>JAVIAB010000117.1:51348825-51443711 GCA_032433765.1 Megaustenia siamemsis | reverse complement strand
TCCTCAACTATTTTCTGTCTCATTCATTATCATTGTTTTATTTTTCAATCAAAATGATTTCCCCTTCCTTAGTAAATGATCAATTTCATAATAATTTGATTGATTATTTTATTCGCTTTAAAAATATTTCTGATTTTTCCTGTTAATCAAACAAAACAAAAGAAATGTTTTTTTAAAGAAAGAAATTATATATAGGCACACAAAGTGTCAGAGAAGCTATGATCATCACCGATTGCTAAGGTAGGTGATCATGTCTCTGCACAAACTCTCTATCTCAATAGCTTATCAATTGCCATTCCTATCTATTAACGCATCATTGTTGACTTTCTATCAAACAATGCTTCTGAATCGATGTTTTTGTTTATCTCTATTTCCTTCTATACATCATTGTACAAAGAAATTACGTCGGTGGTTTTCTGTTGCCTTCCGTCGGTTTCTTTAAGTTGGCTCAGCTAGCCTTTGACTAAAAGGTTTCATCCTCTAGGCAGTGGGGTTGTTTTACTTCAGGGTACCCTCCCTTAGCCTTTAACGCCCCCGAGCCTACCTGCAAGGCAGTCGCAGGTTGTACTGCATAGAGTAGCAGGTAAAACTACCCGCCCTGACAAATATCGTACCAGGCAGATTAAGAGAATGGCTTGGCAGAAGGTCAACAACGGAAATGATAAATAACTGTCGAAACCGAAGGTTGTGGAGAGACATGATCACCTACGCCAGCAGTCACGTTACTTGATGATGATGATTTCCTTCTATCACTGTAATATTGTCACATATGTCACAATGTCCCAACTGTTTCCCTTATTAACTTCACCCCTCAAATTAATCACTTTATTTCTTCATGTTGGCAATAAGGTTTACTTTTTGTTGTGACCATCTTCAGTACCTTCCCATTTCTCCCTCTAGCTGTCAATGGCACCCTCGATATTTTATTTCTCTGGTCTCTAACGAAACGTGTATCAAAGAAGTTATAAGGAACTATTAGTTCAGTGTATAGCAGACAAGAATTGATTTGCTCGTCAAAAATGTTTCTTATCCTGTAAGTGTTTCCATATTTAGTAGACATGTATATATGTACTTTCAGTTTGTGCTTGGGCAGTGCTCGTATAACAAGCTGGACTGAAATCCCTCAACTAATCACACAGGAAGATACCTGTATAGAGCACGTGCTCCGTAGCATTAGTGTAATTTTCTGATGCAATTTTATCAAATTAGTTAATATCATGTAAACTATGGAATATGTAAACATATATATATGTAAACATTCTTTTACCTTTTAGCTCCCGTGGAGCATAGGTCTTCAACAAACACTTTCCAAGTCGATCTGTTTTTTGCCATTCTTTTAAGATAATTCCATGTCTTCCCCATCATCTTCATCTCTGCTTCTATCTGTCTTCTCCAAGAATTCCTTGGTCTTCCTCTTTGTCTTTTCCCCTGGGGATTCCAAAAAAGGGCCTGTTGTGTAATACTCTCAGTTGGCTTCCGTAGTGTGTGTCCTATCCATCACCATCGTCTTCGCTGTATTTCTTTATCCACTGGTATTTGACCGGTACATTTCCATAATTCCACGTTAGTGACTTTGTCCTGCCATTTCCATCCCTTTATTCTGCGCAAGCATCCATTAATGAAAGTCTGTACATTCGTGATTGTCATTTTGTCATTCTCCATGTTTCGCAGCCATATAATAGGACCGACTTAACATTTGAGTTGAAAATTTTTATTTTGTATTTAGCCTAATTTCTTTGGATTTCCATATGTTTCCCAGTGCAATGAAAGCTCCTCTTGCTTTTGATATCCTTATTTTGGTATCATTTTCTGTTCCTCCCTCTTTATCTATATTACTGCCCAGATATATGTAAGATTGTACATCTAGTAGAGGTATTTCTCCTAGTTTTATATGGTTATTGCCAACTGCATTAATTCTCATAATGTTGGTCTTATCTCTATTAATCTTTAGTCCTAGCTGTTGTGATCTCTCATCTAATATACTCATTTTATCCTGCATCTGTTGATGGCTGTGTGATAGGAGAGCTATGTCATCAGCAAAGTCTAAATCATCAAGTTGTTTGGTCAGTGACCACTGGATCCCATTTCTGTTGTTTTGAGTTATTTTCATAATCCAATCTATGGCCAGTAGAAACAGAAATGGAGACAGGAGGCATCCTTGCCTTACTCCTGTTCTTATTTCAAATGCTTCTGTAAGCTGTCCTTCATGCACCACACTACATTTTGTTCCTTCATACATTGTTTTTATCAGGTTAATAAACTTTATGGGGATTCCGTAATGACTCAGCAACTTCCAAAGCATTCTTCTGTCTAAACTATCAAATGCCTTTCGTAATCTATGAATCCAATATATAGTGGGGATTTTAGTTCTAAACTTTGTTCAACTATTATACGTAGGGTAGTTATTTGATCAGCACAGGATCTGTTCTTCCTAAAACCTGCTTGTTCATCTCTCAAGTGTTTCTCTATAGCCTCTTTTAGTCTCTCCAGAATGATTCTGCCTAATATTTTTCCTGGCACTGATAGTAGCATAATTCCCCTATAATTTGTGCACTCCTGTAAACTTCCTTTCTTTGGTAGTTTGATTATATAACCTTCTCTCCAGTCTTTAGGTATTTCTTCCCTCTCCCAAATTTTATCAAATAGATCCTGTAACATCTTGGTAGAGGTGTTAATATCTGCTTTGATGGCTTCCGAAGGAATTTCATCTGGTCCTGTGGCTTTACCATCTTTTAATAGTTTGATGGCTTTCATTATTTCTTCTTTGCTTGGTTTTCCGCAGTTAACGTGTAACTCTTCTTCTGCTGGTAGTATATCTGGAGGATTATTTGAGCCGGGTCTGTTCAAAAGTTCTTCAAAGTGTTCTTTCCATCTCTCCATTTGTTCCCTTATATTACTAAGCAGATTTCCTTTCTTGTCTTTGATAAAGGCGTTGATCTGTCTGTATTTTCCACCTAATTTCTTTGTGCTGTTGTACAGTTCTTTCATATTCCCTTTATTTGCTGCTTCTTCTGCCTCTTTAGCTAGTTCATCTATATATTTCCTCTTATCCCTTTTAATGCATCTTCTCACTTCTTTGTTCACCTCTGTGTAAGCTTCCTGTGTCTTGGCTTTATTACTTCTTGTTTTGCTTTTATTTATGTCTGCTTTCTTGTTCTTTCTTTCTTTAATTTTATCCAGGGTCTCTGCTGTCATCCATGCCTTATTCTGGCGTTCTCTTTTCCCAGTGTTTCTTCGCATGTCTCTTTCCATATATTTTTTACCTGTTTCCAATGATCTTCTATATTTATTGTATTTTCTAGTTGTTGGAGGACTTGGTATTTGTTTGATATTGTGACTGCGAATTTATCTTTAATTCCTTGTTCTTTAAGAAACCCTACATTGAAAAACTTTCTACCTTTATTCGTTGTATTATACCTTTTTAATTTAATTTTAAGTTTGGCTAACAGAAGATGATGGTCAGAAGCTATATCTGCCCCTCTATATACTTATATAAATATGTAAACATATTCTCCGCAATATGTGCCACTTTGGCACGCAAGGTTTCTGTTTTGAGATTGTGGTTTTGCCCTATGTGCCGTCTTCGGCTCGAAAGGACAATAGATAGAAACTATGGCAGTAATGTAATTTTACATAATTTTGCAATGTAATGTCATACATGTTCATTTTTATTTTATAATATAAAGGGTTGTTCAACGTACTCAACGTGGATGCGGTATTTGCTTTAAGTAGTCCGTCTCAGATATAACTAGGCGTTTGATCTCATTTATAACAAGATCAGCGATTTCTACGGAGAAACAACAATTTTTTCACGTACGTTTTCTATTCTCGTTAATACTTGACATTGACACTAGCCCCCTTAACGTATATGCTACAGCGACAAAACCATTCACATCATGTTTATGTCCCAAGTGAATGAAATTATTTTGATGTGACAAATCAGGGACAGGTTGATGAAGTACCTCGGAATTAAGATTAATCGCACCTGTGTTTTCAGGACCACGTCGACCATGTGATAACTAAACCCGCAAAGGATTAGCCGCCTTGAAGGTCATGGCAGCTGCCAACATCGAGCAGACACTCTTCCCTTCTGTTCCAGGGACTAGTCCTTACACCAATCGAGTATGCCCTAGCAATTCTTACTGTCAGTACGACGTACATTGACAGGCTGGAGAAAATACAGAATGAAGCTATGTGCATTATCTTGGGGTGTACGAGTGACACTTTTGCGTAGCGATGAGGTATCTTCTTGACTTTCCAACCATGGATGGCAGGATTAAGATCTGGAGGGCACGAGCATACTTGATGTTAAGTGTCGATAAAGAGTATCCATTGCACCACGAGCACAACACAAGGAAAGGTGTCAGGCTAAAAAGAGGCAAATCATGGGTGGCCGAACAGAAGATGTCATCAAACAGGTATGTATGCTTACCAAAATCAGCGCTTGCGAAGAGTAGATACCAGTACCTACGTCATTTAGAGGAACATTCTCGTGTATTGTTACACTCGACAGGAAATGTAGAGAACCGAACTCAGTCGTGGTCAATGCGGAGGTCAACGGTCTCATCTGCGATAACACCGATGAGAGAGATGCAGTCATCTATACAGACGGATCTGTAATACGACACAAAAAGGAGTTGCATGGGCATTTACAGCACGCTCGGCAGGAAGAATAGTCTAGGAAGACAGTGGTGCATACGTTATGACCACGAGAAGCATGATGATGGCAGTGACCAAGGCATTCATTTGGTTAGAGTCACAAGACTACACCCACGTCTGCATGGTGAGTGATTCGATGAGTATGATAAAAAAAAAAAAGAGGCGGGCTCTGTACGCATGCAATGGTTAGAGTCATTGCAGAAGACAAAAATACGAAAGGTCACCTTTGTCTACATCTCAGAACATGCGGGAGTACTGGAAAATGAAAGAGCGGACAGGTTGGGTAGCTGCACTGTCATTGAAGACGGTCAACCAATGGTTTGGGCGGACATCACCATGCCCTCCGAGATGTGGGAAGGAGACATGATTTCGACAACCATGAGTCCACGTCACTCCTTCGGATGAAAGAGATGGAAGTTAAGATGGGCACAGCCAGAAACGAGAAACTTAGTGGGCGTGTAAGAAGACTTATCAACCAACACAGAACTTGGAGTCGTCAGTCGCTGGACACTGCGGGACTTGCTGCGGAGGGGATCTGAGTACCTATGGACATGTTCGGAGTGCAATGATGATGACCCAGAAAAAACTAAATAACTCAATTTATACACAAAATCCATCACGAGTTTGAAAGCTATAAATTTCTTTGTGATTGTACTTATGAATGAGTTTTATGATTTGAATTACAATGATCGCAGTTATTTTTTAATCAAGCGTGGCACGAGTAGCAGGATATTTAAGGGGACCTAATAGCTATGTGATTGTATAACGAGCTGCTGGAATTGCCTGAAGGTAAAGTATTTGCTGTTTGTTTTGATGTTGACTGATTCAGTACGTTAAGTGTGTACAAGTTAAGGGAGTTCGTTCTACATACTGATTAACCAACAAATCAACCCACCAAGTAACTAAGAAAATAGTCAAAGAGCTGCCGAGCTTATTAGCTTGCTAGCTAACGACGTAAGAAACTAATTAGTTACTAACACATTAACAAACAAATTAAGAAACTAATTAACTAACACAAACACTAACAAATTAACTAACAAATTAACCAACAAATCAACCCACCAATGAACTAAGAAAACAGTCAAAGAGCTGCCGAACTTATTAGCTTGCTAGCTAACGACGTAAGAAACTAATTAGTTACTAACACATTAACAAACAAATTAAGAAACTAATTAACTAACACAAAAACTACAAATTAACTAAAAAAATTAACCAACAAATCAACCCACCAATTAACTAAGAAAACAGTCAAAGAGCTGCCGAGCTTATTAGCTTGCTAGCTAACGATGTAACAATCTAATTAGTAACTAACCAGCTAAAGCAAACAAATTAACACACAATTTAAGTAACTAATTAACTAACACAAAAACTAACAAATTAGCTAACAAATTAACTAACAAGATAATTAACTAACTAAATTATTAACAAATTAACTAACACACAAATTAACTAACAAACAATTTAACAAAGAAATTAATTAACACATTAACTAACAAATTAACTACAATGATAAAAGTTAGCTTGGGAGAGACAATTTAAAGTGAAGATACGTAAGGAGTACAATAATGGATCACTCCCCCAGTCAAATGAAGATTCCATCCATGCTATATGACGTATGGAAAATATGATGTTAGTGATCATATTTTTGCTAAGATGACATTACATTTTTGAATGATATGATCAGTATTACTCCAGACCGATTTACATCCCAGAAAAAATTATGGTACCAATTTTTAGAGACTGGGTGAACCCCGGAGCCTTGTCGGTCCGAAAAATTATCCACCACTTCTGGGGATAGAACCCGGGTCCTTCCGATCAGGAAGCGAGCACACTAACCACTCAGCCACCAGGAAGCGAGCACACTAACCACTCAGCCACCAGGAAGCGAGCACACTAACCACTCAGCCACCAGGAAGCGAGCACACTAACCACTCAGCCATCAGGAAGCGAGCACACTAACCACTCAGCCATCAGGAAGCGAGCACACTAACCACTCAGCCATAAGGAAGCGAGCACACTAACCACTCAGCCACCGTTTAGCTTAGAGAAAAATAAAACAGAAAAAACTAATTGGTCTAACAATGACAGAAACAAGGAAACATGATCTGCACAGCTTTCTACACAGATTGCAAGGACAACGAACCTAAAAGTGTTGTCACGGGACAAGAGAGTCAGTCAGACCACTAGAAACACTCAGTAATGTCATAAAACACTCAGCAAATCATATCCAAATTATTTCCCCTCTTTCCTGCCATCCACCGCGCTGGCAAGCATACGACAAAGCTAAAAATAGAAGATGACATAATGATAAACAAAATCTTTTTCTACCACAAATGTATTGTGGCAAAATAATATAAGAAAACATTGTGAGAGTATTACCAACGTCATCATCATGTGCCATACTGGTTGCGTACACAATCATCCACTAAAGATGGTGAAGGAAATGCAGTCAATAACTTTATATCATTTAAAATTGTGTCTATAATTCAGGACAATGTTTTGGTATCTTCCTTTGTAGCCAGAGCTGTTGGTAGCATTGTTTAAATAGACATTTAAATGCCTTATTTATTGTTATTCTCTCTCTCTCTCTCTCTCTCTCTCTGCGATCAAGACTCAATCAGAGTAGGATTCCAGACTCTCTCATGAAGTCAGCTGTCTGTTTAAGCGAATCGATTGCCCCATATAGTTTTTCTTCCAGGGAGGTGGGCGTGGGTCACATTGCTCTTCTCAGGTCAGTGTACTGGGGGCAATCCTGTAGAACATGTTTTGTAGTCATATTGTCAAGTGTACAGTGTCATAGACTGGTTGTTATTCTTATTAGTTCTCTTATTATTATTCTCTGTGTTTGTACTTGAAAATGGGTCCAAAAACCTATTTGGGTATGTCAGTTTAAGAATATCCTCCAATCTTGAAATCAGAATGGAGAACCTTCAAGCGCTGACAATAGGTAAGCAAGTCATCATGTTCTTCTACTGCTTATAAGTTTGGAAACAGGGAAAATAGAAAAAAAAATTGAAAAAAGGTATGGTAAAAGCTTTACGTGGTTAGTAGACGACACCGATTTGAACGACGTTTCGGCTCAATAGGCCTTCAGCAGGAACAGACAAACAACAACACACACAGATATGTAAGTAAATATAACTAATCCTACGTAGCTAACTAGTAATGAAACAGGCTGAAGTTTGGAAACAGGCTGAATTCCCTTAATCCTAAATCACATTTTTACAGAAGAAATGTTGGCAGAAACGTGAACGTTTTTGTTTTGATTAAATTCAGCTGATCGCATTGAAGATGTAGATTTGCTTAATTAAATTTATGAATCAAGTCAGTCAAATTAGCTATGCCATTTTTGGAATCAATCAAGGTGTCACGTAAAAACATCATCTTCATTTTCTAGCAACTCTAGCACTGTCAATTAGTTGATGAAACCTTTACAATCAGGCAACTTTTAATAAACAATAAACTTCTTCAGGAAGCAGATGCGTTTTAATTCTTCTTGGTTTTCAATATAAAGTTGTCCAGGCTTTCTTATATTGAATTGCTTCTGACTTTGTACATTGCTTTAATGACATAATATGATGACTAATGTAGACGCTCATTCAGGTTTTGGTAACTAATTGTTATCGAGGTATGACATAGTGTTCTGTAAATACATTTAGAACCACTCTTTAAAAAACGCGAGAAAACCTCTGTATCGTCGAAGGTGTGCTTTCAGTAGCAGAGGGACACATATTTTACTCACGGGAATATCATTTTCTCTAAGAAAACTTTCACAAAACATGAAATATTGACTCTCTTTTAATATCAGTTAGCAAATTTGTAGCAAATAATAATTCTTGGTAAATTTTTTTAGCATTTTTAAATTACACATATGCTAAAAGTAAGACTTCATTTCCTGACAAAATTGCCCACAAAGCTATACAGAGAATTGGAATGATTTTTAATACTCACATAATGCATCTTCAACATTTTGAGCCATTTCATCAAATCATTTTAGCTTTGCATAATTGCTCAAAGAAAGTTTCTTGATTGTATCAGCGCTGGCCTGTGTGGCATGGTGCATGTCGTCTCATCTATAGCTGTCAGAATAACTTCCCCGCCACCATTAGTATGCGATTCTCAAGATGTAGCAATCAGTAACAGAAATGTTGTCACAAGCACGCAGTACATCGTTCTCTTGTTTGGATGTTACTGACGATACTTGTTTGGATGTTACTGACAATAATTGTTTGGATGTTACTGACAATACTTGTTTGAATGTTACTGACAATACTTGTTTGGATGTTACTGACAATACTTGTTTGGATGTTACTGACAATACTTGTTTGGATGTTACTGACAATACTCGTTTGGATGTTACTGACAATACTCGTTTGGATGTTACTGACAATACTTGTTTGGATGTTACTGACAATACTTGTTTGGATGTTACTGACAATACTTGTTTGGATGTTACTGACAATACTTGTTTGGATGTTACTGACAATACTCGTTTGGATGTTACTGACAATACTTGTTTCGATGTTACTGACAATACTCGTTTTTTCATGTTACTGACAATACTTGTTTGGATGTTACTGACAATACTTGTTTGGAATGTTACTGACAATAATTTACCAATGCCCGCTGTTTCAAAAGATTTTCTTTTAGTTCTTGAAGTCAGATAAATCCTTATTTTTATCACCACGGTGAACTTCTATCAAATGATTATGTTGTCTTGAACGCTTAATAGACTCATTTCACAAAACGTTTTAGAAACTATACTTTCCATTATTTTGATCATATGTTTTGTTATTTAAAAAAAACGCCTTATTTACTAATTAACACAAATATGTCGATAGATAGTATATATTTCAAAAAAAGATTACTGGTTAAATATTTTACGATTTCATTCCCTTGTCTGCCCTCATTATATTATATAAAATAAGATAAACGTATTTACTGTACATTCTTTCAAATAATAATGTACTGACGCTTGTTGAAATTTTATTCTAAAAGCACTAAAAGGCAATGAAAGGTACGGCAGATATGAAAGAAAATCTGCAAAGATACTCACGTATAAAAACAAACTCAGCTTTTTTTAAAATTGAAACAACAATAATGAGATTAGGTTTATATGTGATTCACATTCAGTTTTGATCGGATGTGTTGGAAATTAATTTTGATTAAAAACACTTATTGAACTCACACTATTACCCAATTGCTTTCCACGCACTTCAAAGTCAATTAAAAATATATTTCAAAGACGTCGCTTATTTATAATAAATCATTAATTCCACACGAGGACAGGTGATTGCTAACCTGAGAAAGAACACAGCAAAATCATGAGATAATCTACGCTTTTGTTGACAAATGAACATTAACACAGACGGGTGACGAACAGTCAAACAGAATATCAACACTTTTTTTCCCAGACTACCAGACAGACAATGAGGCAGGTCTGCTGGCCCCAAGCTAGTTTGATTACTCTTTGTAGTTATCGGTTAGATTACCCTTTTGTAGTGATCGGTTAGATTACTCTTTGTAGTGATCGATTAGATTACTCTTTGTAGTGATCGATTAGAGTACTCTTTGTAGTGATCGATTAGATTACTCTTTATAGTGGTCGGTTAGATTACTCTTTGTTGTGGTCGGTTAGATTACTCTTTGTAGTAGTCGGTTAGATTACTCTTTGTAGTGATCGATTAGATTACTCTTTGTAGTAGTCGGTTAGATTACTCTTTGTAGTGGTCGGTTAGATCACTCTTTGTAGTGGTCGGTTAGATTACTCTTTGTAGTGATCGTTTAGATTACTCTTTGTAGTAGTCGGTTAGATTACTCTTTGTAGTAGTCGGTTAGATTACTCTTTGAAGTTATCGAGTCTGACTATTACGCTTAGCTGCAAACTACAAGAGTGTGAATATTCAATTACTTTAGGATGGCATTGTTTTCACGAACATCACCAGCAATCAATCCCTTCGATTTCATTTTGCTTACCGGATACACGGCACATCTCAATTTATTATCCTTGAGCGTGTTTGCTTCCAAACTTTCTTCTATTCTTCTCATCACTTTCTTTATTTTCCACTGCTCCTTTATTTTTATTCACCTCCTCCCCCCCCCCCCAATGCACTCGAAGCTACTACTGTCATTTCCCCTAGACCGCTCTAACCCCCCCCCCCCCCCCCCTTTCCCCACCGCGCCAACTCAACGTGAGGTAGCGTCCACTTTTGGGAGAGTTGAAGTAGGTGAAAACAAAAGTGTTGATGTTTCATTAATTACATTTCAGGATTCTATCGTGGATAAGTGGTAGTGTATGGGACGGGACGGAGCTGCAGATTAAAGATCGATACACTAATGTGCAGTCGCCACGTGGTGTACCTCAGACTTGTATTTCCCCTTTCACTGCAGCAAAAAAAAAATGAAATTTCTGTACCCAGAATGGAACAAGAGTTTATCTAAATGACAAACTTCAGCTACAGTCTACAAAGCCAATCATCTCTCACAAGATTTAATAATCAGTGGGGCAACTTGTCATTTTGTACATTTTGCACATTAATTATCACTTCCATCTCTTACTTTATTTCTCACGAAAAAATATTAGCACAACCTATAAATTCCTAGGCATAAACGACGGTTTCAAGTAAAGAAAAAATGAATGTGTAGAATTCTCTATTCCATTTGAATGCCCATACAAACCCAAAAGTAGGCCGCGTGATGTATATGAAATGGGAAGAGAATACCAGTTCTAGAAACAATCTCTGTAAACAAAAAAATAACCGGAAACACAGACAACCGAACCAGGAAACTGGCGCAACACTACACAGTACAAAGCCTGGCTACTAGAGGTAGTTAACTTTTTGCTAACGAAAACTGGCAACTCATTAACTTTTGCGTCTTTCACTATGTCAAAATTAGAAGATATTTCCATTTTTTTAAACAAATGTCTTTTGTTATTATTTGTTTTTTTTTTTTAAATCAGAATAGTTGAGCTATACACTGCACATGAGCTGATAGTAGCAACTCATATACATCGCAGGGACATGCGGGTTAGTGAAAGGGATAAACATACACATTCCCACCCCACAGAAAGCTTGCATCAGGTCGCAACGTCGAATTGATTTGTGTATTTTATTATCTACGTAAAGCTGCAGGCACATCATTGTCTCCTTTTTTTTTTTTTATTTCGCTCAGGATTAGTGAACCAGTGCTAACCAAGACTCTACTCCACCTCCAACTAGTGAGCCCCAAAACAAAATCAGCCTGGTCAGTAAAAAATGATCAAAGAAGGAAACTGAAATATATTCCAAAAATGTTCTGACATAATTCAAATTTCCTGCCCCCAAAGATAAAACTTCCGGTGTGTGACTGTGCTGGCAACACGATGCAATTTTCGATGGGAGTCAAATTTAAGTTATAAGCGAATTTCAATGCCCGTAGTAAAAGAAATTCAAGCGTTCTTGTGTTATTTCGAAACAACAACTTAAATGGTTTGGTCACCAGGTCAGAGTGAACCCTTACCAATCACTATCAAGGTCGTTCTTCTCTAGAATGCATGGAAAAAGACCAAGAGGAAGACCCAGAAGAAGATGGATGGATGCAGTGACAGGACATGTAACAACAAAAGGAAAATCACTAATTCAGACAGTTCGAGCAGCTCAAGAACGACAATGATATAAACCACGACATCTTTTAGGTATCAGTGAAAAAGAAAAAGATGGATGGATGCAGTGACAGAGACATGTAACAACAAAAGGAAAATCACTAATCCAGACAGTTCGAGCAGCTCAAGAATGACAAATATATAAACCACGACATCTTTAGGTATCAGTGAAAAGAGAAAAGAAGAAGAAGAAGAAAGAAGAAGATAAAACTATAAGAGATTCTTCTTTCTTTTCTCACTTGCTTTTCAGCAGCGATGGGAGATATAAGTAAAAAAGTAAAGTACCCCCGTCACGCCAAGTGGCGTAAAGGGAAATATGGTGTTAGTGACCCTATATTTTATAGACCTTCAGTACATGATTTTTGGAGTAATGTGGTCGGTATTACGCCCGTGCTGCTTTACTTTCCCAGAAAAAAATCCGGTACCCATTTGATGGGAGATATAATTTGTAATATCTTGCTATTCTGTTGGTCTCTAATGCTTTGTTTCCTAGTGTTTGTAATGTTCCATCAATCCATCTTTTTAGTTCACCTTTGTGTGTGGTCCTCTCGCGACGTTTATTACAGGCTCGTTGAGTTGTGATTTGATCTTTCGGTCTTATCACGTGGCTACACTATTTTATCTGTTGTTTCTTTATGTATTCTAAGGCAGGAATTATTCTTAATTTTTTTCTCAATTCTTAATTACTGGCCCTATCTCTTAGGCTGTTTCTTGTCATTCGTCTCACACATTTAGCTATCACAGTAATAGTGTAATATGCGATACAAGCAACACTTTTCAAGGAGAGTAAAAAGAAAAGAGAAATGAAAAAGATAAGGAGGAAAAGATAAAAGATGAGGAGACAAAAAGGGAAAAGAAGTTGGAGGCGGAAGAGGAGGAGGAAGGGAAAATGTTGCAGGAGGAGGAAAAAGAACAATAATTTTGAGGAGATGGAGAAGAGAAGGAAGCAGAAGAAAAAGAACACTAATTAAAAAAAAAACAAAGCAAAAAAGAAATAGCAGCTAAATGTAGAAAATAAAAGCAACAAAAGGCGACTATTCCTGAGAAAATATGAAGAGAAACGATATTTCACAAGAAAACACACTTTACAAATATTGAGTTCCTGTCTCGCACCGTCTGAGGTTTCCCCATTTGTTAGTGAAAAATTAAAAACATCTTTTACCTAAACATTTAAAATAGATATATCAAAAGGAGACTCGTCTCGCATCGTTCCATTACATTTTAATCAGAAACCTGCGATTAAGCCAAACGCTTTCAGATACAAGTTAGTTCCTTCCAAATCTCACGCTTCTAAGGCATCTGGTGTCGGGAAACCTGACACTCAAAAGACCACTCGAAAGGTCGGGCTTGAAAAATTGACTTAGGGAATAGATTCCCCGAACGCCAGTTCAAGAAGAAATCGCAGTTTATTAAATTAATATTGGAGAACGATACCAGATGGCGCTTGCTCATTCCGTAATGCGATAAGCAGAAGACACGCGGAGCATCATGGGATGGATCGGGGAATGAACAGGATTGGCTTAAACTGGGGTGAACATAGAGTACGGGACATCTAAAAGAAAGATCTTCCAGTGTCATGCCCATTATATCTGACGCTACTTCTAGACTTTGTAAGGGAGAGAGAGAGAGGGAGAGAGAGAGAGAGGGAGAGAGAGAGGGAGAGGGAGAGAGAGGGAGAGAGAGAGAGAGAAGGAGAGAGAGAGGGAGAGAGAGAGAGAAAGTTGTCACGCCTCGCGGGTTTGCGTGCAGAGATCATGATGATGATGATGATCATCATCAGAGGCCATTCCAGAGGGCAGAGGCGATCATGTGTCTCCTCAACTTATTTTACTATATCTGCTGCCCATCATCCATCATTCCTGCGTATTATCCAGGGTTGCGGGTAATAGAGGTACATACACTCTGTCCATCACATACATTCAAAGGAAAAAAAATCACAGTTAGATCTGGTGGTATTGGTGGTATTGACCACTTGCATTACACCTGGTCAATTTACGGTATAGATACGGTATGTGGATGGCTGGTTGGACGAATAGATTGATAAGTTAATGGCTGGTTGGGTGGATGGATACATAGATGGGTGGTTGGGCTAATGGATGAATAAATAGATGGATGGTTGGGCGGATGGATGGATCAATAAATGGCTGGGTGGCTAATGGACGGATGACTGGTTGGTTGGATGAATAGATGGATGAATGAATGGCTGGTTGGGCTAATGGATGGATGTCTGGTTGGCTGGATGAATAATGGATGAATAAATGAATGGCTGGTTGGTCTAATGGATGGATAAATAGATGGATGGTTAGACGAATGGATGAACAAATGGATGACTTTTGAGACGAATGGATGGATGGCTAGTTGGGCGGATGGATGGATAAATAGGCGATTGGTTGGCTAAAGGATGGTTGGCTGGTTGGATGAACAGGTGGATAAATGGATGTTTGGACGAAAGAATGTATGAATGGATGGCCTGTTGGCTTACGAAATGATGAACAGATGGATACATTGATGACTCGACGAATGGACGTATGAATGGATGGTTGGTTGGGTGTATGAATGGATGGTTGGTTGGGTGTATGAATGGATGGTTGGTTGGGTGTATGAATGGATGGTTGGTTGGGTGTATGAATGGATGGTTGGTTGGGTGTATGAATGGATGGTTGATTGGGTGTATGAATGGATGGTTGGTTGGGTGTATGAATGGATGGTTGGTTGGGTGTATGAATGGATGGTTGGTTGGGTGTATGAATGGATGGTTGGTTGGGTGTATGAATAGATGGTTGGTTGGGTGTATGAATGGATGGTTGGTTGGGCGTATGAATGGACGGCTGTTTTGTAAGATTTTTCGATACGTAGATGGCTGATTTGTCTGATGAATTGATAAATAGATTTATGGTTGGACAGATAGACAGATGGAGGGTGAGTATATATATATATATCATCATCATCATCATTGAGTGTCGTCTCCGCAACGAAGGTTGGATACAATGGAGCGCCATTCGGCTCTGTCTCTTGCTTTGATGGTGCAGATTGTCATAGGCTGATTCGCCCATCATTTGATGTTACTCGTCCATGTTAGTCTTGGTCTGCCTCTGCCTCTTTTACCTTGTATTTTCCCCTCCAGGATTACTTTTAGTAGGCTGTTGTGTCTTTTAACATGGCCCAAAAATCGCATTTGTCTTGTTTGAATTGTATTTAGTAGTTCTCTTTTAATTTTTAATTGTTTTAAGACTTCATCGTTTGTTTTCTTTTCCTTCCATCCAATTCTACCTATTCTTCTATATATCCATATTTCAAAGGCTTCAATTCTCTGTTCTTCTTTCTTATCAAATGTCCATATTTCTGCACCATATAGGAATATTGAAAAGATATAACATTTTGGTATTCTTAGTTTTAGCCCTGGTGTTATTTGTTTTGATGTTAGTATATTCTTCATGACATTAAAATTACTTTTTGCCATTCCTATTCTTTTGTTTATTTCAGTTGTACATTTTCCATCACTGGTTATAGTATGTCAAAGGTAGTGGTATTTCTGAACTGTCTCCAGGTCAATTATTTCAATGTTGATATCCATTTGTGAGTTTTGAGTATTTCCTTTGTTTATGATCATAGTTTTAGTCTTTTATATATTCATATCTAGTCCATATTTTTTGCTTATCATGTTTATTTCTTTAAGTAATTGTTATAGATCTTTAGGATTTTCTGCTAGTAGTACAGTATCATCAGCATATCTTAGGTTATTGATTATCGTTCCATTAATTTGTAGGCCTGGCATCACTACGATGTTTTTAAAGATTTGCTCAGCGTATAGATTGAACAAGCTTGGTGATAGGATGCATCCCTGTCTTACTCCTCGTTTTATATCAATGGATGCAGAGTTCTCTTTGTTATATTTTATTATTGCTGTTTGCTCCCAGTATCTTCTTCTTATTCTTTCCTTCCTCATTTGCCTTTCAGCGTCGAGGGGAGATATAATTTGCGGTCTTTTGCTCTTCTGTTCGCCTCTGCTGCTATGTTTCCTAGTGCTTGTAATATTTCATCGACCCATCTTTTTCGTGGTCGACCCTTGGGTCTGGTGTTCTCACAACGTTTGTTGAAAGCTCGTTGTGTTGTGTTTTGTTCTTTCTGCTCTGTCACGTGGCCAAACCATTTTATCTGTTGTTTCCTTATATATGCTATGGCGGGAGCCATTCCTAGCTTTTTCTCAGTTCTTCATTTCTGATCTTATCTCGCAGACTGTTTCCTGTCATTCGTCTAACACATTTCATCTCTGTAGAGGTTATTTTTATTATTGTTCTTGCATCTAGGGTCCAGGTCTGGCATTGGTAGCACAACGTTGGGATGAAGATTGTATTGTATAGTGCTCGTTTTGCCTCCAGAGTTATTTCCTTGTTGGACAATAATGGTGATAACTGTCCGATGATTTGACAAGCTTTGTTGCATCTTGATTCTATCTCTGCCGTTTGAGAATTATCGTTTGTCATTAGACTTCCTAGGTATTTGAATTCCTCTACTTGTTTTAGTTGTCTGCCTTCTATAGTTATGTTGATGTTCTGTTTATTTTTGGCGACGTTAATGAATTCTGTTTTGTTGATGTTGATTTTCATGTTGTATTTTGTGCCTGAGATGTTGAGTTTAAGTGTTCTTGTAGGTCTTCTATTGTTTCATGTATTAGTGCCTGATCGTCTGCAAATAGAAGCTCGTTGATCTCCTCTGTCTCTGATGGGTTGGCTAGCTTGCATATATGGTCCATGTATGTAATAAACAGTAGGGGGGATAGTACGCACCCCTGTCTTACGCCTAATCTAACTTCGACGTGGTCTGTGTAGCCTGCTGCTGTTCTGACCCTGCAGCTGCTGTTGGCGTAGAGGCTTTTAATAATGTTGGTTAGATGGTGGCTTACTCCGTATGTTGTTAGTCATCTCCCACAGTTGTTCTCTGTTTACTCTGTCGAATGCTATTTCCTAGTCAATGAAGGCAATGTATAAGTTTTGATTGTGTTCTGTCGTTTTTTCAGCAAGCTGTTTTAGTGTGAATAGTGCGTCGGTGCATCCTCTGTTTTTTTTCGGAACCCCATTTGAGAATCGCTTAACTGTAGTTCTATTATTGGTCTCAGCCTTATTTCCAAGATTTTGGCGTATATCTTTCCTACGTGGCTGAGAAGAGACATACCTCTATATTGATTGCAGTCTCTTTTGCTACCTTTCTTTTTCCATATTGGTATGATGATTGCCTGTTGCCAGTCTTCTGGGGCTTGTTGTTGGTGCCATGCTGCATTAAATATTCTGTGCAGCCATTGCATTCCTGTTTCTCTTGCTGCTGCTATTATTTCTATTGGTATGTTATCTATCCCCGGCGCTTTATTTCTTGGTGCATATTTGATTACTTCTTCGATTTCCTCTTTCATGATGTTGGGTTCAGTGTTTGTGAGTTCTGGCGTGGTTTTTGTTGTCTTATTGGTAGTTAGTATGTTTAACAGGTCTTCAAAATAGTCTTTCCATCTCTGTTGCATACATTGGTTATTTGATATTGGCTGTCCGTCTTTGTCATTTATCAGCTCAGTAGGATCATGGTTTTCTTTTCTCGCTCTTGTGGCTTTTACTGCTTTGTAGAAATGTCTTGTGGCTGTCTTGAAGTCCCTGCTCATGTTTTGTCCGAATTCTGTCCAATTTTTTTGCTTAGCTTCTTTGATCAACCTTTTAACTCTTTTTTCGAACTATGGCATATTTTTCATATTTTTCTTGGTTCTTGTTCTCCCTCCAATTTTTAAACAGTTTCTTGTTTTCCTTAATTGCTTCTCTGATTGTGTGTGCTCCCAGTATAGATTACATATTAGTCGTATGTCCAAGTCATCTAGATGTATCTCTTTTAGGCATTCTATAAGTTGTTTGTGGTGTACTCTATCAAAAGCTTTGGTGTAGTCTATGAAGCAGGCATATATTGGTTTGTTTACTTCTGTGTACTTTTCGATTAATGTTCTCATGCAGAATATGGCTTCCTTTGTCCCGTTATTTTTTCTAAATCCAAATTTCTGCTCATCTAATTCAGTATTTTATTCTGAATCCTTCCTTGTATAAATTTTGGCAAGATTTTTGTAACATGGCTCAATTAGGCTTATTGTTCTAAAGTCACTGCATTCAACTGCACCATTCTTTTTAGGCAATGCAATGAAAGTTGATGTTTTTAGTTCATTTGGTATATATCCTGTGTGATATATGTCGTTGCATATGTCAGTAATTACTTCAATGCCAAAATCTTCTAGTGCCTGTATCATCTCTGTCTGTATGCTGTCAGGTCCTGCTGCTTTCCCCTTTTTCATTGTTTTTATAGCTTTTTCCACCTCAAATTTTAAGATTTTATAGCTTGATGTACATTTTATAACTGGTTTCTTGTCCCTTTGATCATGAAATAGTTCTGTTATATATTCCTGCCATCTTTCTATAATATCTTTATTGTCTGTTAGCATTTTTCCTTTTTTGTCTGCAATGCATCTACCTTCTGTGGCTTTTTTATTTTATTAGTCATTCTCTTTATTTCTGTGTGCATTCCTCTTAGGTCTTGTTTGCTTTCCATAGTTTCTATTTCTATACATTTTTGGCTGAGCCAGTCTTCTTTTGTCTTTTTGCACATTTTGCGTATTTCATTATCTATTTTATTGTATTGGACAGTGTTCTTCGTTTGTCTCCTTTCTTCCATTTTTTTTCTAAGATGGTGTTAATTATCCATTTTTGTTTTTTGTTCTTTTCTCTTTTGGATAAGGTGTCGCAGGTTTCTTGTATGAATTTCTTTATGCATTGTCATTTGGTTGCTACATTTTCATCAGGATTTTCTCCTCTGTTTTGCTCAATTCCTTCTTCTAGCAGCTTCTGGTATGTGTTCTGGTATATATATATATATATATATATATATATATATATATAAATGTGTGTGTGTTTTTTTTGCCTGTCTGTCCTTCTTCTTATACTTCAAGACTAATTTGTTCTCTCTTACACTTTTGGCGGGCTTCAACGGTTTCGTTCAATTCCCAGGTTTCTGGTAGGGGAAGTTATCCCGCCTAGAGGCACTACAATGCTAGATCTTTTATATGAGAAGACTCCACAAATGTGGGGAACAATATATGAAGATTACTAAAGTTGAAGAATACCCTAAAGCATGTACTATCGTAGGTGAGTGAGGTATTAAACACCGCCGTACCAGCATTAGGATTTTGAAGTGATAGGACTTATGTTCTTCCTCACTGTTATTGATTCTACAAATGAGCCAGCTAGATACAATAATATTGAGATTGAAGGCGTTCAAATTTGGATTTAAACTACATTAATTTAATCGCCAGTCTTTCGAACACGCCAACGACTACTTTACTGGCAGTAAAATTAATTGAGATTACAATAATTGCTGGGAGCCGCTATAGCTCAGTGTTAGTGAACTAGACTACAAAGGACAAGAGGTAGGGCTCGATACCAACCGACGGCTTCCGTTCATCCAACCTTAAATGGGTATCGGATTTTTTCTGGGTAAGTAAAGCGGCACGGGCGTAATATCGACCACATTACCCCAAAAATCATGTGCCGAAGCTATGTAAAATGTATGGTCACTAACACCATATTCCCTATACGCCACTTGGCGTGACGGGAGCTCTTTACTACGTTTACAATAATTGCTGATCTTCTGATTGCTATTTTTGTTGTTGCTGTTGTTGTTTATTTATCAATGCCAATGAGGGAGGACCAAACTGTCACCTGTTTCGGTTAGTGTATGCTAGGAAATGGGGAGCCACGATAGCTCAGTAATTAGTGAACTGAACTACAAAGGACAAGAGGTAGGGTTCGATCCCAATCGACGGCTTCCGGTTCACCCAGTCTTTAATGGGTACCGGATTTTTCTGGGAAAGTAAAGCAGCACGGGTGTAATACCGACCACATTACCACAAACATCATGTGCCGAAGGTATCTAAAATTTATAGTCACTAACACCATATTCCCTATACACCACTTGGCGTGACAGGGGTATTTTACGCTTTTTTTAATGCTAGGAAATGGCTCTTGAAATCAGAGCAGTCGTTAAGCTTTTTTTTTTTTTTTTTATAATGAGAACATATTCATTTGAGTGTTGAATTATCAAAGATAGTGATAATGCGTTGATTCTTTCAGGAAAGATACATAATTTTCTATGCTTCCGTGGCTGAGCGGATAGTATGCTTGCTTCCTGATCAGAAGGGTCAAAATTCGATCCCCAGAAGTGGCGGATATTTTCGGACTGACAAGGCTACGGGATTCACCCAGCCTCTAAAAACGAGTACCAGATATTTTTTTGGAAAGTAAAGGTGGCCTGGCATGATACCGACCACATCACCCAAAATGTGCAGTGGTCATAAAAAATATGGTCACTAACATCATATCCCCATATGCTTAGCAAGGCGTTGAGGGAACCTTTACGTTACTTTACATAGCAAAGTAGAGCTCTCTTTTTATAATATTTATTAACAGATTTGTTGCATAAAATGTTTTTCTTTCTCTTTCATGCTGAGCAGGCCTGTTCTAGTAAACTTTGTATTTCTGTATTATATATTCTACCTGTTATTTTAAAATTAAAATACTACGGCCCCATCAAAAGACAATGGGCTGGAATGAACAAAAATGCAAGGCATGGATGGTTCCAGGAAGACGAGACAAAGGCAGGCCAAGAAGAAGTTTCTGTTTTTAAGACATCAAAGAGACTTTGAACATGACAACAGAAGTGGGATATCTGACAAAAGCATGAAATTCTTTCAGGCTTGCTATGATGAGCGCTGTTTTCTGCAAAGGGCATACAACTCGATAGTGACCTACTATTGTTACTGTGCCAAAGTAAATCATTTTCTGTATAATTTCACAAATACATCAAATAAACTCTCTTCTAATTTCAAACTGTAAAAAAAAGTACCTAGCTTTTATTTTTTGCCAACTCCAACATCTTGACCTGATCTTAACACTCCGGGGTATGTCCCAATTGTTACATTCAGCAAACAGGCGGTCCGGAAAATCACGTGATCAATACAGACCGAGGTCGACAGATTCAATCAATGGCAACTTTCTTCCAGAAACAAGACAAACTATATCCACAAGAGTTCAAACTGTTCGATGGATAATTACAGCTAATTCCGGAGTCCAGGGGCAGACAAGTTGTGACAACCCAGGCTTTATTCTAACTACTTTGATAACAAGTATTCACTGCACGAGACGACTTTTGCAATTGAATATCGACTTTTCTGTTTGTGTATGTCGTTAAGCCGCTGTGTCGACATTGCTGTGTTAATCCACGGCCATCATAGCTATCGTCAAATAGACGTACCAGCTTGGCGAAGGGAATCGTGTTTCTCTTAAACTCTCTATTCCTTTATTTGTTTATATATTTTGCTGCAACTCTTCCGTTCTCTTGCTTGCGTGTGACCGATGATCGAAAGAATACACCTCTTCATCATCCGCCCTTAAAAGAACGTTAAGTGACGTGTACACGTTGTGTTGCAGCTTGCAGTAAAACTAATATTTGCGCCTTTCGGCCTAACAAATCCGACTTCAGCATGTTATTTTTGAGTACCGGGTTATCTTTCCTCTTCTATCACTACTCGCTTGGCCAGAATAGACAGCTTGGTCTGTTTCTAGAGGCACCACGAAGAGGTGGAGTAGGGTCTAGATGGTTCTGGTTCACCGATCCTGGCGCAAGCCTTCAGCTGTGGGTCGCTGACAGCTCTCAGCTTTACTGCTGTGAGGCGTCTTGCCTCCTACCGTTCACTTTAACTGCTTTGTATTCTTTTTCGTGTCATTCTTTTCTTTTCTCTCTACCTCCTTTATTTATTGTCACTTGCCACATACTACTCCTGCTGTTTCCGTCTTATTTACACTTCCCTAAAATACGGTCATTTACTCCTGATGCCAGCAACAAGCTTTCTGTTTTCTTTGTCCTCTTTTCAACCCTCCATGTCATCCTCACGGTCTTTTTTTCGGACTGGCGAGGTTCCGGGAAATTGGGAAAACATGGGAAACGGATTGTTTTTCTGGGAAGTAAAGCGGCCTGACATGATGCCGACCACATCACTAAAAATTGTGCCGAGGTCATGAAAAAATATGGTCACTAACACTATATGCCCCTAAATGCACAGAAGGACTGGGGAGAGAATCTTTACTTTTACTTTTATTGTAACTACCTTTAGCTGTCCACAGTATCCTCAACATTAACATGTAAAACCATATTTCTAAGACGTCCAAAAATGTTCTTTTTTGTCATTCAGTTGTCCATGATTTACTTCTATACGTTTACATAACACTGGAGAACTTTTTTTTTTCTTATTACCTTTGTCAAAGATTGGTTGCGTAATATACTTTGAATAATGGGAATACAGTCTTTTATAGCCTTATCTGTTCTGAACCACACATATCTTCAACACTTATCACGTAAAGTTAAAACCGTTCTCAAGGTATGCGACCTACTGAAGCTTAAAAGAAATGGGACATAAGGGAATTCTCAACTCGACGTCATCACATGTGCTGTCTATTATTTTCTTTGTTGTAAATGGAGACGTGTAGAAAGTACAGATTTGTTATATTAATTACATGTTTGTAAAGATGATAGGAAATATTGATTTTCTCTCATTGTTAGGGATGCTGTGTGTGGCTAAGATTAGTGGTGTTGTGTGTGGCTAAGATTAGTGGGGTTGTGTGTGGCTAAGATTAGTGGTGTTGTGTGTGGCTAAGATTAGTGGTGTTGTGTGTGGCTAAGATTAGTGGTGTAGTGTGTGGCTAAGATTAGTGGTGTTGTGTGTGGCTAAGATTAGTGGTGTTGTGTGTGGCTAAGATTAATGGTGTTGTGTGTGGCTAGGATTAGTGGTGTTGTGTGTGGCTAAGATTAGTGGTGTAGTGTGTGGCTAAGATTAGTGATGTTGTGTGAGGCTAAGATTAGTGGTGTTGTGTGTGGCTAAGATTAGTGGTGTTGTGTGTGGCTAAGATTAGTGGTGCTGTGTGAGGCTAAGATTAGTGGTGTTGTGTGTGGCTAAGATTAATGGTGTTGTGTGAGGCTAGGATTAGTGGTGTTGTGTGTGGCTAAGATTAATGTTGTTGTGTGTGGCTAAGATTAATGATGTTGTGTGTGGCTAAGATTAATGGTGTTGTGTGTGGCTAAGATTAATGGTGTTGTGTGTGGCTAAGATTAATGGTGTTGTGTGTGGCTAGGATTAGTGGTGTTGTGTTTGGCTAAGATTAGTGGTGTTGTGTGTGGCTAGGATTAGTGGTGTTGTGTATGGCTAGGATTAGTGGCATTGTGTGTGGCTAAGATTAGTGGTATTGTGTGTGGCTAGGATTAGTGGTGCTGTGTGTGGCTAGGATTAGTGGTATTGTGTGTGGCTAGGATTAGTGGTGTTGTGTGTGGCTAGGATTAGTGGTGCTGTGTGTGGCTAGGATTAGTGGTGTTGTGTGTGGCTAAGATTATTGGTATTGTGTGTGGCTAAGATTAGTGGTATTGAGTGTGGCTAGGATTAATGGTATTGTGTGTGGCTAAGATTAGTGTTATTGTGTGTGGCTAGGATTAATGGTATTGTGTGTGGCTAAGATTAGTGGTATTGTGTGTGGCTAGGATTAGTGGTATTGTGTGAGGCTAATATTAGTGGTATTGTGTGTGGCTAAGATTAGTGGTATTGTGTGTGGCTAAGATTTGTGGTATTGTGTGAGGCTAAGATTAGTGATGTTGTGCGCGACTAAGATTAGCGATGTTGTGTGTGACTAAAATTAGTGATATTGTATGTAGCTAAAGTTAGCGATGTTGTGTGTGGCTAGGATTAGTGATGTTGTGTGTGGCTAAAGTTAGCAATGTTGTGTATAACTAAAGTTAGTGATGTTGTGTGTGGCTAGGATTAGTGATGTTGTGTGTACCTAAAGTTAGCGATGTTGTGTGTGGCTAAGATTAGTGATGTGTGTAGCTAAAGTTAGCGATGTTGTGTGTGACTAAGACTAGCGATGTTGTTTGTAGCTAAAGTTAGCGTTGTTGTGTGTGGCTAAGATTCATGATGTGTGTAGCTAAAGTTAGCGATGTTGAGTGTAACTAAGATTATTGATGTTGTGTGTAGCTAAAGTTAGCGATGTTGTTTGTGACTAAGATTAGCAATGTTGTGTGTAGCTAAAGTTAGCGATGTCGTGTGTGACTAAAATTAGCGATGTTGTGTGTGGCTAAGATTAGTGATATTGTGCGTAGCTAAAGTTAGCGATGTTGTGTGTAGCTAAAATTAGCGATGTTGTGTGTAACTAAGTCTCCAACACATCTCCTGGACTGAACAATATCAGGGAATATCTGCTGAATAAGATATCAGGATCTGTTTTCCCAGAACAGATCATCATTTTACTTCTTCTGTCTTCGATAACATTTCAAAGAAACATTTCTTAACATCGGGGAAAGAATCAAAGAAAAACAGATCCAGATTGCCGAAGATGGAGCGTGTCATCCACAGAAGAGGACTAGAGGAAGAATCATAACACACGCAATTACAAATACTGACCGTGCGAATAGTCTTGGCATTATGTTGTTATTACCACTACATCACAGAAAAGGACAAAAGGCCAAGTTCATTCAATTAAAACACGTGAGCGCTGCAGAGGAAGTAAAAGAAAGAGACGAAGAGGAGTTTAAGGGAGAGGGATATGAAGCACAATACGCAAAAATATCGTGCTGAAGTCGAATGTACTGGACCGAAAGTAGTGTATTTTTGTAGCTGCTTGTAGACGATACCATAACGCACTTCATCACTTAACATCATTTGACTCTTTAAGTACGTTTCGACGTTTCGACGCACTGTGTGCCATGCCGATATCGGCCGTGTACGTTTCGCCGCAAAGTGCGTCACATTCAATTTGATTTGCTTGAACCGTTATCAAACCATATTTTTTATTACATCTCATGAGACATCTTGGTATTAGTGATATCTAATTCCTTGTTCAGTTATATACAAATTCATATACAATATGTTATCATCATCATAAAGGCCTGCTGGTGTAGATGATCATGTCACTCCACAACTTTCGATCTCGATAGTAATTTATCATTTCTGTTGTTGACCTTCTGCCTGGCCATTCTCCTAAACTATCTCGTATTTTTTCTCTCTTTACTTCCCTCTATCTCTTCGTCCCTCAATTTTCCCAGTTGTTACAATTTTATTCCAGTTGTTCTCTTCTCATTACATGGCCAAAAAAATAATGCTTCCCCCTAATATTGGAAATTATTTGTTATATGTTAGATAAATATAAATGTGTAGATTGATTCTGAAAACCAAGAAATCTCTTTCATTGCATTCATAAAAAAAAATCGTTATTGAAAGAGGTAAACGGAGATCGGCGATGAAGTAGCCATTGGTTGACCGAATGCAAACAACGAAATGACTCTATTAAAGGGCATACATTACGTATCTACTTAGTTTTCGTCTCTTTTTCTTCCTCGTCTTTCTCTTCCTCTTCTCATCATTTCTCTTTTTCTTTTTCGCATTTTTTTTCTCTTTCCCTGAACCTGTTTTGGGTGGCACCCTGAACGGGTGCGATTGAATGCGATGATCATCGCACAATAAGCCTTATGAGTCATATGACTAAGATATTACTAAGAATCATCATGCGAAGAGTGTGAAACAAAATCAGTCCAGAAATTAGCGATGAACAGTGTGGTTTTGTTAGAGATAAAGGAACAAGCAATGCCATTTATATCATAAGATCTTTAGTAGAAAGAGCCATAGAGGTGAAAAAACAGATCTATTCCTATGTTTCATAGATTACACCAAGGCATTTGACAGAGTAAAGCACCAAGAAATAATCAACATTTTAGAAAGCATAAACATAGACAGCAAAGATCTAAGAATAATAAAGAACATGTACTGGCAACAAACAGCGGCCATAACAACTGGAAACCAATTGGAAATGTTTCAAAAAATAAAACAGGGTGTTAGACAAGCTTGTGTGCTGTCACCAGATTTATTTAATATTTATAGTGAGATTATTTTAAGATCCATAAGGGGCATGCCTGGAATAACAATTGGAGGTCATAATATAAATAATCTAAGGTATGCTGATGATACAGTATTAATCGCTAAGAGTGAAAATGAGTTACAAGAAATGTTGGACATTGTAGTGAAGGAAAGCAAAAATAAAGGACTCAGTCTTAATAGCAAAAAGACAGAGGTAATGGTAACAACAAAGAAAAAGACATCACCTCAGTGTAAAATAAAGACAAGTGGAAGACTATTAAAACAGGTAAATGAATTTAAATATTTGGGAACTTTGTTAACCTCAGACGGAAGATGTACAAAAGAGGTGAGATGTAGAATGGCTCAGGCAAAAGCAGCTTTCCAAAAAATGAGGAAGATACTATGCAATCCATTTTTGACAATAGAAACAAGAAAAAGAGTTCTTAAATGTTACGTAGAGCCAGTCTTAACATACGGATGCGAATCATGGACAATAGGACAACAGACAAGAAAATCACTGGAGTCTGTAGAAATGTGGTTTTAAAGAAGAATGTTGAAAATACTACGGACAGCTAAGAAAAGTAAAGAAAACGTTCTGAAAGAGGTCAAAAAAAAGAGAGCTAATTTTCAATATTAGGAAGAAACAATCATATTTTGGCCATGCAATGAGAATGGAACAGCTGGAATATATTGTTACAACTGGGAAAATTAAGGGACGAAGAGATAGGGGAAGCAGAGAGAAAAGATACCAGACAGCTTAAGAGTGGCTTGGCAGAAGGTCAACAAAAGAAATGATAGATAACTGTCGAGATCGAAAGTTGTGGAGATACATGATCACTACGCCAGCAGGCACGGTACTTGATGATGATGTTTATCTCAGTGTCAACGTTTGCCTACAAATTTCTCCGTTCCTGACATGAGTGGACAAGGGAACTGTTCTAATAAATTATGAATCTATTCTACGTTTATTCGACAAATCATCTTCACTGCACAAGTGACAACTAAATAGTGCTCAGATCCCCAGCATGAAGCATGCGTGAAATACACTAAAGAAAGCACTCAAGATGGCTTATTCTCAGATGCACGAACTCCATAGTACACCGAAGACCTTGACCCAATCTCTTTAGTCGCCTTTTGTGACGTGCTTGCAGGTAGCAGTGGCTCTATTCTTTTCTCCCATTCGTGGTCTGGGTCCCTGCAGCCACGCAGTCCTATTCTGAGTACACCATGCCTCTGGAGAGTAGTTCTTGGTTAATTATTTTATATATCCCCAATATATTATAATACACATTTTATAAGAATGTCACATAGCAAAGCTTTATGCTGTATAAAAAAAAATTGACAATGTGGATGTTTCCGTTTTTGATATTCTACAACAATCAGGTTCATCCTACTCAGTGAAATGTACCCATAGCGTGTTTTCACCCATATGTGCTCGGCCGCCTATCCAGAAGTGTTCGGAGACTTCTGGACAGTGTCGCTGCAAGCATCGAAACTCACGATGCGAGGCGGTATCCCTCGCTTTCCTAGAGTACTATCCAGGTACCCATTTCTGCCAGCGGCTGGATCGTCCGCGGGAGTATTTCTTTTTTCCAACCACGAGTACAACTCCAGTTTTTCCAGTTTGAATCGAACACGGGTTGTCCGAACGTTGGTAGTTTAGTCGGGTTGTTTTACCAACTAGGCTATCGCGACCCACAGACTGACATCCTCACATCTCGTAGTGATTGCACCACACATGTGGCTTTTACTCCCATGTTCAATAAGTCCTCCTGTAGATCGCCGAGTATGGAAAATCCCGTAAAGATAGTTATAATAACATGTGACGTTTTCCATAATAAATATAATAGTTATATACGCGTATATACAGGGGACCGCGATAGCTCAGTGGTTAGTGAATTGGACTACAAAGGACAAGAGGTAGGGTTCGATCCCAACCGACGGCTTCCGGTTCACCCAACCTTTAATGGGTGCCGGATTTCTTTTTCTGGTAAAGTAAAGCGCCACGGGCGTAAAAATCATGTGCTGAAGGTCTGTAAAATATAGGGTCACTAACACCATATTTCCCTATACACCACTTGGCGTGACGGGGGGTACTTTAATTTTTTTTAATACGCGTATATACACATTAACATCACTAAGGACACTTCGTTACAGCAAGCATGTGGGCCTATGTATGTTTCAGAGTTGTGTTCGTGGACGTTTTTCAGGAGAAAAAATGTCTATTTTTGTCAAATGTGCGATGAAAATGAATGAAAGTAAATGCGAATAATTAATCTGAAAAAAAATATTTAAATTGAAATATAAAGACATGTATAACAATAGATAAATTCAAGAACATACATCTAAAAAAAAGTGGCGCAAGAATTATATGTGAATAATAAACATATAAACTGTAAGACTTCCAATAAACAAAAAACAAAAAAAAACTAAAAAAAAACTGCATGTTTTACTTCCTGTCTATCTTTCGTGCCAGATTTTTGCTATCTGATGTAGCTGGAAAATATATAATATTTTTATCATAATAATCAAGCCAATCGCTCGCCTTCGTTTGGTCTCTGAAGTGAAAAACAAGTCTTGTCATTTCGTGTGATATTGATTTAACACAGCTTGTTGATTGACAACACATCTGCGCACATGGCTGATATTTTCTTGCATAAACACAACGCGCAATGTTTACATATCGCACTTCGCTGAGTTCTACCAGCAGGGGTGTAGCGGAAGTGAGGATTTCAAGTGGGTAAACGCCCCCCAAAACTTTTGTTTTTGGATACCAACATGTCAATGGAAGTGAAATATTTTATTAGTAATGTGTCATTCACACTAAATGCTAAAATTTACTGGAAAAAAAAGTATTTTTTTTTTATTGAAATAGTTATCTTTACGCTATTTCAACATCATCGAGTGCCATCTCCACATCTAAGGTTGGCTAACATGGAGCGCCATTCTGCTCTGTCTCTTGCATTTATTTTACAGGTTGTCATAATCTGACTTTTCCATCTTTTGATGTTATACGCCCATATTTGTCTTGATCTGCCTCTTTTACCTTGTATTTCCCTTCCAACTTTCCCTTTCCTACTTTTAGTAGTAAAAAAAAAAAAGTAGTTAAGTACCCCCGTCACGCCAAGTGGCGGCGTATAGGGAATATGGTGTTAGTGACCAAACATTTTACAGACCTTCGGCACATGATTTTTGGGGTAATGTGGTCGATATTACGCCCGTGCCGCTTTACCATCCCAGAAAAAATCCAGTACTCATTTAAGGCTGAGTGAACCCGGAAGCCGTCGGTTGAGATCGAACACTACCCCTTGTCCTTTGTAGTCCAGTTCACTAACCACTGAGCTATCCCGGCTCCATACTTTTAGTAGGCTGCAATGTTTTTTTAACATGCACCAAAATCTCATTTATTTTTGTTTAAATTGTGTTTAGTAGTTCTGTTTTCATTTTTAGACTTCATTGTTTCTTTCACTATATATTTACGCTATTTATCATCTTTTCTTTAAGAATCTGTGAGTTTCTATTGATGTTAAGAGAGAACACGTCATATTTTGAGTGTAGTGAAGAAAGTAAAAGTGGGCGGTGATGTATTATTTTAGTTATTAGCACATTTTATATTTAGTGGTCAGCAATACACAAGGCCGTCTTTATGTCACGAGGGTGAAAAACCTTTAAAGTTGGTTGAATCTAGATGAAGGTTGATATCGCTATCCAATTAGCCCTGGTGTTATTTGTTTTGATGTTAGTATGTTCTTCATGACATTAACATTACAGGTACAAGCTAGAAAAAAATTATAATTATATTTGAATTAAAATAAAATACACCACAATCCATCGCCATCTATAAAAGTAAGCCTCTGGGCTGGAAAGTAAACTCCGGAAAAAGCCAACTAGTGTGACGTTTACAACTAGCGAGCAGGGACGGTTGTGGTTAGAATTATGTCAATCGTCTATAACTCTAATAACTGAAAACGTCCCGTTAGTTGGGTTGTTATGTGGTTTCCCTTTTAACGCTAAGGCTTACTTCTATAGATAGCGATGGACAATCAATCCCCCTTTCTAATTTGTTGATTTTTGTAAGGGAGCGAGTGAGTGACTGGAAATAAATTAAAGGATGTATGACCTAGTGGAGTCAACACGCCATGTACAGGCAAGAGGTCTCAGTAAAGAAAAAGAAAACAGAACTGCTTGATTGTGCTGAGAATCGAGTCCATGCTGATCTAATGTGAAGGAAACATCAGAAAAGATAACCATCCGCTTAAATGTAATCAAAGAATTGATGCATTAGATTTTACAATGGAGTTGGAATCATTAACCAGCACAGGGAGACGGAGAGAGAAAAGATAAGAGGTAGTTCAATGGAAGAATATCAAATAGGATTGTCTATATGGTACAATGACTAATAGGGAATAGACCTAGTCAGAGAAATATTTGGACAGTGAGAAATGGAGAGGCAGGTTGTCAATGTCACAAGTCACTGTACTCATCGACTGATTGATATGATTAATTTTCTTGATAGAATATGCTAGGGTTTACCTAACTACACCAAAGCTTTCGATAGAATACACCATAACCAACTCATAGACTGCCTAACGGATATAAATCTATACGACACAGACATACGACTAATATGTAATTTGTACTGGGAGCAAACAGCAATAATAAGATATAACAAGGAGAACTCTACACCCATGGACATAAAAGAGGAGTAAGACAAGGATGCATCCTATCACCAAGCTTGTTCAATCTATACACTGAGCAAATCTTTAAAAACATCTCAGAGATACCAGGCCTAAACATTAATGGAAAGATAATCAATGACCTAAGATATGCTGATGATACTGTTCTACTAGCAGAAAATCATAAAGACCTACAACAATTGTTTAATGTGATAAACATAACAAGCAAAAAATATGGACTAGAAATGAATATCAAAAAGACTAAAACTATGATTATAAACAAAGAAAATTCTCAAGACCTACAATTAAATATCACAGATGAGGGAATACATCTGGAGACAGTCCAGAGCTACAACTAACTAGGACATACTATAACCAATGATGGAAAATACAAAATTGAAATAAATAAAAGAATAGGTATGGTAAAAAGTAATTTTAATGCCATGAAAAATATACTAACAATAAAACAAATATCAGCAGGGCTGAAAATAAGAATGGCAAAATGTTACATCTTCTCAATATTCCTGTATGGTGCAGAAACATGGACATTAGACAAGAAAACAGAACAGAAAATTGAAGCCTTTGAAATGTGGATTTATAGAAGAATAGGTAGAATTGGTGGGAAACAAAAGATAACAAACGATGACGTTTTAAAACAACAGAAAATAAAAAGAGAACTACTAAATACAATTAAGACAAGACAAATGAAATTTTTAGGGCATGTTAAAAGACACAACAGCCTACTAAAAGTAATATTGGTATGGACAAAATACAAGGTAAAAGAGGCAGAGGCAGATCAAGACTAACATGGACGAGTAACATCAAAAGATGGACAAGTCAATCTATGACAGCCTGCACCATCAAAGCAAGAAACAGAGTAGAATGGCGATCCATGGTAGCCAAACTTCGTTGCGGAGAAGGCACTCGATGATGATGAATTATGTAGTTTAATTATGTAGTTAAATTACGTAATTTAATATGTTGTTATTTATGTAGTTTAATTATGTAGTTAAATATGTTGTTTAATTATGTAGTTAAATTATGTACTTTAATTATGTACTTTAATTATGTAGTTAATTATGTTGTTTAAATATGTAGTTAATTATGTAGTGTAATTATGTAGTTCATTATGTTGTTTAATATGTAGTTAATTATGTAGTTAATTATGTAGTTAATTATGTAGTGTAATTATGTAGTTCATTATGTTGTTTAATTATGTAGTTAATTATGTAGTTCATTATGTTGTTTAATTATGTAGTTAATTATGTAGTGTAATTATGTAGTTAATTATGTAGTTAATTATGTAGTGTGATTATGTAGTTAATTATGTTGTTTAATTATGTAGTTAATTATGTAGTTTAATTATGTAGTTAACTATGTAGTTAATTATGTAGCTAATTATGTAGTTTGATTATGTAGTTAATAATGTAGTTAATTATGTAGTTTAACAATGTAGTTAAATTATGTAGTTAATTATGTTGTTTAATTATGTAGTTTATTTATGCAGTTAATTATGTAGTTAATTATGTAGTTTAATTATGTAGTTAATTATGTAGTTTAACTATGTAGTTAAATTATGTGGTTAATTATGTAGTTTAATTATGTAGTTAATTATGTAGTTAATTATGTAGTTAATTATGTAGTTAATTATGGAGTTTAATTATCTAGTTAATTATGTAGTTAATTATGTAGTTTAATTATGTAGTATAATTATGTAGTTAATTATGTAGTTTAATTATTTTAGTATAATTATGTAGTTATTATGTAGTTCGTTCGTTCGCTTTCGTCAGCTTTGACCTCTGACGAAGTCCCACCGACTCAATTTTGTGGGACTGAATTTTGCGTGTAAAGTCTGTTTTATCCCATTACAGGATGCCCCTCGCCATGCAGGCAGATTTACTCCGACTTCAGAGGTATTATGTAGTTAATAATGTAGTTAATTATGTAGTGCAATTATGTAGTTAATTATGCAGTGTAATAATGTAGTTAATTATGTAGTTCATTATGTTGTTTAATTATGTAGTTAATTATGTAGTGTAATTATGTAGTTAATTATGTAGTTAATTATGTATTTTAATTATGTGGTTAATTATGTAGTTAATTAAGTAGTGTAGTTATGTAGTTCATTATGTTGTTTAATTATGTAGTTAATTATGTAGTTAATTATGTAGTTCAATTATGTGGTTAATTATGTAGTGTAATTATGTAGTTCATTATGTTGTTTAATTATGTAGTTAATTATGTAGTTAATTATGTAGTGTAATTATGTAGTTCATTATGTTGTTTAATTATGTAGTTAATTATGTAGTTTAATTATGTAGTTTAATTATGTAGTATAATTATGTAGTTAATTATGTAGTTAAGTATGTAGTTAATTATGTAGTTTAATTATGTAGTTAACTATGTAGTTAAATTATGTTGTTTAATTATGTAGTTTAATCTGTGAATAAACATCTTAAATATACTTAGCGTTTAGCTTAATCTGAAAGTTATCCTTTCAACGCATATATGGGGTCGTGATTATTGTTTTAAAAATATGAGAATCTAACCGACTATGTGGTTGGCTGGCGTGGTCAACCATTCACATTTGATCAATGAACCTCATGTTCGTAAAACATATGTAAAAAGACACGCTAACGAGGTGAAGATTTGTTTTATTACACAAGTTGTAGGAACATTTGAAGTATATAGAACGTCCAGTATTGGATACCAAATCAAGTTCAACTTCTCCAAAAGCAAGTTCTAAATGAATAAGTCATGGCTACCCACAACCTCAAATGATGTCCATGAAGCTGGTCCATTTGGAGGTGCAAGACACAACTTAGAGGTGTTATCTTTCTATTGACCTTTCGACCCGTGGCAGGCCCATAGAGCATAGACCCAGATACTCTTTCTCTTTTTTCTAAACTTTCTTTCTTGCAGTCTCAATCCTTGCAAAAAATATTTATAAAATCTCGTCATTTGTCTCTGTTCTGTGCAAGCTTCTCAATCTCATTGAGGGAGCCGATTCCTGCTGCCTTTGCCTCTCTGATCAACAGATAACATCAATAGAGGCGTTATTATATAGCAAGAAATGAAAACGTATTTTTAAACAATATAATTGTTACATGAAATAAACAGTTCCAAATAATGTTTATGTAGCAGTTTAAAAAAAGCGATTACAGTACAGATGTTTGTGATACTAAACTTAACATACCTGAACACAGATTACACAATTTCTTTAATATTTAACAACATACTGCCAATATGTTGACGATGGCTCTGGATAGGACACACACTGCGGAAGCCAACTGAGAGTATTACACAACATACCCTTTTTTGGGATCCATAGGGAAAAAGACAAAGAGGAAGACCAAGGATTTCTTTGAGAAGACATATAGAAGCAGAGATGAAGATGATGAGGAAGACATGGAACGATCTTAAAAGAATGACAAGAAACAGAACGACTTGGAAAGTGTTTGTTGAATACCTATGCTCCACTGGGAGCTGTAAGGTAGAAGAAAGAAGACGACTGTCAATATTTATATATATAACCTATGGACATGTTGGGAGTGCAATGATGATGACCCGCTAATAACTCAATAACTCAATAACATATATAACAAATGAAATGGTTTGCTTATCTGGAAAGAATGTCACCAGATTCTATACGAAACTAAACATATATTAAAAGTAGAGGTGGAAAAAAAGCCCGAGCGTGGTAGATAAAGTATAAGTTGGACTGACAAACATACGAGAAACGCTGCAACATGAAATGGCAATGGTTGAGGCTGCAAGAATGGCTAGAGCAAGAGCTTTGCAACTCTCTCGACATCCGAGAAGTATTAGAGGAAGTAAAGAGAGAGAGAGAGAGAGAGAAGAGAGAGAAATAGAGAGAGAGAGAGAGGAAGAAAGAGAAATGTCAACATTTTCTAAATAAATTAAACTGCCTTTATTTATTTCACTCTATATTAAATTACAAGTAATAATTGAAACTTTATTTATTTCACTCTATATTAAAATATAATTAATAATTGGAACTGTTTATTTCACTATATATTATATGATAATTAATAACTTAAATCTTGAAACCAAATTGAGGTTTAAATACAAGATAACTATTGTGTTCATTTGATGAGGTCTAAGATGCATTTTTTTCACTATTATATGAACATTTACTGATAAGCCCTCGTAGCTGAAAAACTAAAGCCACGCCACTGCGTGGGAGCTGAATTGGCGTTGTCACTCAAGGTTCTGACTCCCGGCGCATGTATCTCTCGAGGTTTTAAAACTCGTTAGGGTGTTCTGAAATGTGTGAGAGTGAGCTGCCAATAATGGTGGTGTTTTTTTTTTTTTTTGAAAATGATGTAATTACGGTCTGTTGATCTTCTTGCAGAGTCATGATTGCAGCATCTGTTCAAGGAATGAGAAGTTAATGACAAATATGCTTAAAGATGAAGCTCTTTTAACCCCGTGGTGCAAACAGTTGGTGTGCTTGGTAGGAGATGGTATAGCATTGCAAGTATCCTAGACATAGATTAGATAAAATATATGAGTTTTGCTGTACTTGACACTAGCGCGATTTTCTCTATATAGCAAATGGCAGGGCGGGTTCCATTTATTTATTTATATCACATTTCATTCATTGTCCGTGTCGACAAACGTTGGATATCATGATAGTCCATATGCAAACGTACCCCGTGCGCACTAACGTTCTTTTTCTTTTTTGACACATCAGAGTGTATAGGGAAGACTTTATATTTTTAATTTTCCCTTTTATTTCTTCTTCTAGTTCGAAATTATTATATATATTTATTTTTTTTTTTATTTTAAATACATATTTGCATGTGTGTTGTATGTTTTTTTCCTGCTGAAGGCCTATTGAGCCGAAATGTCGTTCTGATTTGTGTTGTCCACTTGTTACGTGAAGCTTTAACCACGCCGTTTTTTCTATATATTTTTTTCTATATATTTTTTTCTATATTTTTTTCTTCTATATATTTTTTCTATATCTATTTTTATATATATATGTTTTCTTTCTATATCTATTTTTTTCGAAATCTATTTTTTTTTCTGTATTTATTTTCATTTCTCCCCATAAGCACTTGATCCAGTGCGCTGAGTTCCATCATTGGTCTAATCCCATTCCACGGTGTCAAACCATTCAACATCCTTTCATTCTATCTACCTCTGACTCTCGGGTCTTCTATTTATCCTGTTGTTATCAATTAATCTAAACCGCCTCTTCTGAACATATGTCTAAAAAGTCTGCACTGCCTTATCCTAGTTTGCTTTATCACCTGTTAATCTTCCTCTCCTCGTCCAACTCTTATAGCATCTCAACATTAACATTTTTTACTGTCCCTGGCATATTTAGCAATTTTCTAAAATAACATATATCAACTTACTATATTCGTCGTTATATCTCTGTATTTGCTATCCATAGTTCATAATAATAATAAAAGGAAAGTAATAAGCCCCGTCACGCCAAGTGGCGTATGGGGAATATGGTGTTAGTGACCATAATTTTTATAAATCTTCAGCACATGATTTTTTCGGGGTAATGTGGTCGGGATTACGCCCGTGCCGCTTTACTTTTCCAGAACAAAAATCCGGTACCCATTAAAGGCTGGATGAACCTCTTGTCCTTTGTAGTCCAGTTCACTAACCAGTGAGCTATCGTGGCTCCCTCATAACAATAAAGCAACACTGATAATAATGACTTGATGCGTTACACATTTCTCATTTTATAAAGATAATCTCGACTTGTGCGATTACATTTTTTGTGTATCTCAGTAAGACATCTCCCCTCTGACATTAACGCAACCCAGGTATTTAAATCAACCTACATATCTAAGCTTTTTACCATTTGTAAATATAATACACTTGGAAGAAATCGTGCTTTTTGAGACCACCATTATCTTCTTTTTTATTTGCATTTAAATTTAAAGCATTTAAACTTATATTATAAATCAAAATATAAAAGGAATTAAGAAGTGGAGAAATGTGAGGTGAAAGTACGGTTAAAAAGTCCATATGGAAGGAGCATGTTAAGTCGTAGCGGTTAAACAGGTTAAAGAAAGGAGAACTTGCCACAAACACTAGGAGTAGACTCAATAATTTGGTAAGACTGTCTTCATTGAGGAGAAAACTTGACCACAAACAACCTTTTCCTTGTAGCTTGGATCAGAGAAGTCAGTTGCCAGTGAAGCAGTCCCGTAAATTAATCAGTAGTGATGTACACAACCAGAAAGTGCTAAATACGTTCAACACAATAAGTAAATGATACTGTGAAGAAAACCACGTAAATGATACTGTGAAGAAGACCACGTAAATGATACTGTGAAGAAGACCACATGAATGATACTGTGAAGAAGACCACGTAAATGATACTGTGAAGAAGACCACGTAAATGATACTGTGAAGAAGACCACGTAAATGATACTGTGAAGAAGACCACATGAATGATACTGTGAAGAAGACCACGTAAATGATACTGTGAAGAAGACGTAAATGATACTGTGAAGAAGACCACGTAAATGATACTGTGAAGAAGACCACATGAATGATACTGTGAAGAAGACCACGTAAATGATACTGTGAAGAAGACCACGTAAATGATACTGTGAAGAAGACCACGTAAATGATACTGTGAAGAAGACCACATGAATGATACTGTGAAGAAGACCACGTAAATGATACTGTGAAGAAGACGTAAATGATACTGTGAAGAAGACCACGTAAATGATACTGTGAAGAAGACCACGTAAATGATACTGTGAAGAAGACCACATGAATGATACTGTGAAGAAGACCACGTAAATGATACTGTGAAGAAGACCACGTAAATGATACTGTGAAGAAAGCTATGATGAAAGAAGCATTTATTAAAAAAATACTGCAAAAATATCCATTGACCAGATCGAAGTAGATATAAATTGTGATCTCCATTACACGTTTATAATTGATTTGTTTTGTAGATTAATTGGCAGACTTACTGATCCGGAAACATATGAGCCAATGCTATCTTAGTCTCAATGCTATTTACTGGGGTAACAGAAAGTGTTTATGAGTTTTATTATGGTCCCTAGTGCTCCAGTAACCGCGCTAGCTCAGTGGTTAGTGAACTGGACTACAAAGGATAAGAGGTAGATTTCGATCCCAACCGACAGCTTCCGGGTTCACCCAGCCTTAAATTGGTACCGGACTTTCTCTGGGAAAGTATAGCAGCACGGGTCTAATACCGACCACATTACGCCAAAATTCATGTACCGAAGGTCTGTAAAAATTATGGTTACTAACACCATATTCCCTATACGCCACTTGGCATAACGGGGCTCTTTACTTTCACTAGTGCTCTAGTCTGTTATTCATTCATCAAATTTATTGAAGACCATTTGTTTTATGCGACCGAGTGGTTACTGAGGCCCTGACCACTGTGATGTAAGAAAAGAATATAGCTATTGTCACCTGCCACTCATTTCGTAAATGGTGACTAAGGAGGTTGGTTGGCAAGATCTTCAGCCATCTTCAATGATTTCTCAAATGTGAGGCAGGGGTGCTTCATACCGGGGTACGTGCTGAGAAGGGATCTGAGCACTATGACGTTGTCTACTACTACCTTTGTGCAATAAAGATGAGATTTCGATTAAACTAAAAACTAAACTGAAAACTAAACTAAATTAAACTGAACGAATCTAAGCTAAATTAAATTAAATTAAATTAAATTAAATTAAATTAAATTAAATTAAATTAAATTAAACTAATTTCATCCAGTTGTTAGTTTCGTCTGTGTGTACAAACATAATTATTACACTCTGGCTGGGAGTAATCTCTCTCTCTCTCTCTCTCTCTCTCTCTCTCTCTCTCTGCGATCAAGACTCAAGCAGAGTAGGATTCCAGACTCTCTCATGAAGTCAGCTGTCTGTTTAAGCGAATCGATTGCTCCATATAGTTTTTCTTCCAGGGAGGTGGGCGTAGACCACATTGCTCTTCTCAGGTCTGTGTACTGGGGGCAATCCTGTAGAACATGTTTTGTAGTCATATTGTCCAGTGTACAGTGACATAGGCTGGTTGTACCTATTTTGAATTTGGTGAACATGTGATTTCTCATTCTATTGTGGTCAGTGCGTAGGCGACGTACTTCATCCTTCCTTGATAGTTGATGGTATCCGTCCCTCTCGTTATGCTTTCGGTGTTCTCGTTTCCATTTTTCATGGAACTGACCCTTGAGGATGGATTTGGCTTCATCATAACTGAGCAGATGGCCAACCTTTCGAACACGCCAATGACTACTTCACTGGCAGTAAAATTAATTGAGATTACAATAATTTTTGGGAGCCGCGATAGCTCAGTGGTTAGTGAACTGGACTACAAAGGACAAGAGCTAGGGTTCGATCCCAACCGACGGCTTCCGGGTTCACCCAGCCTTAAATGGGTACCGTATTTTTTCAGGGAAAGTAAAGCCACGGGCGTAATACCGACCACATTACCCCAAAAATCATGTGCTGAAGGTTTATAAAATATAGGGTCACTGACACCATATTTCCCTATACGCCACTTGGCGTGACCGGGGTACTTTACTTTACTTTTTATAACTGAGCGGATGGTTCTCTTGTTGTAATCTCCCTCCCTCTTTAACTAATTTGTCTGCGCGTTCGTTCCCGTGTATATTACAGTGTGATGGTATCCACTGAATGACTACTCTCTGGAAGTTATTGCATAATTGGTCCAGGGTTGTTCTCAAGTCACCTAGTTCATTGTTCTTGAGGCATTTTAGAGCTGATAGTACTGACAGTGCATCAGTCAGAATCACCAATTTGTTGTGCATGTTATTTTTGTTTTAAGTAGTCAGTGTTGCAGCATCTCTGAGGGCCTCAGTTTCTGCTTTAAAGTTGTTTGAGAATTCTCCAGTAGCTATTGACTTGGTGATCTCGTCCTGGTTATTCAGCGTCAAGAACACACCTCCCCCTCCATTTCTGGTGGCATTTGTAGCAGAGCCATCTGTGTATTTATGGAACCAAGAGTCCTGTGGGTAGGTATCGTGTATGTGTTTTTCTTCTACGTGTTTTCTTTCTGTGTCTGATTGGGTGCCTTTTTTCATGATTCCTGTTATATTTTCCTTAAGTTCTGGTATTTTATGCTTTCCATGAGGAGACATATCAGATGAGCCCAAGGGTTTCGATATTGTTTGGGTAAGTACTGGGTCGCCAGTAGTTAGTTCATTGGCAATTGCAGCGAAGTTGCTCCTCTTTAGTCGTACAATTCCGGAACCAGTTATTCTTTGGTGCATGGGGTGGCTAAGGAGCCTTTTATATTGCTCCGCTTGTTGCAATACTTTAGTGACCCGTCTGTCATCTAAGGGTTGTAAATCTGTTACAGTTTCTAGAGTCTTGATAGGTGTAGAGATTTCATAGCACCAGTGATGATACGGGCAGCTTGGTTCTGTGTACTGTTAATTTTGCTAAGGCGTGATTTGGATGCCATAGCCCAGGCTGTGACTCCATACAGAACTGGTCTGACTTTTCCTACGTATAGTCTTTTCAAAATATTGCTGTCTGCCCCCCCCCCCCCCCAGTCCGTTCCTGACAATTTCTTCATAATATTTGTTCATTTTCTGGCTTTTTTCCTTGCTCAGTCTATCTGATTTTTCCAAGTCATTCTGCGATTCATGGTGACGCCAAGATATGTTGGGTTTTGGTCAATATGTATATGATCTTTTATCTTCAAGTTTGCAGAGAGTGTGTTTCTTGATAGGCTGAAAATTGTATATGTAGTTTTTTTTTCGTTGATTGGTAACAACCAGGTGTTCGTCCATTTTTCAAGTTCACCTAGGGCATCTTGCATCCTGGGTCCAGCCACCGACATACTTTCCTCGCGAGCCCATAGCGCCAAATCATCTGCGTATATTGCTGAGTGTATTCTGGGTGGAATGTCCATTACAATGTCATTTATGAAAATTAAAAAGAGTGTTGGGGACAAGACTCCGCCTTGTGGGACACCTTGTTCGATAGAGACCTTCTTACTTAATCGACCTTGAACTTGTACTCTGGCCGTTCTATCCTGAAGGTATTGAGAGACCCAATTGAATAAACGACCCTGGATGCCAAGTCCAAAATGCTTGTTCTTTAAACCCTCTGGCCAAACCCTATCAAAAGCCTTCTCCATGTCGACCCACACTGCCAGTGTGTGTTTCTTTTCTTGTAGAGCATCCTCTATTTCCTGTGCAATGTAGGTGACCAGGTCTTCAGTTGATCTGTGCTGACGGAAGCCACTTTGTTGTGGTACGATTTGTTATTTTGTCTCCAAATGCCACATAAGTCTTCTGTTAATCAGCCTTTCCATGAGTTTACTCAGGCAGCTCAGTAGGCTAATTGGTCTATAGCTACTTGGGTCTAGTGGGTCTTTTCCACACTTGAGGGTGGGCACCATAATAGCTACTTTCCAGATTGCCGGCACATGCCCTCTCTTCCAGCTAGCATTTATTATCCTTAGAAGCTGGCTCTTGGCTTTCTGTCCCAGATTTAGGAGCATTTCGTTGGAGATTCCATCTTTACCAGGGGAACTTTTGAGCTTCAATCCTTTGAGGGCAACATCTACTTCAGTTGGGGTAAAGATGGTCGTCTGATGCTCTTCTGGTGTTAAAGGCATGTGTTTTGCCACTTGGTTTTCCCGTCTTGCAGCTTTCTGTTTGTCTATTGGAATGTTTATTCTACTAATGTTTTTGTAAGTCTTTATCAGTAGATTTGCTGCCCTTTTGCCTGTGATGATGTTCTGATTGTGTGCTAATGATATTGGAGGTCGGCAGTTGTTTTCGTCGCTCAGAGCTTTCGCAAGTTTCCATAGTTTATGACCATTTTTGTCTAGATCAATGCTCACTGTTTTGTCTATCCAGCTCTGTCTTGCTGATATCATGACCTCACGTCTGTATTTGACTGAGACTGCTTTGTAGGCAATGTTGTTCTCTGTGCTGTGTGATGTTTCAGCCAGTTCTCTGGCAGAGTCCAGTTCCTCTTCTAGTCTTTGTATTTCCTTGCTCCAGTATGGCTTGTAGTTTCTTCTTGCTCCTCTAGGAATGGATTCTTTAGCAGCTCTCAGGATTCCATTTGTTAACCGCTCTATCATATTATTGACCTTCTTTTCTAAGTAATCTATGACGACATTACGGGCTTGTAATAGTTGCTATTGGTGGTTCATCTATTTCACTCCCCTTTCTAGCCTGTCTCTATTGTGAGAGGGTTTTATCTACTTCTAAATATCGGGTCTCTCCTTAATATCATCAAGTGCCAGACATTTAAACAAAATGATTCTCAAACTGTCACAACTTGGTATTCTGGTGCGTGTTTTCACCGCACGAAATAATGATAATTTCTTCTTCTAATTCTACTTCCTGTTCTTCTTCTAATCCTCCTAATTCTTTTTGATTTTTTCCTCATCTTCCTCCACATTAAATTTGTCTTCTTCCTCTTCCTCTTCTTCTCTTCTTCCTCTTCTTCTACTTCTTCTTCTACTTCTTCCTCTTCCTCTTCTTCTACTACTTCTTCTTCCTCTTCTTCTACTACTACTTCTTCCTCTTCTTCCTCTTCTTCTACTACTTCCTCTTCTTCTTCCTCTTCTTCTTCTTCCTCTTCTTCTACTACTTCCTCTTCTTCTTCCTCTTCTTCTTCTTCCTCTTCTTCTACTACTTCCTTCTCTTCTTCTTCTTCTTCTTCTTCTACTCTTCCTCTTCTTCTTCTCTTCTTCTTCTTCCTCTTCTTCTTCTTCCTCTTCTCTCTTCTTCTTCTTCTTCTCTTCTTCTTCTTCTCTCTTCTACTACTTCCTCTTTCTCTTCTTCTTCTTCCTTTTTTTTCTACTACTTCCTCTTTCTCTTCTTCTTCTTCCTCTTCTTCTACTACTTCCTCTTCCTCTTCTTCTTCTTCCTCTTCTTCTACTACTTCCTCTTCTTCTTCCTCGTCCTCTTCTTCTTCTTCTTCTTCTGTGCAAGTTTACATTTTGATGTTTACACCGTCATACAATACACGTGTTGATAAATGTAACTGTTTTTAGCACCATACATCTTTGAATGCAGTGTTGGGTTCTTGGGCCAACGTGGGTCAAGCAAAGGGCATTCGTATAGTCTAAGTTATGCAGCTTACTCAGGACACGCTCACAGTGGAGTTCTGCTCAAGTTGCTGTTAAGCTATACATTTTGGCGAAAAATCGTGATTCAACTTGTGAAGGTCACATTAATATTGGATATAATAGATTTCCCCTCATAGTTATGGCACCTGAAGGATGCTCTATCAATGATGTTTTCTAGCTCTGTGTTCTCAGCAATCACGTTTTCTAACTTTGTGCCCTTTGTCAGTGACGCTTTCTAACTTTGTGTCCTCTATCAGTGACGCTTTCTAACTTTGTGTCCTCTATCAGTGACGCTTTCTAACTTTGTGTCCTCTATCAGTGACGCTTTCTAACTTTTTGTCCTCTATCAGTGATGCTTTCTAACTTTTTGTCCTCTATCAGTGATGCTTTCTAACTTTTTGTCCTCTATCAGTGACGCTTTATATCTTTGTGTCCTCTATCAGTGACGCTTTCTAACTTTGTGTCCTCTATCAGTGATGCTTTCTAACTTTTTGTCTATCAGTGACGCTTTCTAACTTTGTAAAGGTAAAGGTAAAGTGCGAGACTTCAACCGGCGTCTTAGCACGCAAGTTTCCACCCATATGTGCTCGGCCGCCTATCCAGAAATGTTCGGATATTTCTTTATAGTGTAGCCTCAAGCATCGAAACTCGATGCGAAGCGACATTCCTCACCTTCCCAGTGTAATACCCTGGTACCCATTTCTGCCGTCGACCGTGGGGTATTTTTTTTTCCAACCAGGAGTACAATTTACACTGCTCCCAGCGGGAATCGAACACGGGTTGTCCGAACGTTGTTAGTCCAGTCGGGTGGTTTTCCCAACTAGGCTACCGACGGCCCCAAAAAATATGGAACGCTTCACGAATTTGCGTGTTATCCTTGCGCAGGGGTCATGCTAATCTTCTCTGTATCGTTCCAATTTTAGTATATGTACTGCGTGAACAGTACTTTCTAACTTTGTGCCCTCTGTCAGTGACGCTTTCTAAATTTGTGCCCTCTGTCAGTGACGCTTTATAACTTTGTGCCCTCTGTCAGTGACGCTTTCTAAATTTGTGCCCTCTGTCAGTGACGCTTTATAACTTTGTGCCCTCTGTCAGTGACGCTTTCTAACTTTGTGCCCTCTGTCAGTGACGCTTTCTAACTTATTGTTCTAACTTCAGAGGAACCTTTATAAACGCGTTGTAGAAGCACCAAACGTAGACAGAAAAGATACAAAGTCAATCAGTTGAATATAAATAGGGTGTCCCATAATAGATCATGAGCAGCGTGGTGATTAGATCGTCAGCATCTCAATGACGTAAGCATAGTTTCATTCCCTACCTAAGGTTACTCCAGTCGAAGAAACCTTTAAAGGAAGAGTGGGCAGATCAAACTAAATGAAAGAAGATAGCAACAACGAGGGAACTTCCTGTTGTGGAGAAGTACGATGAAGTTGAATAATTCACTCCCATGCAGTATTACTGTATACAGGACAAGACTTTGGATAATCGAGAAAACATTAATATAAACGATAAACATTGTTATCACTACAATCTGGATGTATGTTCTCAACCTCTTCACCCCTTGACATAATGTTCATGTCACAAGAAATACCTACATAAAAATGATATCATATCATTAAACATTTTTCTCATTTATAAAATGTCAGTTCATAGCGTAAACATTTTTTTGTAATAGCTCGCTACAAATATATATATGACTGTCGTTTTTATCAAAAATGTAAAAAAATCTGGGAAAGTTTTAATTCCCACCAAAAAAAAAAAAAAATTGTACGTGCATAGAAAAATTGCGAATATTAGATTAAGCAGAAATATTATTTAAAATAAAATTTGTAATGACAAGTCAAGATAATGACGTGGAGTCACAAGCGCCAGAAGTGAAAGTAACATTTCCTCTCAATATTCCGGAGCTCGAGAGCGCATTAAGGAAAATATCTGACGCCGCCAAAACAAATCTTTGAGCACTACTTGGCTCACTTACATACACAAACGCGTTGGAAAAAAACAACACAACGTGTTGCAAACAACAGCATGGTTAACGACCGTTCGCTGAACTAATAGTGAACCACTTGCTGAATTTCTTACGATTTCTTACGGAAATCTAATGTTCCAGGGAAGTACAGTTGAGAAAAGATAATCTAGATATTGCTTGAATAGATTCACTTGTGGCAATGGCGAGAGATTTGGAAGTACTGCTCTCTCTCTCTCTCTCTCTTTCTCTCTCTCTCTCTCTCTCTCTTTGATGTAAATAAATAACCTGCGCTACCCCTTTGTTAAATTCGAGTAACCTGCACCCCGTTTTACATTAGGTAAGTAAACTGTAAAAAGTAAAAAGCACCCGTCACGCCAAGTGGCGTATAGGGAATATGGTGTTAGTGACCATAAATCTTACAGACCTCCAGCACATTATTTTTGGGGTAATGTGGTCGGTATTACGCCCGTGCCGCTTTACTTTCCCAGAAAAAAATTCGATACCCATATAAGGCTAGGTGAACCCGGAAGCCGTCGGTTGGGATCGAACCCTACCTATTGTCCTTTGTAGTCCGGATCACTAACCACTGTGCTATCGCGGCTCCCTAAGTGAACTGTACACAGGATTTTATTTTTTTTTATTTTTATTTATTTATTAATTTTTTTACAGAAGTCGATCAACGTAAATTTATTTTTGTGTGGAGAATAATTTAAATAATAATTTTGTAGTGAACATTATAACGATTAATCAGAACCTCTGACAGGGCAAAGACGCCATTCAGCAAGATAGCTGAAAGTTGACAAGGGCATCATAGCTGATGGCTTGCGCTAGGATATGAGTACCAGAACTCTTCAGGTTCTGCTCTATCTCGTCGCGGTGCGCCTTGACTAACCAGTCTAGCCTAGCTAGCAAAATAGAGATAGAGAAGGGAGGCAACACTGTACTCAAAAATACATTTAAAGGCGTAAATGTCTCAATTTTACTGCAAAACACAACATATCGCACACACGGAAACTCAACTCTTTCCCTACGGAAGCTTTTTATCAATGCAACGGCAGAGATTTCAAAGATATGTTTCATGGTTTTAAGAATCAAACTACATATTTCTATTTATCTAACATATTATATATGCATTTTTAGATAACTTAACAAGATATTTCACCAATACCAAGATGATACAAGACATGTAAAAAGATTATGGTTTGATGATGGTTCACACTAATCTAACTCAGAGTGACGCACTATGCGGCAAAACGGGCGGAAAGAGTTAACGTACTTTTAAGGGCGGATTAGGAAGAGATCTAATGATTACTTTAGTCATCGGATGAACGTAAGCAAGCATAATCTATGCTATCTGGAAAAAAAGAAAGTAAAAAGTACTTGCCAGAAAGCTTGACAGTCGCTGCGATCCACTAGTCATGAACAGTGATTTAATGGTAAACATTTAAAACCTTTCTTTTTTATTAGCAAATTCAGAATGACACATAAGGCGCCAGACTGTCGTAAAAAACAAAATATGTCATGTTGCAAGGATTAGAAAAATTGCGGCAAAAACTGCGAATAAATGCCGCAGAGGTTGAGAATAAATGTCTCAGGTGTTTAGAATAAATGTCACAGATGTTGATAATAAATGTCACAGATGTTGATAATAAATGTCTCAGGTGTTTAGAATAAATGTCACAGATGTTGATAATAAATGTCTCAGATGTTGAGAATAAATGTCTCAGATGTTGAAAATAAATGTCTCAGATGCTGAGAATAAATGTCTCAGATGTTGAGAATAAATGTCTCAGATGTTGAGAATAAATGTCTCAGATGTTGAGAATAAATGTTTCAGATGTTGAGAATAAATGTTTCAGATGATGAGAATAAATGTCTCAGATGTTGAGAATAAATGTTTCAGATGTTGAGAATAAATGTTTCAGATGATGAGAATAAATGTTTCAGATGTTGAGAATAAATGTTTCAGATGTTGAGAATAAATGTTTCAGATGTTGAGAATAAATGTCTCAGATGTTGAGAATAAATGTCTCAGATGTTGAGAATAAATGTTTCAGATGTTGAGAATAAATGTTTCAGATGCTGAGAATAAATGTCTCAGATGTTGAGAATAAATGCATCAGATTTTGAGAATAAATGTCTCAGATGTTGAGAATAAATGCATCAGATTTTGAGAATAAATGTCTCAGATGTTGATAATAAATGCATCAGATTTTGAAAATAAATGTCTCAGATGTTGAGAATAAATGCTCAAAGATTAGAAACAAATATTGCATGTTTATTTTTTAAAAAGTCCCACAAAGACTGAGAATAGAAACCTCAAAACTGGAAATAAATGACACAAAAACTGAGAATAAATACCACAAAGATTAAGAATAACTGCCTGTAAAAAAGACTTGTAACAACTGTTGCAAAGATCTGAGAAAAAACCGGCAAAATTGGAAAATGTCATAAAGACTATAAATAAATGGAGAGAAAATTGAGAATAAACTAGTAAATATTGTAATTCATTTGACAAAAATAGATAATGAATGTCGCAAAGACTTGGAAAACACTGCAAAGATTTTTAATAAATGTCGCTAAGACTAAGCGTAAGAGTCGCAAAAATTGTAAATAAGAAACGCGAACATTGAAAAAATATTGCTCCAAAGATGGAGAAAAGTACTTCAAAGTTTGAAAATAAATTTCTTAAAATTTTTAGCATAAATGGAGCCGCGATAGCTCAGTAGTTAGGGAACTGAACTACAAAGGACAAGGGGTAGGGTTCGATCCCAACCGACGGCTTCCGGGTTCACCCAGCCTTAAATATGTACCGGATTTTTTTCTGGGAAAGTAAAGCGGCACGGGGGTAATACCGACCATATTACCCCAAAAAGCATGTGCCGAAGGTCTGTAAAATGTATGGTCACTAACACTATATTCCCTATACTCCACTTGGCGTGACGGGCTTTTTACTTCACTTACTTTAGCATATATGCAGAAAAGACTGAAAATAAATATTGTAAAAATGGTGGAAAAATGAATAAAAAATTAGACTAAATGTCTCAAAAATGGAAAATAAATATCAAAAAGATTGAATATAAATGCACTAGAACAAATACCACAGCGTCAGTGGCGTCACGATTTAGTTTACAAAGTATGATTTTTATTTTATCTTCGACATCAATTATAGACCGAGAATCAAACTGACGCCCTACATGATTGACGAGCGACCAGGTTAATATACTCGACCACGTGCTAGCAGCTGCCCACTTGTAATTACATGTATAATAAAGAGGAATTAGGCTTCTGCTCAACCCACTTATGGCTTATAGCCACAAGAGTGTGACTGATTGTTCGCGCCTTATCCCGCCTTCATCACTGGTGAATCCAGACAGTAACAAGCGGATTATCTTCCATGATTCGCGTACTTGCGTGATAATTTATGCCCACATTTTTATTTTGTATTTTTGTTTAGTTTCATCATCATCGAGTGCCATCTCCGAAACGAAGGTTGGCTACCAAGGAGCGCCATTCTGCCCTGTCTCTTGCTTTGATGGTGCAGGTTATCATAGGCTGGTTTGTTCATCTTTTGATGTTACTCTTTCCATGTTAGTCTTGGTCTGCCTCTTTTACCTTGTATTTTCCCCTCCAGGATTACTTTTAGTAGGCTCTTGTGTCTTTTAACATGGCCCAAAAATCGCATTTGTCTTGATTGAAATGTATTTAGTAGTTCTCTTTTCATTCTTAGTTGTTTTAAGACTTCATCGTTTGTTTTCTTTTCCTGTTTAGTTTAGTTGAACTCAATAAGACAAGATAGCCGCGATTGAACTGTGGTTAGTAAACAAGATTCATCACATTTGATTGTTTAGTTAATAAATAATTAGGTAATTACTACAATCAGAAATATAACATGATCATAACACTTTTCAACTACATTCAAGAGTGAAAATGAGTTACAAGAAATGTTAGACATTATAGTGAAGGAAACCAAGAATAAAGAATCCAGCCTCAAAAGAAAAAAAAACTGAAGTAATGGTACCAACAAAGAAAAAGACATCACTGCAATGCACAATAAAGACAAGTGGAACAATATTAAAACAGGTAAATGAATTTAAATATCTGAGAACAATGTTAACCTCATATGGTAGATGTACAATATAGGTGAGATGCAGAATGGCTCAGGCAAAAGCAGTTTTAAAACCATATTAGGAAGATATTATGCAATTCATTTTTGACAATAGAAACAAGGAAAAGAATTCTTAAAAAATATGTAGAGCCAGTCTTAACATATGGATGTAAATCATGGACAATACGACAACATACGAGAAAATCATTGGATGCTAAAGAAATGTGGTTTTACAGAAGAATGTTGAGGATACCATTGACACATAAGAAGAGTGATGAAAACGTTCTGAAAGAGGCCAAAGCAAAACAAAGGTTTAATTACCAATATTAAGAAGAAACAATTTTCATTCTTTGGCCATGTAATGAGAGGGGAACAGCTGGAATATATTTTGACAACTGGGAAAATCGAGGGACGAATAGATAGAGGGAAGCAAAGAGGAAGGATACCAGAAAGCTTATAAAAATTTCCTGACGGATGGTTAACAGCTGAAATGATATATAACTGTCGAGATCGAAACTTGTGGAGAGACGTGATCACCTATGTCAGTGACATTGTACTTAATGATGATAATGAGGACGACATTCAAGTTTATTAGATGAAATTATCGTCATTATCATCATGTGCTATATCGGTTGGCGTATACGATCATGTCCTTCTACAATCTTCTAGCAACCGTGAATTGTATCAATTGTGTTGTTGACTGTTTTTCCTGCTATGCCACCAAGTTCTCAAGTATTTTCTCTCTACTTGTCGTCGGCGATCACTCTTTCCTGGTATTTTGCAAGTTTTAACCAAGTATCCCAGCTTTCCTCTTTCCATGATGTGTCCAAAAAATGTTGATTATTTCTTTCTGATGTTTCTTAGGAGCTCCCTTTTTGTGCTGGCCTCTTTGAGAATGTCCTCATTGGTCTATTTAGCTGTCCAGGAACTTTCAACATTCTTCTGAGAAATCCCATCTTTAGAGGAAATTATAGTTTAAATATTTGTGGATAAAGATTAAATATTTCTTCAGGTCCTTTTGGGGTCATATTTCACTGACAAGATAACTGCATTCATCTTTTGGGCATTTTTTTCTATTTTCTTCTGTAACTTAGTTAATCGCTAGATTAATTTCATAGACCTCTCCTAAGCAAATCCCACAGTGTGAAACAACTGAGAAACAGAACTGTATATGTACTATTTAACCGAGACTAACCTAGACGACTCGAAAGATGTGGAGAGACATGATCACCTACGCCAGCAGGCCCGGTACTTGATGATAATGATGATGATGATGAACCTAGACTAATTTATTTATTTATTTATTTTTTTTTTGGGGTGGGGGGGGGGGCCTCGTGCGCTGCCGGGGCCCGAAAGGGGAGTAAAGAACTGTAGCGCTGTTTTCTACCAGGCATGTTTGTAAGGGGCGATTAAATAAGGTCAGGCATAGAAATGGCTATACCGTACTGTAAAAAAAAATAATAATAATAACAGCTTCAAAAACTTCACAAACATGGACAAGTCAAAGAAAGGGGAAAAAAAGAGTTCACAACAGCTGGGGCTGAAAATAAATATAGATAAGATAAAAATTATGAGAATTAATGAAGTTGGCAATAATCAAATAATAATAGGAAAAAATACTTTTACAAGACGTTCAATCTTACTTATATCTTGACAGTAATATAGACAAAACAAACAAACGAGGAAATTAGAGAAATCGCCAATCAACCACTAATATCTTCAGTAATAAAGAAAAGACGATGGTCATATGTTGAACATGTGATGAGAAGAGATAATAACCGAATAGCAAAGCAAGCCCTCATGTGGGAAACAACAGGTAAGAGGAAAAGAGGAAGACACAGAGAGACACTGAGAAGAACATTGATGAAAGAGGCAAGAGCAGCAGGAATCGGCTCTCAGTGAGATAGAGCTGCTTACACAGAACAGAGACAAATGGCGAGATTTGAAAAAAATTCTTTAAAAGAATTTAAAACTGCTAGAACAAAAATTCAGATGAGAGAGGGAGTATCTTGGTCTACGCCCTATGGGCCGGCTACGGCTCGAAAGGTCAATAGATAGATAGAATCTAGACAAAATAGGAGGAACAAAGTACGATACCAAAATAAGGGCACACAAAGAAAGAGGTGTCTTCGTTGCACTAGGAAACATATGGGAATAAAAAAAAACAATTAGACTAAATAAAAAAAAAAATTAACTCCATTGTTAAGTGGGTCCTATTATATGGCCGTGAAACATCTTTCAGATGCTTAAAAAACAATTACAAAGGTTCACAAAATTGTATATTCATTGGCTATGTATAGCAACAAAAATAATAATCAAGAAGATACAGACCTTCATTAATGGATCCTTGCGTCGAATAAAGAATGGAAATGGCAGGACAAAATCATTAACAGAGAACATGGAAATGCACCAGTCAAGTACAAGTGGACAAAGAGATACAACGAAGACAATGGCGCTAGATAGGACACACACTGCGGAAGCCAAGTGAGAGTATTACACGACATGCTCTTTTTGAAATTCCCAAGAGAAAAGGCAAAGAGGAAGACCAAGCTATTCTTGGAGAAGACAGATGGATGCAGAGATGAAGATGATGGGGAAACATGGAATCATCTTAAAGAATGGCAAGAAACAGAACGGCTTGGAAAGTGTTTGTTGAAGACATATGCTCCGCAAGGAGCTAAAAGGAAGAGGAAGATCGACATATCTTCTTCATATACATCTCTTATGTTCTTGGAACTTCCCAGTTTTATATTTCCCTGTTGATTTTATGATCGTGCATGTTTTGCTATGTTGGCATCAGGTTTTCTTAGTGTGTGTTCAATCCATCTCCATTTACTATTTATAATGTGTCGCTTGATTAGTCCTTCTATTATTTACCAGATATTTTCATTTTTGATCCTGTCGAACCATGCTTTGTAAGAATTTTTTTAAAAATACTTATGGCAGACAATTCACAAACAAGAAAATCAAAAGCATTTGAAAACTAAAAGTACTGTCACGAAAGTTAATAAATGAAGCTATAAAGCTATCACCTTTTTTTCTTCTGTTGGTGTCACACATTCAAACTGATTCTATAAAACTGCAGTATTAGGAAAAGACGAAATTAGGTTTCCTCTTCTTCCTCTTCCTCTTCTACCTTTTCAGCTCCCTGTGGAGCATAGGTCTTCAACAAACACTTTCCAAGCCGTTCTGGTTCTTGCCATTCTTTTAAGATAATTCCATGTCTTCCCCACCACCTTCCTCTTTACTTCCATCTGCTTTCTCCAAAAATATCTTGGTCTTCCTCTGTCTTTTTTCCTTGGGGATTCCAAAAAAAAGGGTATGTTGTGTAATACTCTCAGTTGGCTTCCGCAGTGTGTGTCCTATCCAACGGCATCGTCTTATCTGTGTTTGTCTGTACGTACCTTAATGAACGCACACATTAGGTTTACTTAAAGCAGTCACAAATGCAGCAACCAATCTATAGGAATGTAGCTAAATTGCCGCACTGAGATTTACACAAGCAGCTGTATACTGTAAACTCTGGACATTCGTGCACTGTACACATTCTTATACTGTGGATATTCGTGTATTGTGGATATTCGTATACTGTGGACATTCGTGCACTGTACATATTCGTATACTGTGGGATATTCGTGCACTGTACACATTCGTATACTGTGTATATTCGTGCACTGTGCACATTCGTATACTGTGGACATTAGTTGTATGTGGACATTCATAAGGTTAAGCGGTTTCTAAATTCATCATCAAGTACCATGCCTAGCTGGTGGGGGTGATCATGACTTTCAACAACTATTTCTGTGTTGCATATTTTATTCTTCTGTGGATATTCTACGCCGTATTTTCTTCAGCTGTTCGCTATCATTTCTACCTGTTTCATGTATATATTCTTTCTCCAAATCTTCCAATTGTACCAACATGTTCGAGCTATTATTTATTTATAATTTCATAGTAAAAAAAAAAAATGTTCCGTTTTTAGCAACAAGATATTCTCCATTTTTTTGGGTCTAGCCTCGTTACCGATTTAGCTGTCTAAGGGTATTCTCAACATTTTCATGAAAGGGTATTCTCAACATTCTAATGTAGAGTATTCTCAAAATTTATATGTAAGGGCATTCCCAACACTTTTATGTAAGGGTTTTCTCAACATTCTTAATGAAGTGTATTCTCAACATTTTTATGTGAGGGTATTCTCAACATTCTCATGTAGAGTATTCCCAACATTTTTTTGTAAGGATATTCTCAACATTCTTATGTAGGGTACTCTTAACATTTGTATGTAAGATCAATGTTCAATGTTCTAATATTTTGTTTATTCACATGGGACGATGAAATGATCTATTTCATCACTCTAGAACTAAATTTATTACAGGTCTACTTTGTACCTTATATCAGAGGTTCCCATAAACTCGTCTCGGCTCCCAGGGGCGTCGCTAAATTGTTGTAAGGGCGTCGCATCGAAGATATTGTTGTGTGCCTATTTCATAGTTAGAAATCATAGAAAAGATTACATCCACATAGTAAGAATAAGTAAAGAGCCCCTGTCACGCCAAGTGGCGTATAGGGAATATGGTGTTAGTGACCATAAATTTTACAGACCCTCGGCACATGATTTTTATGGTAATGTGGTCGGTATTACGCCCGTGCCGCTTTACTTTCCCAGAAAAAATCCGATACTCATTTAAGGCTGGGTGAACCTGGAAGCCGTCGGTCAGGATCGAACCCTAACCTCTTGTCCTTTGTAGTCCAGTTCACTAACCACTGAGCTATCGTGACTCCCTTACATCCACATAGTAAGTAAAAATTAAAGAGAGCCCCCGTCAATACAAGTGGCGCTATGGAATATGGTGTTAGTGAACATACATTTTACAGACCTTCAGCACATGATTTTTGGAGGAATGTGGTCGATATTACGCCCGTGCCGCTTTACTTTCCCAGAAAAAAAATCCGGTACCCATTAAAGGCTGGGTGAACCGGACCCGTCGAATGGGATCGAACCCTACCTCTTGTCCTTTGTAGTCCAGTTCACTAACCACTGAGCTATCGCGGTCCCCTACATCTACATAGGCATACTATTATTTAGTATATAAATGAGCTTCCACAAAATATAATTAAACCCTGTCATTTATCATCTTATTTATCCTATTAAAGTATCAGAGTTTACTTGACTTATACAATCGTAACTACAATAAGTGCGCCGCCGCTATATTATCAGTAGGGAGCCAGTAGTTGGGTGTGATAAGCACTCCAAGATATGGTGACAGCTTTACAAGGAAGGAACACAACATAATACTGACGTTTCGGCTTGTGGCCTTCTTCAGAATACAAGGACAACGACAACAAACGGTGAAGTACAATTAACTATAACTACATGTCTGATGATAAAGTGTGGAAGGTGAGGAGAAGTCAGATGGTACGATAAGAAAAGAGAGAGATATATATGCGCTACATGAGAGGAGGTAGAAGGGTGTAGAGATAGAAAACCTCAGCATTGCAATTATTTGCCTGTTTCCTGTGATCAGTAGGGAAGAGGTGCCGCGTAAATCACAAGCATTAGAACCGCTACATTACATTTATCACCACCTTTGCTAACCAGCTTTCAGGCTGTGATACATGGACCGCGGATTGCGCTGGGACCTTTACGTGTTGTCAGGTAAGAGAGATCGAAACTACAACGTTCAAGCATAGTGAAGATGGTTCTAAAACAAAGGCAATGAAGAACCTTAAGAGACCCTACTTTAGACTGACAACAGAGGTAACTGGAGAGCTGAGTTTAACAGAGACAGACAGTTGTAGCCCAACCTGTCGGCCTCAGGTGGCGGCGTAGAAACAAAGCCGAGGAAATGTTCACCTGTCAACGAGTGTGTTGGACGCACAAAGCGAATGATTGATGAATGTCTGGTGTACGTCGGTGGTGAAGAGATGTTCTGTTACTGTCCCTGCTCAGCATTTACAATGGAAGGACAAAGAATTTCTGGCAATATGTTTGTACTACATTCATTGTCTCGGTTTACAGGATCCTACTACTACTACTACTACTGCTGCTCTTACTACTACTACTACTACTACTACTACTACTACTACTACTACTAATACTAATACTACTACCAATACTACTACTACTACTACTAATACTACTATTACTACAACTACTACAACTGCAACTACTACTACTACTACTACTACTACTACTACTACTACTACTGCTGCTGCTCTTACTACTACTACTACTACAGTACTACTACTAATACTACTATTACTACAACTACTACAACTGCAACTACTACTACTACTACTACTACTACTACTACTGCTGCTGCTCTACTACTACTACTACTACTACTAATACTACTACCAATACTACTACTAATACTACTATTACTACAACTACTACTACTACTACTATTGCTGTTGCTGTTGCTGCTGATATTAATCTTCCTCTTCTTCTTTTCTCTTTCACTGATACCTAAAAGGGTGTCATGGTTTATATCATTTGTCGTTCTTGTGCTGCTCGAATTGTCTGAATTAGTGATTTTCCTTTGTTGTTACATGTCTCTGTCACTGCATCTATCCATTTTCTTCTGGGTTTTCCTCTTGGTCTTTTTCCATGCATTCTCGAGAAAAACGCCCTTGATGGTGATTGGTAAGGATTCATGCTGATATTAATAATAATTATTATTAAAATTATACTACTACTATATTACTGCTGATGCTATTAATAATAATTTTACTACTGCTACCACTACTACGAATACAGCTTCTAATATTACTATTAATACTATCACTATAAATACTACTACGGCTAGTACTATTACCACTACTAACACTACTACTATTCTGCTGAACTGCAGTAATATGGAGTGAGTTTAAGACAAGCCTGTTTCAGGAGGAAATCACAAGTAAGGAAGAATACAAAATAATAGACGTAACGAGAGTATTGATGATCACACCTTCAAAAAAAGCATCTGAACTTTAATATTAGAACCACCATCACCATATTTATACAATGTCCTTTAGCACTCTGTTGTCATTCCGGGTAACAGAACGCTTTAAGTACAGAGCACACATTGTGCAGTGAAAAGCAAAACAAAAATAATTCTTGTGAAAATAGTAGTCATTTTACAATATCTTTTAGTTAATCATAAATCTCCTTACATTCTTCCCCTTCTCTAATTGACTCTCACTTATTCTCGGGAAATTCGATGTTTTTATCTGAGTTAAACTTACACCTCCTTCCCGTGAAGGGAACACTCTCTCGCTCACCTATTGTTTAACATTCTCAACTCACTGCTACACATGGATTGATTGATTGACTGATTGCCACGAGTTGATACGAGCTTGCTACTCTTTGACTCATTAGATGTAAAAAAAAAGTAAAGTAAAGTACCCCCCCCCCGTCACGCCAAGTGGCGTATAGGGAATATGGTGTTAGTGACCATACATTTTACAGACCTTCGGCACATGATTTTTGGTGTAATGTGGTCGGTATTATGGCCGCGCCGCTTTACTTTCCCAGAAAAATCCGGTACCCATTTAAGGCTGGGTGAGCCCGGAAGCCGTCGGTTGGGATCGAACCCTACCCTTGTCCTTTGTAGTCCAGTTCACTAACAACTGAGCTATCGCGGCTCCATTCATTAGATGTGGCGGGTCGTAATGGCTTTCTTGACATTCCTGGCTCTTACTGGAGAGGTTGGAGTTCGTCTGTACCAGGCTATGCTGGTAAACTACTAATCCAGCCCAGAGATACTGCAATACTGGGTCCTCAATATCAGTAACAGCCACCACTACAGGGAGCACGGGTACACATGGACAGAGGCATACAACCTACCTTTACTGACTTGACTGTCGAGGGATCTTACACGATCTCAGATTGAAAATGATATCTCGTTTTATTGCAGTGGCGTATACTGGTTTTGGGGTCTGGGCTACCGCTGACATAATAAATAAAAACATACATTATATTTAGTAGGCTAACATAAAGTAATATTTTCTAATGACTTCACTACATTTTCAATTACTTACTTATTTATGTTAATTATATCCGTCTTGTTTGGGACGAAAATATCTTGATGACTTTGTCATTGGAAATACTGTTGGGTTGGTTTCTAAGTTTCTGAGGGAATGATTTCTCAATGGACATTAATGCCAAACCAGATAAGCGTTCTTGTGTCTGAGTTGAGCGACAATAAGATTTGATTCTCTTGAGAGCAGAAAGGTTCTTTCTACAGATGCTGATGCGCATAACGTAGTTATAAATAATAAAGCTAAGGAAGTTCAGGTAATGAGACATAGTTTCACTTTCACTTTGTCACGATTCTGATTAGCTAGAGCTAAAAATAACCCATGAAACCGCATTCATCTAGCGGCAACACCCCCTAAATAAATTTTGATTTGCAGTTTTTAATGTCAAGGTCGGTAATACTTGGTCCGGATAGAGGAAAATGTACCGCTGGCTCCTAAAGGTTTCAATGTAGAATAGTTATAACATTCACAAACGTTATAGTGGCCAGAGGAAAACCTTGCTTTAATAAATGCAAATCAAAGCAAATAAATCATATTGGCCTACGAAATGTGTAATAGAATATTAGAACATTTGTAATATAATTATTTTAAAAAATATAATAAATTATCATTTCCTTTTGTATTTCGTTAATATGTTCCGGCTACCAGGGGTAGCTGCGGTATCATAGAGAATACGCCACTGTTTTATTGCCCATTTACAATAGATAGTTAATAATCATATCTTACCTACCTTCGAGAGCGGGGAAGGGATATGATATTTTAAATACAGTTATTGAGTTATTTGTGGGTCATCATCATTGCACTCCGAACATGTCCATAGGTGCTCAGATCCCTTCCTCAGCAAGTCCCACAGTGTCCAGCGACTGACGACTTCAGTTCTGTGTTGGTTGATAAGTCTTCTTACACACCCACTAAGTTTCTCGTTTCTGGCTGTGTCCATCTTAACTCTCATCTCTTTCATTCGAAGAAGTGACGTGGACTCAACGTTGTCGAAGTCCTGTGCTCCTTTCCATATTTCTCGGAGGGCATTGATGATGTCCCCCAATCCATTGGTTGACCGTCTTCAAGACAGAATAACTAGCCAAACAGTTCGCTCTTTCATTTCTCCGTACTCCCGCATGTCCAGGGACGTAGACAAAGGTAACTAGTATACAGGCGTGGCTGTAGTCTTGTGACTCTAACCAGATGAATGCCCTGGTCACTGCCATCATCTCCATCGTCATACTACTCGTGGTCATAACGTAGGCACCACTGTCTTCCTGGACTACTCTGCCTGCAGGGCGTGCTGTAAATGCCCATGCACTCCTTTGGTGTCGTATTACATATATATTTGGTCTATATAGATGACTGCATCTTTCTCATCGGTATTATCCCACATAAAACCGTTGACCTCCGCATTGATTTTTACTGAATTCTCTTCCCTACAATTCCTGTCGAGTGTGACAATACATGAGAATGTGCCCCTGAATGACGTAGGCACCGGTATCCACTCTTCGCCAGTGTTGTTATTGATAAGCCCACATACCTATTGACGACATCTTCTGCTCGACCCACCTATGATTTGCCTCTTTTTAGCCAGTGACATTTCCCTGTGCTGAGCTCGTGGTGCAATGGATGCTCTTTATCGACACTTATCTTCAAGTATGCTCGCACCCTCCAGGTCTTGATTCTGTCATCCATAGTTGGAAAGTCAAGAAGATACTTCATTGCTACATAGTGAGTGTCCCTCCGGGAGGATTAGAATGCTTAATGACAGCAGGTAAAATAGAAGACCAGGGGGATAGTGATAGTCAGAAGGTGCTGAGTGTTTGATAGCTTGTGACGGTGAAAGATTAACGGTAGAACGGAAGCATGTTACATCTGATGGAGGGTTATGGAGGGACACAATATGAAGCGACTCTGGCATAGCAATGAAGGAAGTTCAATATTCAAGCTCAGTTGTAAAGTGTAACTTTATCTGGTCATTCTGCTTCTGCCTTCTAACTCCCTGTGGAGCATAGGTTTTCAACAAACACTTTCAACTCCTTGTGGGCATTGGTTTTCAACAAACTCTTTCAAATCCTTGTGGGCGTTGGTTTTCAACAAACACTTTCAACTCTTTGTGGGCATTTCTTTTCAACAAACACTTTCAACTCCCTGTGGAGCATAACTCCAGGGGCCTCGGTAGCCTAGTTGGGAAAACCACCCGACTGGACTACCGACGTTCGGACAACCCGTGTTCGATTCCCGCTGGGAGCAGTGTGAATTGTACTCGTGGTTGGAAAAAAAAAATACCCCCCCGGTCGACCCAGTCGTTGGCAGAAATGGGTACCAGGGTATTATCCTGGGAAGGTGAGGAATGTTGCTTCGCATCTGAGTTTCGATGCTTGAGGCGACACTAAACAGAAATCTGCGAACATTTCTGGATAGGCGGCCGAGCACATATGGGTGGAAACTCGCGTGCTAAGACGCCGGTTCAAGTCTCGTACTTTACCTTTACCTTACCTTTACTTTCAACTCCCTGTGGAGCATAGGTCTTCAACAAACACTTTCCAAGACGCTCTGTTTCTTGACATTCTTTTAACTTCAGTTTTCAACAAACACTTTCAACTCCCTATGGAGCATAGGCCTTCAACAAACACTTTCCAAGCAGTTCTGTTTCTTGACATTCTTTTAACTTCATTCCATGTCTTCCCCATCATCTTCATCTCTGCTTCCATCTGTCTTCTCTAAGAATATTTTGGTCTTCCTCTTTGTCTTTTTCCTTGGGGATTCCAGAAAAGGGCCTGTTGTGTAATACTCTCAGTTGAGACGCTATCATCTTCGCTATATCTCTTTATTCAATGGTATTTTACTGGTACTTTTCCATAATTCTATGTTAATGTTTTGGTTCGAAATGATTTCTCTCTCTCTCTCTCTCTCTCTCTCTCTGCGATCAGGACTCAATCAGAGTAGGATTCCAGACTCTTACATGAAGTCAGCTGTCAGGCTAAGTGTGTTGATCGCCCCCACAGACAGAACATCACAATTAGAGTCCGCTCTGATTGAAATTATTTAGCTTAAGGACTATAGTACCGACAACTATTGTGTTATTTAAAATCAGATACATATAAATACATATATTTTATTTTAAATAATTTTTTAAACCTTTTAATTCAATGAAGATTTGATTGTTATAAGTATAATTATCAGTCTTCAAATAGTGAACATGTAATCAATACAAACATGAATGTAACCCTTGTCTCATATTAAAGCTTGTCAAATTATAAATGAAAAGAGAAAATAAGAGAGAGAGAGAGAGAGAGAGAGAGAGAGAGAGAGAGAGAGAGGGAGACAGAAGGTGTTTGTGTGTGTCTTCTACAATATGAACATAATATCTACCTACCTACCTACCTACCTACCTACCTACCTACCTACCTAACTAACTACCTACCCTGCATACCTACCTACCCACCTACCTACCTGTCTACCTACTTACCTACCTACCTGCCTACCTACCTACCTGCCTACCTACCTAGCTACCTACATGCCGACCTACCTACCTACCTACCTACCTACCTACCTACCTACCTACCTACCTACCTACCTACCTACCTATCTATCTATCTATCTATCTATCTATCTATCTATCTATCTATCTATCTATCTATCTATCTATCTATCTATCTATCTATCTATCTATCTATCTATCTATCTATCTATCTATCTATCTATCTATCTATCTATCTATCTATCTATCTATTTTCTGTCTGTCTGTCTGTCTGTCTGTCTGTCTGTCTGTCGGTCTGTCTGTCTGTCTGCCTGTCTGTCTGTCTATTTATTTGTCTATCTGTCTGTCTATTTATTTGTCTGTCTGTCTGTCTAAATATTGTCCTTCCGAGCCGAGGACGGCAGACAGGTCAAAAATTATATTCTCTTGTGTCCGATGAAGGTTGTTATCAAGTGTCAGACTTTGCACACAGCCCGCATTGTATCTCTTCACACGGCTCTGGTCTGGGCAAGTGCCTCAAATTCGATGAGGGTTCTGATGCCTGCTGTAGTTGCTTCTCGCCTCAATGTTTTATCTAGTGTTTCACTAGGTCGGTATCTTTTTAATTTGTCCTCTGGTCCTCATTTAAGGGCTTAATTTGAGATTTTTTTGTTGCTTCTTCTCATCACATGACCAATATACGACCACATTCTCTTGATTATACTTGGATTGTTGGATGCTTTGTCTTTTCTGTTATTTCTTGACTTGTCTTGAATGAACATAATAATAATTGCATAAAAATAACTTTACAATGGTCATTTAGTTAGAAATTGAAAAGTTTGTGTTTTGTTTTAGCCTTTACTAACTTTTAACCATTGCCCACTTTCCGGGACTTAATTTCGTTTGGAAACTTGTTTTGTTACCAATACACAATCTATGTGAGCAGGTATATCTCGCCTTACACGCAGATATCCTTCACTTCGGAATTATTGATATCTTTCTCGTTGAACTTTGATTATTTTGAAACAGGTTTTCTTTTCTAACAATCTTGCTTGTGCAGCAGCCGATTCTTTGGCCTAGTCTTTTTGACTGCTTAAACTGCCAAGAGTTCTTTAACTTGCGCAGAGTGTCATCATCATCATCATCTTCATCTTCATCGGGTGCCGTCCCCGCAACGAAGTTTGGCTACCATTGACCGCCATTCCACTCTGTTTCTTGCTTTGATGGTGCAGGTTTTCATAGATTGTCTTGTCCATCTTTTGATGTTACTCGTCCATGTTAATCTTGGTCTGCCTCTGTCTCTATTACCCTGTATTTTTCCCTTTCAATATTACTCTTAGTAGGCTGTTGTGTCTTTTAACATACCCCAAAAATTTCATTTGTCTTGTTCTAATTGTGTTTAGTAGCTCTCTTTTTATTTTTAGTTGTTTTAAAACTTCAAAGAGTGTACATAGTGTACAGAGTGTACATAGTGTACATAGTGTACAGGTGACGATATTCCGTTTATTTTTGTCGTTATCCGAGAGGTGAGATATTGAATCTCTCAACTCAGAAACCTGGAAATAGTGAAGCCATGAAGAACTTACAAATTCGAGAAGAAAAAGATCGATGTCTTACCTCTAGTAGACAACACGAAGTATAACAATCCCAACAACTCTTGTGTCTACATTCGCTAGATGATTACTGATATGAGTGATCTCTCTTGCTATTTTTTTCCCCCTGTATTAGAGAAAAGAACATTTGACATCAATTATTGTAAGCTGTGAAAATTAAAAAATAAATAAATAAATAAAATACATGTTCTGCTACTTCCGGTTCATGCGCGAAGAGAGAAATTGTTTTCTTTTATGGAAGTTAGAAAAGATGTCCGAGTCACGTGCTAATATTTGTGCTCCCGTTTCCGTAAATTTGATTGGCACGAGGTCAGGCTGTGTCTAATGGTAACTGTTTTCAATTATCAAAGTACTGACATTTTTATCTGCCCTGGGAACAGCGCTGTTCCACATATGTGGGCAGTGACGGTAATCCCTGATGGGAATAATTCCAGCGACCATGGTTTGTATAATTTTCTGTTACAAACACTTCCAGCAAATATCTGTTGATGTCTTTTATTATTGAGGATATTGCTAACCTTAACACATCTGGGAGGTTATTGTGTCACTAGTTGAACTCAACTCTCTTATTCTGACTTTCAAGATTCCCCTGGAGGGGTCGTAAACATAATTTTGACATAATTTCTGATGAAATATTCGCTGCGCAGACTCTTCTGTTGGCGATTAATGAATGCAACCATTTTGGATTGGAGGTTACTATTTCGATTTTTAAAAAATGTCACTCCTATCATTAAAGACAAGATTGGGAAGGATTGTAGTCACTATTCCTGTTGTGGTGAAGATATATCATCATCATGAACCATGCCTGCTGGCGTAGGTGATCATGTCTCTCCACAACTTTCAATCTCGACAGTTATTTACCATTTCAATTGTTGACCTTCTGCAAGCCATTCTCTTAAGCTGTCTGGTATCTTTTCTCTTTGCTTCCCTCTATCTCTTCGTCCCTCAATTTTCCCAGTTGTTACAATATATTTTAGCTGTTCCCTTCTCATTATATATAGAAATATACAACAAATATAGAAATATACAACAAATATAGAAATAGATTTTTTTTGTCACTGGTTTTCTCTTACATAAATAATCCCTTTTCATCAACAGGAGTAAAGCTGTAGTCGTTTCTTGCAACCATTCCACACATCTAAACAAGTTTAACAATATATACTGGATTGTAGCAGGTATCTAAAATAGTTGTTTCTTGCAAAAAAGTGAAAATCCGCAACAGTTTTTTAATGCAACTTTGTAATAGTTAACAGTTACATTTATTTTTAGCCAGGTAGAGGGGCACTCATTACGTTGCAATGAAACCCATGCTCACACAATGGCTAAGCCAGCATGCCCTCAATACGCTACTGACACTCACAACTAAGTACATTTCTAAAACTTATAGTATCATTTAAACATGTTACATATCTAAAATAATCATTTGTTTTATCTCAAACTGATGCACACAACTACAAATAATATTTAATTGACTTGACATATAGTTGGAACTTTTCTTGCAATTAATGCACACATATAGAAATAATATTTCATTGACTTGACATATAGTTGGAACTTTTCTTGCAATTAATGCACACATATACAAATAATATTTCATTGACTTGACATATAGTTGGAACTTTTCTTGGAACTAATGCACACATATACAAATAATATTTAATTGACTTGACATATAGTTGGAACTTTTCTTGGAATTAATGCACACACATATACAAAATAATATTAATAATTGACTTGACATATAGTTGGAAATAATTTCTTGGAACTAACTGCACACATATAGAAATAATAACAGTCACCACCATAATTACCAACGTCTTCATGTTGAGAACCATGTACCATGGCTAAACCAAATAAATAGAATACAGATACACCAAACTCTAGCATGTCCACTCTTTGAACGCTCACATGAATCAGTAATAAAATTACTTCTTTGACTATCCAAATCTCACCGTTATCAGAGAAGCTGTCCTTCCATAAAGTCCATTAATTATATTTGAAGGGAGATGCAAAGGAACTCAGAAGTGTCTGCATATATCATTAGATGGCGTTGAAGGTCGTTAGCTCATAAGTCGTTGTATCTATAAAACAAAAACACCCGTACGGAAGCAGTCAAATACAAGTCGCTTGCTGTTTTCTGGCCATCTTGTGACGTCAAATCCTGTGGACAGAAAGGTTTAAACATGTCCGGAGATAAATAATAATAAATGAATATCATTATTGAGGAACTTCCGAGGCGATAGATCAGTGAATCATTTAAGGGGAAGAGCTATGTTTACAACACCCGGGGAATAAATCAGAAATAATCAACAACAGAAAAAATACAAAGAACAATAGACAGCCCGAATCATACCCGTACTCCTCGAGTCAGCCTCTTGCAAGGAGAAACAAACGCTTGAGCACATTGCTAGGTAGTTTAATTGGAATCTTAGATCCTGGTACGCTGTCCAGGTAGAACTGGCAATGTCTTATAATACAACATACAAGGAAGACATCGATGACATAAAACATTGGTACCGGAATAGCGCGGTATCCGAACTAAACAGAAGAAAAAATAATCAGTTATTTGTGAAAGAAACACTGCAAATATTGATAAACTGAAAGACAAAAGTCAGGCAGAACTGAGTTTGGTCAATACATATAATATAATGTATTACTAGTAAATAGATCAATGAAAGGAACAGAGATTTTGTCTTCAATAACCATTTATAGGACTAAAGTTATTGTAATAAGCAATATTAACGCACACAATGTTAAAATAAAAAAAAAGAAAAGAAATATAGAAAATCGTTAAAGAGACTAAGAATACAACTACTTGGAGTATGTACGACGTATATTAACGACTGAAAAATGCGAGTAGAAATAAACAAAATAACATTTATATTAAACAATATATTTAGTACACATACATCAAAACAAATATGAAGGGTAAGAACTTGAGAGTATCAATATTGTGTTCATTCAATGATATTGTTTGATTGAGAAGACATGAATGGTATTAACAAACATGAGGACAAATATAAATATGAATTGCGCATACAAAGTTGGAAGTTTTGTTTTGGAAAACAACGCACATAATACACTCCTGAAATTGTTGGAAAGAATTTTGTTAAAACATTATAAAACACAGTTCTAGCGCATCATTCATCAGCATCATCATTAAGTGCCGTCTCCGCATCGAAGATTGACTACCATGGAGCGTCATTCTGCTCTGTCTCTTGCTATGATGTTGCACGATGTCGTAGGCTGATTTATCCATCTTGTGATGCTACTCGTCCATGTTAGTCTTAGTCTGCCTCTGCTTATTTTACCTTGTATTTTCTCTTCCAATATTACTTTTAGTAGGCTGTTGTGTCTTTTAACATGGCCCAAAAATCTCATTTATCTTGTTCTAATTGTAGTAGTTCTCTTTTCATTTTTAGTTGTTTTCAGACCTCATGGATTGTTTTCTTTTCATTACATCCAATTCTACCTATTCTTCTATAAATCCACATTTCAAAGGCTTCAATTTTATGTTCTATTTTCTTGTCTAAAATCCATGTTTCTGAACCATACAAGATTGTTGGGAAGATATAACATTTTGCTATTTTAAGTTTTAGCCCTAGTGTTATTTGTTTTGATGTTAGTATATTTTTTATGACTTTAAAATTACTTTTTGTCATTCCTACTCTTTTGTTTATTTCAGTTTTACATTTTCCATCTATGCATCAAATCTAGGAAGACAAATAAAATGCTTATATATATATACAGCCAGAAATGAGAAACCTAGTGGCCGCATAAGAAGACTTATCAACCAACATAGAACTGGAGTCGTCAGTCGCTGGACACTGCGGGAATTGCTGAGGAGGGGATCTGAGCCCCTATGGACATGTTTAGAGTGCAATGATGATGACCCGCAAATAACTCAATAACTTAATATATATGTGTGTGAGTGTGTGTGTGTGTGTGTGTGTGTGTGCGTGTGCGTGCGTGCGTGCGTGCGTGTGTGTGTGTGTGTGTGTGCATAAAAGTAAAGTACCCCCGTCGCGCCAAGTGACGTATATGGAATATGGTGTTAGTGACCATAAATTTTACAGACCCTCGGCACATGATTTTTTGGGTAATGTGGTCAGTATTACGCCCGTGCCGCTTTACTTTCCCAGAAAAACTCCGGTACCTATCAAAGGCTCGGTGAACCTGGAAGCCGTCGATTGGGATCGAACCCTACCTCTTGTCCTTTGTGGTCCAGTTGACTAACCACTGACATCTACGTTTGAGAATTACATGAAAATATAGATGCAGAGAGTGAAAAAAGTTCATGACATCTAAATTTGAAGTGGGCATTTTGACCTTAGACTGTTTCAGTCATGACACGAGTAAGATTAAAAACGGTCGTTTTCAAAGTGGAAGTGATGACACGGAATGGTAATGAGTTGAGTCGGATTCAGGAAAGTCACTTTAAAAAAAAAAAAAAAACATATCATTAATATGTTCCAGCCCCATGCTGAATGTTTGCTACTATGGACTACTATTTTACTCTGTTTCATTCTTTGATGGTAAACTCTATATTTAACTCCCCAATTCATTTCTTGATTTATCATTTCATTTCAATTATTTCCTGCCTTTGTTTATTTTTTCCCTTATATATATATATATATATATATATATATATATATATATATATATATATATATATATATATATATATATATATATATATATGATAGGATAATGGAGAAGGACCAGAAATACTCAGAGAAGAAGTGCAAGACTCCTTGCGCAATTTGAAAGCAGGAAAAGCTCCTGGACAAGATAATATAACTAAAGAAGAGATTGAAGCCATGGGTGATTTTGGAACAGAAATAATAACAAAAATATTTAATGATATCTACAACAGCGGATATATACAAGGCGGATATATATACCACAAAAAGTCTTATGAGTCAAATGACTAAGATATCACTAAGAATCATCATGCGAAGAGTGCGAAGCAATATCAGTCCAGAAATTAGCGATGGACAATAAGCAGAATAAAAGGATGGAAATGGCAGGACAAAACCACTAACATAGAACTATGGAAATGTACCAGTCAAATATCAGTGGATAAAGAGATACAGCGAAGACGATGGAGCTGGATATGACACACACTACGGAAGCGAACTGAGAGTATTGCACAACAGGCCCTTTTTTGGAATCCCCAGGGGAAAAGGCAAAGAGGAAGACCAAGGAATTCTTGGAGAAGACAGATAGAAGCAGAGATGAAGATGATGGGGAAGACATGGAACGATCTTAAAAGAATGGAAAAAACATAATGACTTGAACAGTGTTTGTTGAAGGCCTATGCTCCACTGGGAGCTAAAAAGGTAGAAGAAGAAGAGGAAGAATACCGCTTTCCCCAAGTTTTAGAACCGCGATACGCTAATAGATTTGAAAAGTAAACATTCGTCTTACAGCTTGTCGCTGTCACCCCGGTGGTCAGTGAACCCAATCATATATGCGTTACTTGTCATGTGTTCAGCTGATAGAGGCCTACGATGTACGCTCCGGCCAGTTCAAAGCACAAGTCTTATGCGGGCGGGCTGCATGTTTATTTAAGAATAACACTTTAAAGCTCTCACTTTTATTATTTCGTTAGAGATCGAAAGTTGTGGATGATCACTCTACACCAACAGGTACTTGATGATGCTGATGAGAGTATGGTATTGATGATGGTAAATGTCGACGATGATGATAACAATTTATAATACCAACACGGAATTTTGACGGGGCGAAGATACAGGTTAAAGGAGGGATTTTATCTAATTATTTATTGATATTCTTGTTACAGCGAAGGACTAACACTAAAAAAACCTATAAAGAATAAAGTGAGAGAACACGCATTTTAATTTTTCCTAGTCCCCCCCCCCCCCTAACAAGGTCACCCGTCAGCAATTAAAATCCATAACAATAGGATAATCACGAGACGGCCATTCAACCGATCCTGCCCACAGCCGTGCCAGCGAGCGAGCCAGCGTGGATCACTGGGTCGACGGGTCACAAGTCAAGGCCGGTTCGAACGCCGAACAAAAAAAATGTCCAGCACCATTCCAGCCGAACAATAAAAAAATGTAAAGTCAGTCAGTCAGTAAAGTACCCCCGTCACGCTAAGTGGCGAATGGGGAATATGGTGTTTGTGACCATAAATTTTACAGACCTTCGGCACATGATTTTTGGGGTAATGTGGTCGGTATTACGCCCGTGCCTCTTCACTTTCCCAGAAAAAAATCCGGTACCCGTTAATGGCTGGGTGAACCCGGAAGCCGTCGGTTGGGATCGAACCCCACCCCTTGTCCTTTGTAGTCCAGTTCACTAGCCACTGAGCTATCGCGGCTCCCTCTTGTTAGGGGATATATAAAATGTACCTGCACATTTGGCTAACGTGTACCTGCTTTCTCTACTACTGTTATAAGCACTTTCTTTTAAACATCTGCTGCTCTTTAAAACATAACAATAAAAAAACAGAAGCCACTTTTGAGGTTTAGCATGTCAGTTTCACAAGTTTGCCAAATTCTAGTCTAATTTACACCTGCACAGGTAGACATATTTGTTATTTACCGACATTTGATTTACCTCTCATCATCATCATCAATGAGTGCCGCCTCCGCATCGAAGGTTGGCTACCATGGAACGCCATTCTGCTCTGTCTCTTGCTTTGATGGTGCAGGTTGTCATAGGCAACTTTCTTTTTCTTTCTTTTGATATTACTCATTCATGTTAGTCTTGGTCTGCCTCTGCCTCTGTTAACTTGTATCTTCCCTTCCAAGATTGCTTTTAGTAGGCTGCTGCGTCGTTTATCAAGCCCCAACAATTTCATTTGTCTTGTTGGAATTGTGTTTAGTAGTACTTTTTTTTCATTTTTAGTTGTTTTAAGACTTCATCGATTGTTTTCTTTTCTTTCCATCCAATTGTTCCTATTCTTCTATAAATCCACATTTCAAAAGCTTCAATTTTATGTTCTGTTTTATTGTCTAATGTTCATGTTTCTGCACCGTGCAGGAATGTTGAGAAGATATAACATTATGGTATTCTTAGTTTTAGCACTGGTGTTATTTGTTTTGATGTTAGTATATTTTTACTGATCTTGCCCTGCTAACTTTTGGATCGCTCGGCTGCTTGCGAGAGAAGAAACATGTTGCATGGGCAACAACCTGTTTTTTTTTTTTTTTTGTTCAAGCTCGCGCACTGGAGAGACATGGTGAAAGAAAAGAAAAAAATAACATTTATAAGGGCGCTGTAAAATCTATAGTCAACTATGGCTGTGGTAGTAAAAAAAGATAGTAAAGAGCCCCCGTCACGCCAAGTGGCGTATAGGGAATATTTTGTTAGTGACCATAAATTGTACATGAATTTTACAGCACATGATTTTTGGGGTAATGTGGTCGGTATTACGCCCGTGCCGCTTTACTTTCCCAGAAATAGAACCCGTTACCCATTTAAGGCTGGGTGAACTCGGAAGCCGTCGGTTGGGATCGAACCCTATCCCTTGTCCTTTGTAGTCCAGTTCACTAACCACTGAGCTATCGCGGCTCCCTATGACTGAGGTGGTTACTACTATTTCTCATGACATTAATTTAGCGTTTTGCCATTCATATTCTTTTGTTTATTTCAGTTTTAAATTTTTAAGAACCTAAATGTAGTATGTTATATAGTATAGTTATAGTATGTCCAAGGTAGCTGTAGCTCTGTACTTTTTCCAGGTCTATTCCTTCAACTTTGATATCCATCTATTACACATCTATATATCTATTATGTTTAATTTCTCACTCAGAAGTGATATTTTACTATTTATCTGCCGCTTGTAAAAAAAATACTCACACCTTTAACACAAGCTCACACGCAATTTACCGCGAGATTCCGAACTTTGCAAATTCTTCCATGGTCCGCTTGTTTGAATGAGCATTCTTGGAGAGCTCATGCACATTAGGGGAGAGAAACACGAGTCACCCCGGTAAGCAGTGAGTTGTCTTCTCATAACAGGGCAGCTCATTTCTGTTTGTTCATCATTCATGACAGAAACCTGACATCGACGATGTTGTTGAAAGCTTAGAACTGCGTCTGGTTTATGTTTTTCTTTTCTGTGTACATAAGCTAAACTTCTTTTTTAAAATCTTTGTTATGTTCTCCTGTTTTAGATAAATCAACCTTATTCCTACTTTTGTTCTGTTCTTCAGTTATAGATAAATCAACATTATTCTTATTTTTGTTCTGTTTTCCTTTTATGAAGAAATCAACCCTTATTCTTATCGATGTTCTGTTCTTCTATTATAACTAAGTCAACCTAATGTTATAATTGTTCTGTTCTCATCTTATTCATAACATAATATGTTATCGTATTTTTGTTCTGTTCCCTTCTTAAACATCTTCTTCTTCTACCTTTTTTAGCTCCCAGTGGAGCATAGGTCTTCAACAAACACTTTCCAAGTCGTTCTGTTTTTTGCCATTCTTTTAAGATCATTCCATGACTTCCCCATCGTCTTCATCTCTGCTTCTATCTGTCTTCTCCAAGAATTCCTTGATCTTCCTCTTTGTCTTTTTCCCTGGGGATTCCAAAAAAGGGCCTGTTGTGTAATACTCTCAGTTGGCTTCCGTAGCATGTGTCCTATTCAGCGCCATCGTCTTCGCTGTATTATCTTCTTAAGCATAAACTCACTTTATTCTTGTCTGTTTTATTCTCTCTTACATATTACTTTATTGTTATCTTTACTTTATCCCAAATTATGATTAAAAGGTTTTTATCGTTACTTTCTTCCATTATATGCATACTTTTTTTTACTATATTAGTTATGTCAATAAGTAACTGCAAAGTAAGATAAGAATAAGCAAGATTGAATATCAAGATAAATGAAAGAAAAGTTGGAATTAGACGAAGTTCCATATTATTTTAATCTATCTATCTATCTATTGGCCTTTCGAGCCGTAGCCGGCCCATAGGGCGTAGACCAAGATACTCCTTCATATGAATTTTTGTTCTAGCAGTTTTTAATTCTTTTAAAGATATGTTATCAAATCTCGCCATTTCTCTCTGTTCTGTGCAAGCAGCTCTATCTCATTGAGGGAGCCAAATCCTGCTGCTCTTGCCTCTCTCATCAATGTTCTTCTCAGTATTTTAATCAGATCCTATAAACATATTAGAAGGAAGTACTAAGTGCACACATATACCGACAGGACGAGTCATTGGTCAATTATAAAATTTATGGTGAATGTATTTTATTTTTTTGCAAAAATCTGACTTCAGAAGTAGATCCAACTTCTGAAAATTGCTAGCCCGAAGAGCTGTTTATTGTTATAGGTGTATTCTCTGTTGGTTGTTTGTGGAGCTGGCTGTTGTTCTATGTTGTTTGTTTCTGCGATTTCTTATTGTTCTTTGTTGTTGTTTGTTTGTGAGGCTGCCTGTTGTTATTTGTTATTGTTTGTTTGTGGGAATGCCTGTTTTTATATATTGTTTTGTGTTTGTGGGAATGTCTGTTGTTTTATGTTGTTGTTTGTTTGTAGGGCTGTCTGTTGTTTTATGTTGTTATCTGTTTGTGGGGCTGCATGTTGTTATCTGTTATTGTTTATTTGTGGGAATCTCTGTTGTTTATCTATTGTTGTTTATTTGTGGGACTGACTGTTGGTCTATATTGTCCTTTTGTGAGATTTCATATTGTTCTCTGTTGCTGCTTGCCTGCCTGTTATTATCTGTATTACCGACATAGTCACGATGTTTTGGGGTATCTGATTTTTCAGAACCTGATATGACAAAGCTTTTAAGCTTGTTGGGCTCATTTCACTCATCCACTCGTATTTCGTGGTCTCTCTACCTCCTCGGTTACCTTTTCAGACATCTCGGTCTCCCTCCGCTCATCAGGTTTACATACCTCCGTATTTTATAAAATGGTAAATGCCCACTCTTACCTCCTCTATTATTCTTCTCACCCTCCCACCTTTCGTGATTGTATTTCTTTTTATCAAACCTACGCCTCAGACACTTCTGTAACCAAGACAAGGACTGTCTCCTTTAGACCCACCTTATGATGGAATTCTTTCGTCGTTGTCTTTACTCTGAATCTGTCCTGCAATCTTCCCTTCAAAAAGTTCTCCATATTACCCGCACCCTAGCTCTTATCCCAACGGCTCGCCCTCATTCTAGCAGAATTGTTCTCTCTCTTACCCATCACCCTCACAACCTGGCTGCACACCTGGTCCTGAAACGACATCTTCCTATCCTCCACTCTGACCCTACTACTCGCCTTCTATTCTTCGACCCACCATTGCCGGCTTTCATACGCGATAAGAGCCTCCGGGACATTTTGGTTAGGAGCCGCCTCTACAAATCTGGTCAGAACATGCAGGGTACGAACAGCTACAACAAGTTTAATGTGTATAGTGTATTTATTATATCTGGTGAAGGTTTTTGTTGAAACATTGTCGCGTGTCTTGTTTTTCTGTTAGTTTAGCCACCTAAAACCATTTTATTTTAATTTTATTTTTTGTTATTCTGTTATTATTATATGTATTATTATATGTTCTGTTATTGGTTATTAGTGGGGTTGGCTGTTATTCTATGTTCTTTGTTTAAGGGGCTGTCTGTTGTTTTCTTTTGTTGTTTGTTTGAGTGACTGCCTGTTGTTCTCTGGAGTTGTTTGTTTCTAGGGCTGCCTGTTGTTCTCTGTAGTTGTTTATTTCTATTGTTTGTTTCTATAGGACTGCCAGTTCTCTGTTGTTGTTCATTTGTGGGACTGCCGGTTGTTCACTATTGTTTGTTTGTGGGACTGCCTTTTATTCTCTGTAGTTGTTTGTGCGTGGGACTGCCTGTTGTTCTCTGTTTTGTTTGTTTGTGGGGCTGCCTTTTAAAAAATCTTTTGTTTATTTATGGCGCTGCATGTTGTTTCTTTGAGGATTTTTTTCCGAGTTTTGTTAAAATACCAGGGTCACCCTATGATTTGTCTGAGACTCGCCCCGGAAGTTTCCACTCGTTTTAAAATTTCGTTTATTTATCATTATAGCCTTCGAAAAGTCGAGACATGAGTTGCTTACTGCTATTATGAGTTTTGTTCTCATTCTTTCGCGACAATTTTTTACCTTTATCCTCTGCCCAGATTCATCAAATGTTTTTAAAGATGTTTTTCCATGCGAAACAACTTCACGGTTCACTGGATCTGTTCATTCAATTAAATTCTAACGATTTTTTACAACAATTCATTGTCGGATTACCGTAAAGCTTTAGTTGCCTTTCTTTCTTAATGTGAACTATTGTAAACCTTATAATCTTCCTAATCTGCTACTAGTGGAAGAAATCAAATATAAAGATGAGGGAGAAGAAGACTAGAGTAGAAGAAAGTAAACTACAGAGCCCAGTAACGCCAAGTGGCGTATAGTGAATATGGTGTTAGTGATCATCAATTTTACAAACATTTGACAATTGATTTTTGGGGTAATGTGATCGGTATTACGGCTGTGCCGCTTTACTTTCACAGAAAAGAAATCCGGTACTCATTTAAGCCTGGGTGAACCCGGAAGCCGTCGGTTTGGATATCTTGTCCTTTGTAGTCCAGTTCACTAACCACTGAGCTATCGACGCCTCATAGTAGAAGAAGACGTAGAAGAAAATGAAGCAGATTGAAAGGAAAACTGTACAAGAGTATAGAAGGAAAATAAGAAATAAAGAATATGTGAAAAGAGTAGAGGACAAAAGTTATAGAAAAATAGATGAAATCGAAGAATACGCGAAAGGGCAAAGAAGGCAGGGTTAAAGAAGTATAGCAATAAGTAGAATTGTGTTGTGTTCCTCTTTTGTAAAGCTGTCACCATATCTTGTATGAGTGTACGTTACACTGCACAACTGGCTCCTTGCTACCAGCTTTACCGCAGCACTGCTATTTGTCGTTTCCCCCAAAAAATAGAAGGGCGAAGGTAAAGAAAGGAAGAAGAAGAATAAAACGAAGATGACGAGGAACGAAAAGACAAAAGTGAAAAAAGAAATGACAACCTCTGTTAACTTCAGCGTCGAATGAACATAGAATGTTTGGGATAATGCGGGAGAAAGAAAAGAGACTGAATATGATAAGAAAGCGATATCACGATACCGCCCAATACACATAATATACCTACGATCTCACTAGCAGCAACATATATTCAGAGAACATGACATCTGGGGTTGACAGAGAAAAGTGAGGAATAGAACGATCATTAGGAACAAATAAAATAATAGTAAGAATAATTTTGAAAATTATATAATTTGAATCAAAATAGAATGCCCTAACTCAACGTACCAAATTTTCCTTAAATTTTGAGTAAAAATTGTTCGTTACTTCCATCAGACATGACTCATGGCATTACAGTCTAGCAAAAAGATCATAACATGTTGAGATATTTATTTATGATTTCTCTGTGCGACAACCGCCCCTGGTCTCAGCAGCGAGGCCCGGTTTGAAACCGTCAATTACTCATCGACGGAAAAAAACAACTATGAGGACCTCCGACGTCGGAGTTATCTGCCTGAGCGGCGAGGGATCCATGTGCACACGTCTGCAAGGGAAAAACGGATTAACAAAAAATTAATTAATTGAAAATAAGAGTCGTCATAATTGTCTTATATCTAATCTATTTACCGAATCCCATTTAGCTCTCGATGGCTTGACAAGCTGTCATTGTAAAAAGCATTATTATGGAAACAGAACCATAGATTTTAGAAGCAGTTATCTCTGCAATATGTGCCATTTTGACACGCAAGGTTTCTGTTTTTGGGATTGTAGTTCTGCCCTATGTGCCGTCTTCGGCTCGAAAGGATGATAGATAGATAGATAGATAGATTTAGCTCTCTCATATAATACCATTGCTGGTTTGTATTTTCCACAATGACCTCAATATTTCTATTCTTCGTCTAGTTGTCTGGTGAAGTGAGGCGCATCCCAGACACGATCTGATCCTGTTTCAGATGCGTTCACCCAGGAATGACAACAGCCAGTTAAATCTTCGCCCTTTAAGTCTCTGTCAGTGGAAATTTCTGGTGACCTCCCTCTTTTCAATCTCTCTCTCTCTCTCTCTCTCTCTCTCTCTCTCTCTCTCTCTCTCTCTCTCTGCCAACATTAACATGACTGCCTCAGTGATCGCTATCCAATTACTCTTCTTGTGAAAGCCCCACGAAACTCTTCATCAAAGTGCGCCTGATATTGTTTCAATCTTCAATTGTTTTTGAAATACTTAAGCTCATTTCACCTCTTATTCTGTTTTTTTTTAAATCTTCATTACATTTTATTATTTGCCCTATCTTTATTTGTTTCATTTTTTACAGTTATTTTTTCTCGCCTGTATTCATCTTTTGTGTGTGTGTAAATTTAAAACAACGATCCAAGACAGACAGTGATTGGAAGCTGTCAATATTGCTGTCAACACTCGGCTAGCTTCATCATTGATACAATATCTAGCTGTTTATCTAGATTATCTAGATTAGGAGATTATAGAATCTCTAGTGAAATCTCTCGTCCTGATGAATACAATACAATACAATACAATACAATACAACACAACACAACACAACACAACATAACATAACATAACATAACATAACATAACATAACATACATAACATAACATAACATAACATAACATAACATAACATAACATAACATTATATATATAACATATATATATATTATATTATATTATATTATATTATATTATATTATATTATATTATATTATATTATATTATATTATATTATATTATATTATATTATATTATATTATATTATATTATATTATATTATATTATATTATATTATATATATTATATTATATTATATTATATTATATTATATTATATTATATTATATTATATATATATTATATTATATTATATTATATAACACAACACAAAACTACACAACACAACACAACACAACATAACATAACATTATTCTTTTTAGCTGTCCATGGTACTCTCAACATTCTTCCGTAAAACCACATTTCTACAGACTCCTGTGGATTTTCTTGTCTGTTGTCCTATTGTCCATGATTCGCACCCATATGTTAAGACTGGCTCTACGTAACATTTAAGAACTCTTTTTCTTGTTTCTATTGTCAAGAATGTTGAAAGTTCCCTGGACAGCTAAAAAGACCAATGAGGAAGTTCTCAAAGAGGCCAACACAAAAAGGGAGCTCTTAAAAAACATCAAAAAGAATCAATCAACATTTTTCGGGCACATCATGAGAAGAGGAAAGTTGGTAATACTTGGTTACAACTGGCAAAATAAAAGGAAAGAGAGATCGCGGGCGACAAAGAGAGAAAATACTGGATAGCTTGGTGTCATGGCATGGAAAACAGTCAACGACAGAACTGATACGATGCACTGTAGATAGAAGATTGTGAAGGACATGATCACCTACGCCAACCGGTATGGCACATGATGATGATGATGATCAAAAGTGGATTGCATAATATCTCTTCCTCATTTTTTGGAAAGCTGCCTTTGCCTGAGCCATTCTGCATCTCATCTCTTTTGTACATCTTCCGTCTGAGATTAACAGTTCCCAAATATTTAAATTCATTTACCTGTTTTAATATTGTTCCACTTGTCTTTACTATGATCATAAATAAAGAAAATTGTCAAGACCTACAATTAAATATAAAAGTTGAAGGAATACATCTGGAGACAGTTCAGAGCTACAACTACCTTGGACATACTATAACAAGTTATGGAAAATGTTACAATCGCAGCAGTGCGATCCAAACGTCTAGCAGGTCAAGATAAGTAAAAATAAACTAACATCAAACCAAATAACACCAGGGCTAAAACTAAGAATAGCAAAGTGTTAAATCTTCTCAATATTCCTGTATGGTGCAGAAACATGGACACTAGACCAGAAAACAGAACAGAAAATTGAAGCCTTTAAAATGTGGATCTATGGAATAATAGGTAGAATTGAATGTAAAGAAAAGAAAACAAACGATGAAGTTTTAAAACAACTAAAATTGAAAAGAGAACTGCTAAATACAATTAGAACAAGACAAATGAAATTTCTGGGGCATGTTAAAAGACAAAACAGCCGAATAAAAATATTATTGGAAGGGAAAATACAAGGTAAAAGAGGCAGAGACAGACCAAGACTAACATGAACGAGTAACATCAAAAGATGGACAAGTCAATCTATGACAATCTATACTATCAAAGCAATTGACAGAGTGGAATGGATCTTCATGGTAGCCAATCTTCGATGCGGAGACGGCACTCAATGATGATGATCATGATCAAAGAATATCTACCGCACTCTGAATTCACGGAGCCGCGATAGCTCAGTGGTTAGTGAGCTGGACTACAAAGGACAAGAGGTAGGGTTCGATCCCAAACGACGGCTTCCGGGTTCACCAATCCTTAAATGGGTACCGGATGTTTTTCTGGGAAAGTAAAGCGGCACGAGCGTAATACCGACTACATTACCACAAAAAGCATGTGCCGAAGGTCTGTAAAATTTATGGTCACTAACACCATATTCCCTGTACGCCACTTGGCGTGACGGGGCTCTTTACTTAATTTTTTTACTCTGAATTCACAGCGACCATTTGTTCAGTCCTGGACATCAAACGAGCCTATTTGTTCTGAGACCTGCGCTATTCGTTGTTTACGTAACACCCCCGGGTTAGTGGACGATCTCTGTCAAAAGTGCTGACATTCAGGTCTGTCTAGCGATCTCTTGCTGCCTCGCTCCGCTTAAACTCCATTAGGGTATTATGGCTTGTTACATCTCACCGTTCCTGAATTCGGTCAACGAATCTCCGATCGTTAACTCTTGGTCTCCTTTATTTCTTCTTATATCCTTCCGGATTGTTCCCACTACAACAATTCTTCTTATATCCTTCCGGATTGTTCCCACTACAACATATTCTTCTTATATCCTTCCGGATTGTTCCCACTACAACATATTCTTCTTATATCCTTCCGGATTGTTCCACTACAACATATTCTTCTTTTATCCTTCCGATTGTTCCCACTACAACATATTCTTCTTATATCCTTCCGGATTGTTCCCACTACAACATATTCTTCTTATATCCTTCCGGATTGTTCCACTACAACATATTCTTCTTATATCCTTCCGGATGTCCCACTACAACATATTCTTCTTATATCCTTCCGGATTGTTCCCACTACAACATATTCTTCTTATATCCTTCCGGATTGTTCCCACTACAACATATTCTTCTTATATCCTTCGGATTGTTCCCACTACAACATCTATATCCTTCGGATTGTCCCACTACAATATTCTTCTTATATCTTCCGGATTGTTCCCACTACAACATATTCTTCTTATATCCTTCCGGATTGTTCCCACTACAACATATCTTCAGTTATTCTTCGGATTGTTCCCACTACAACATATTCTCAGTTATTCTTCGGATTGTTCCCACTACAACATATTCTTCTATTATTCTTCCGGATTGCTCACGCCTTATCACAGGTGTAGTACAGATCACATAACCCAAATATGTGCTGATGGTAGACAAAATATTGGCGCTATTACAATATTAGAAACAATCATAATTTGTTGGCCATGTAATGAGAATTGAACAGCTGGAATATATTCTGACAACTGGGAAAATTTAGGGACTAAGAGATAGAGGGAAGCAAAGAGAAAAAGATACCAGACAGCTTATGAGAATGGCTTGGCAGAAGGTCAACAACAGAAATAATAAATAACTTTCGAGATCGAAAGTTGTGGAGAGACATAATCACCTACGCCATTAGGCACGGTACTTGATGATGATCACAATATGTCATACACGCCACGGGACGTGCTATAGTTCTATCTATCTTTTTCTTTCTCTGTATTATTACTATTATTAATAATATTTATATTTTATTGTTATTATTGTTATTATTATTATTCTTTTACAACATCGCTGTTTTGTACTTGCTTTAATTTCTTTACTCTACATTCCTACGATCAAGGATAATAGACAAACAAATGAAAAGACGATAGAGGCCACAGAGATGGGATTTCTCAGAAGAATGTTGAAAGTTCCCTGGACAGCTAAAAAGACCTATGAGAAAGTTCTCAAAGAGGCCAACACAAAAAGGGAGCTCTTAAAAAACATCAGAAAGAAGCAATCAACATTTTTTTGGGCACATCATGAGAAGAGGAAAGTTGGAATACTTGGTTACAACTGGCAAAATAAAAGGAAAGAGAGATCACATACGACAAAGAGAGAAAATACCGGATAGCTTGGTGTCATGGCATGGCAAACAGTCAACAACAGAACTCATACGATGCACTGTGGATAGAAGATTGTGGAAGGACATGATCGCCAACGCCAACCGGTACGGTACATGATGATGATGATGACTCTACATTCTGTGCACATTTCTGTTAAATAATTTACCTTCCGCTTCAAGCTGTTCCGGTCTAGATAAAGGTCTTGTTAAATTGTCACTTTTTTGATATAACACATTCTCATTGTTTTCTCTTTACCTTTTTTTGTACATGCTTCTTAAAACATTCACACATGCACACACTCACACCACAAATACCCTCACCTACTCACCTACTCACCCACAAACACCAACACATCCCCACACTTTTACACCAACACGCACCCACAAACAAACACCCACACGCACAGACTCTCACCCGCACACATAGACTCTCACCCACACACACAGACTCTCACCCACACACACAGACTCTCACCCACACACACACACAGACAAGACTAAAGGTCGAGTTCATTCCCCCGACTTACCAGTTCTAGATTGTTCCGGCCATAAATGGGTACCGGCAATTTTTTTTGGGAGAAAATGCCGCCTGGTGTAGTGCTGCCGCATTACAAAAAAATGTGCCGATCTTTCTCTTTCTCACTCTCTCACTCTCTCTCTCTCTCTCTCTCTCTCTCTCTCTCTCTCTTCACTTCCTCTTGTACTCGCTCGGGTGTCGAGGGGGATAAATCAATCAGTTATCCACAGCCTTGTCGGTCCGTGAGGCACCATAAGTAAAGTAAAGTAAAGTAAAGTAAAGTAAAGTAAAGTAAAGTACCCCGTCACGCCAAGTGGAGTATAGGGAAATATGGTGTTAGTGACCCTATATTTTACAGACCTTCAGCACATGATTTTGGGGGTAATGTGGTCGGTATTACGCCCGTGCTGCTTTACTTTCCCAGAAAAAAAATCCGGTACCCATTTAAGGCTGGGTGAACCCGGAAACCGTCGGTTGGGATCGAACCCTACCCCTTATCCGTGGTAGTCCAGTTCACTAACCACTGAGCTATCGCGGCTCCCCTTGAGGCACCATAGATGGCATTTCACAATTTGCCTCCAATCGTGGCAATTTAGAGTAGCTCTCTGTGATACATGGAAAGAAATTTCTGTACATTCTCTTATGTCATCTACCCATCTTTTAATTTGTCCTCCCTGTCTTCTTTTGCCTGGTACTGTGCCTTGTAGAATGGCTTGGCAAGGCCTGTCGATGGATTGTGTGACGTGTCCATATTAGGTCAGTTTCCGCTCTTTTATCATTGACAATAAGTCTGTTATTGGTACAGTGGATCATATGATTTTTTCGCGTGCTTCTTCATTGATGATGTGTTCTCTGTATGATATGTTCTCTGTATGATATGTTCTCTGTATGATATGTTCTCTATTTGATATGTTCTCTGTTTGATATGTTCTCTGTTTGATATATTATCTGTACGATATGTTCTCTGTATGACATGTTCTCTATTTGATATGTTCTCTGTTTGATATGTTCTCTGTTTGATATATTATCTGTATGATATGTTCTCTGTATAATATGTTCTCTGTATGATATGTTCTTTGTCTGATATATTATCTGTATGATATGTTCTCTATTTGATATTTTATCTGTATGATATGTTCTCTGTATGATATGTTTTCGATTTGATATGCTATCTGTATGATATGTTCTCTATTTGATATGTTCTCTGTATGATATGTCTCTGTATGATATGTTCTCTGTCTGATATTTTATCTGTATGATATGTTCTCTGTATGATATGTTTTCGATTTGATATGATATCTGTATGATATGTTCTCTATTTGATATGTTCTCTATGTGATATGTTCTCTGTTTTATATGTTCTCTGTGTGATATGTTCTCTGTTGATATGTTCTCAGTATGATATGTTCTCTGTTTGATATGTTCATGAGGCCTTGATGGCACGATGCCATAGTGTCTCCTGTTGTTTCCAACAAATTTCATTTGCCTTGTTCACATTATGATAAATAATTCCTCCAGTTTCTCCTGTTTCCTAGCTTCATTGTTTTCTCTCTATCCACCCAATTCTACTCATTTTGCTTTCTATATTTCAAAAGCTTCAACTGTTTCCTTATTTAATCTTCATGGTTCTCATTTGGCACCAGTACCGTATTCCCTATACGCCATATGAGAAAGATGACTAAGTTACTGCGTAATATTTTCTAAGATATAATATAATTTACCATCATGTTATGCCACTTTCACTTGTTTTCCCATATTGTTTTAAAGTAGCTTCTCGTGCAGTTTTGATACTGACAGAAGAGAAGCTTATCTGCAGCTTCTTAAGACTGGTTGGTCTCGAGGCAAGACGCCAGCCTCGAGACAAAGGTTGTGGGTTCAAATCCCGGCTGCACCAGCTGGGATTTTGATTTATGATTTCTCTCTGCGGCAACTACTCCTGGCTTCAGCAGTGAGGTCCGGCTTGAAACGTCAATTATTCATGGATGGGAAAAACTATGAGTACCTCCGAAGACAGAGCTATCTGCCTGTGCGGCGAGGGACTCCAGTGACACGGGTGCCTGAGAGAAACCGGTTAACACCCAGAATTCAGTTCCTTGTCTCTAGGGACTTCGTCAGAGGTAAAAGCTGGAAAACGCAAAAATCTTAGAAGCAATTTGTGTAGCATGATGTGAGCATGTTTTGATATACCAGATCCTGCAAATACATCTATGCATAGCATCTTATCTAGACATCTTATCTGTATCAGTTTCCTCATGCGATGTATGTTAAAATGATTTAGATTTCTTGGCTTATCGGCTGTCAACAGTTCAGATTACACATAAATATATAGGAGTGGACAAAACAATTGCTGCGGTAGCATATTTTTTACTTTGGAGTTTTAACTCCTCGTCAGGGACAGAAAAGGGAGCCGCGATAGCTCAGTGGTTAGTGAACTGGACTACAGAGGACAAGGGGTAGGGTTCGATCCCAACAGACGGCTTCCGGGTTCACCCAGCCTTTAATGGGTACCGGATTTTTTTCTGGGAAAGTGAAGAGGCACGGGCGTAATACCGACCACATTACCCCAAAAATCATGTGCCGAAGGTCTGTAAAATTTATGGTCACTAACACCATATTCCCTATACGTCACTTGGCGTGACGGGGTACTTTACTTTACTTTTTATTAGGGACAGAAGATGCTGCACAGGAAAGAAATTTAAAAGTAACGAGCAGCTCATAACTGATCGATGCTTGCTTGTTTGCGTTCGCCCGATGACTAAAGGATTACACTTCTTCGTCATCCGCCCTTAACGGGACATTAAATGCGTATGTCTGCGTTGTGTTGTGGTTTGTAGTATAACTGTGATATTTGCGCCTTTCGGCCCAACACATCCGACTTCAGCAGAATAACTGATGGATGAAAAGATATCACTTGAATCGTCTGGATAGTTGTCGTAGTTAGTCGAAGGTCCCGGTATCACTGCAAACGAATTAAAATCCAGAATTGCTCAACCGCCCGTGCCAGTGGGATCATCCGAATTAAAATCTCATCCCCTTTGAAGGATCCAAACAAAGAAAGGCAGCTGCAGTCCGCATCATAGCTGTCACAGCACACGCCAAAAGACATAAGGTCTGGGTAGTCTAGACGTCGGTCTCTGGACGGAGAGTCCCCGGTCCCATTTCCACCATAGGCGATGGGATATAAAAAAAAAAAATCTAAATCGTAGTTCTTTTTGACATCACTCTCCCCCTGTGTCTGGTTAGTGAGATCCAATGGCTAGCACTCTCGGCAAAATGCGAAAAATAGGAGATTGTGCACTAGGGAAGCAAGTTAAAGGTTAAACAGAAGATTATGTGTGCACTCGGGGCTAAGTTAAAGGTTAAACAGAAGATTATGTGTGCACTCGGGGCAAGTTAAAGGTTAAATAGGAGATTCTGTGTGCACTCGGGGCAAGTTAAAGGTTAAATAGTAGATTCTGTGTGCACTCGGTGGCAAGTTAAAGGTTAAATAGTAGATTCTGTGTGCACTCGGTGGCAAGTTAAAGGTTAAATAGTAGATTCTGTGTGCACTCGGTGGCAAGTTAAAGGTTAAATAGTAGATTCTGTGTGCACTCGGTGGCAAGTTAAAGGTTAAATAGGAGATTCTGTGTGCACTCGGGGGCAAGTTAAAGGTTAAATAGTAGATTCTGTGTGCACTCGGTAGCAAGTTAAAGGTTAAACAGAAGATTATGTGTGCACTCGGGGGCAAGTTAAAGGTTAAATAGGAGATTCTGTGTGCACTCGGGGCAAGTTAAAGGTTAAAAAGGAGATTCTGTGTGCCCTCGGGGGCAAGTTAAAGGTTAAACAGAAGATTATGTGTGCACTCGGGGGCAAGTTAAAGGTTAAAAAGGAGATTCTGTGTGCCCTCGGGGGCAAGTTAAAGGTTAAACAGAAGATTATGTGTGCACTCGGGGGCAAGTTAAAGGTTAAACAGAAGATTATGTGTGCACTCGGGGGAAAGTTAAAGGTTAAATAGGAGATTCTGTGTGCACTCGGGGCAAGTTAAAGGTTAAACAGGAGATTCTGTGTGCCCTCGGGGGCAAGGTAAAAAAAAACCCTTGACAGTTAAAATAAAAATTGAAAAGAGTGGGCTAAAAACAGCCGCTGTCCGGGCAAATTTTACCCATCTATGCCGAAGACGGATGTGTCGGGCCGAAAGGCACAGTTATCGCGGCTTTGTCGTAAACTAGTGATAACGGGTGAACACCAAGACCAGTGAAGATTTACCACTAGGTAATTTTTTGTTGACACAACAGCTGAATTATTGTGCAATCTCTCTCTCTCTCTCTCTCTCTCTCTCTCTCTCTCTCTCTCTTGTTCTCTCTCTCTCTCTCTCTCTTTCTCTTTCACTCTCTTTTTTTCAGCGTTTGAGAAGCTTTTGCTAAACATACAACAGCATAAACATACAACAAAAATTGGGGCGACGGTACCATGACCTGGAGAAGACTACGAACTTCTTCCAGGCGATTGGGTACAAGTTATATATAATTTTCCTAGCGTCAAGATAAATTGAAGCCTTTGAAATGTGGATTTGTAGAAGAATAGGTAAAATTGGATGGAAAGAAAAGAAAACATACGATGAAGTTTTAAAACAACTAGGAATGAAAAGAGAACTATTAAACACAATTAGGACAAGACAAATGCAATTTTTGGGGCATGTTAAAAGACACAACAGCCTAATAAAAGTAATATTGGAAGGGAAAATACAAGGTAAAAGAGGCAGAGGCAGACCAAGACTAACACGGACGAGTAACATCAAAAGATGGACAAGTCAATATATGACAATCTGCACCGTCAAATCAAGAGACAGAGTGGAATGGCGCTCCATGGTAGCCAACCTTCGATGCGGAGACGGCACTCAATGATGATGATGATGATCGTCAAGAAAGAAGTTCGTCGTCTTATCCAGATCTTCCTATTGTCGCCACACCTTTTGTTGTATGTTCATGTCGTTGGGCCAGGTTTTACGTCGAAGTTCTGCGAAGTTATAGTATGACTGGAGCAGAGTTCTGGAGTCTGAGCCTCTCTTTCAAAGATGCATTCATCAGTGCGGGTTATTCCAAGGCGGTGAAGGTGGCTTAGTAGTGTGCAATTACTGCGCTTCGTTAACATGAATTTTTAGGGATTATTTTGTGGAACTATTTTTATTCTCACGCACGTGTTGAATGTTCTAACAGTTACTTCTTCCTGTTCAATTTTGCCCTCGCCTCATTGCTCGTGAATTAGCGAGTGTTAAGGTAGATCGGAATAAAGATTTCCCACTCACGAGAAAACACGGGGTGCATGTTTAATAATGAACCTTTGTGGACTTCGCTTGTATGAAGTAAAAGTAAAGTACCCCCGTCACGCCAAGTGGCGTATAGAGAATATGGTGTTAGTGACCATAAATTTTACAGACATTCGGCACATGATTTTTGGGGTAAAGTGGTCGGTATTACGCCCATGCCATTTTACTTTCCCAGAAAAAAAAATCCGGTACCCATTAAAGGCTAGGTAAACTGGAAGCCGTCGGTTGGGATCGAACCCTACCTCTTGTCCTTTGTAGTCCAGTTCACTAACCACTGAGCTATCGCGGCTACATTCGCTTGTATGATGTGTAAAAATATACGATAAATTAGGAGATGGAAGAACAGAGTTTTGATAGTTGACAAGAAGGAAGCGGGGGGGGGGGGGAGGGGGGGGGGTAAACGTACGTTTAGTAAGTTATAACAGTCCAGCGGTTTGCTTTCATTTGTAGAAGCTCTGAATTGTGGCATATTACTAGAAGTTTAACTTCTTAAACAACTGAATTTGTTCAGCCGGATGGTAGTGATGATGTTTGTGATGATGGTAATAATGATATGTGATAGTGATAATGATGATGTTGGTGATGATGTTGGTGGTGATGATAATTATGATGTTGGTGATGATGATGTTGGTGGTGATGATAACGATGATGTTGGTGGTGATGATAATTATGATGTTGGTGATGACGATGATGTTGGTGGTGATGATAATCATGATGTTGGTGATGATGATAATGAAGATGATAATGATTATGCGGTTGATGATGATGATGATAATGATAATGTTGGTGATGATGATAATGATGATGTTGATGATAATGATAATGTTGGTGATGATGATAATGATGGTGTTGATGATAATGATAATGTTGGTGATGATGATAGTGATGATGATGATGATATTGTCGACGGTGATAATGATAATGTTGGTGATGATGATAGTGATGATTTTAATGATGATAATAAAGATGATGAAAATAAAGATGATGATAATGATGATGTTAATGATGGTCATAATAATAATTATTATGATGATCATCTTCTTCTTACTTAAGCTTTCACTTGTTAAGTGTGCGTGAATGATTTCTTCCGCTAGTTTACGCCAACGCCGCACTTTCTGTCTGGGCATTTCAGCCCGACACATCCGTCTTCGCCATAGGTAGTTTTGCTTAATAATTTTTTCCTTGGCAGCAGCCGTTTTAGCCGTTTTTCCTTTTTTTAAAAAATATTAATTATTTTTAACGTGCGCAAGTGCACACTAGGCTTCCTATTTTTTTCTATGTTATCCAGAGGACTAGAAATCAGATCTCATTACCCAAAGACCAGGAGAGAGCAAACCGAAGAAACCACGGATTCAAAATGAAAAATTGCCACCACCAGTGTAGGGGTACGATGCACTGTGGATAGAAGATTGTGGAAGGACATGATCGCCTACGCCAACCGGTATGGCACATGATGATGATGATGATGAGTGTTGGAATTTGAACGGAAGTTTCATGTCGAGAGGCCTACGTCTTACCTCTAGACCATTCGGTCTACTCGATGTTGATGATAATCTTTATGCCTCAGAATGGATGCGAACCATTAGCTCTTGGACCGTATTGTAATGTGGCGGGTCGGAGTGACTTTTTTTTTACTCGAGGGCTGTTAGAGAAAGTGGGTCTTGTCCATCAACGAGGAACTGTTATATCAGATTTTAGAGTCTATATTTACAGATTTTCCAGTCTATATTTACAGATTTTCCAGTCTATATTTACAGATTTTAGTCTATATTTACAGATTTTCTAGTCTATATTTATAGATTTTCTAGTCTATATTTACAGATTTTCCAGTCTATATTTACAGATTTTCAATCTATATTTACAGATTTTCTGTCTATATTTACAGATTTTGCAGTCTATATTTACATATTTTTTAGTCTATATTACAGATTTTCTCATATATATCTATATTTACAGATTTTCTAGTCTATATTTACAGATTTTCTCATCTATATTTACATATTTTCTAGTCTATATTTACAGATTTTTTAGTCTATATTTACAGATTTTCTAGTCTATATTTACAGATTTTCTAGTCTATATTTACAGATTTTGTAGTCTATATTTACAGATTTTTAGTCTATATTTACAGATTTTGTAATCTATATTTACAGATTTTGTAGTCTATATTTACAGATTTTCTAATCTATATTTACAGATTTTCTAGTCTATATTTACAGATTTTCTAGTCTATATTTACAGATTTTGTAGTCTATATTTACAGATTTGTAGTCTATATTTACAGATTTTATAGTCTATATTTTCAGATTTTTAGTCTATATTTACAGATTTTCTAGTCTATATTTACAGATTTTTAGTCTATATTACAGATTTTGTAGTCTATATTTACAGATTTTCTAGTCTATATTTACAGATTTTGTAGTCTATATTTACAGATTTTGTAGTCTATATTTTCAGATTTTCTAGTCTATATTTACAGATTTTTAGTCTATATTTACAGATTTTGTAGTCTATATTTTCAGATTTTAGTCTTTATTTACAGATTTTCTAGTCTATATTTACAGATTTTCTAGTCTATATTTACAGATTTTGTAGTCTATATTTTCAGATTTCTAGTCTATATTTACAGATTTTGTAGTCTATATTTACAGATTTTGTAGTCTAAATTTACAGATTTTGTAGTCTATATTGACATATTTTGTAGTCTATATTTACTGATTTTGTAGTCTATGTTTACAGATTTTGTAGTCTATATTTACAGATTTTTCTAATCTATATTTAAAGATTTTGTATCTATATTACAGATTTTCTATCTATATTACAGATTTCTAGTCTATATTTACAGATTTTCTAGTCTATATACAGACTACAACATTACATGGACTACAGTGATCATCTCTTCTTTAGCTAGACTTAAACCGAGAGGATCAACTGAAAGATAAAGTAGAATTTTTCATTCAAATATGGGTTGTTTACGAAACTGATTAGCTCGCGTTCTCCACAGTCAGAAAATGACTTCAATTATATCTAAATTCTCTCATCTTTGGCATTATCATACCTTATAACGAAGCCCTCATGTGGGAAACAACAGGTGAGAGGAAAAGAGGAAGACCCAGAGAGACACTGAGAAGAACATTGATGAGAGAGGCAAGAGCAGCAGGAATCGGCTCCCTCAATGAGATAGAGCTGCTTGTACAGAACAGAGACAAATGGCGAGATTTGATAAAATATCTTTAAAAGCTGCTAGAATAAAAATTTAGAAAAGAGAAAGAGTATCTTGGTCTACACCCTATGGGCCGGCTACGGCTCGAAAGGTCAATAGTTAGATAGATAGATAGATAGATAGATAGATAGATAGATAGATAGATAGATAGATAGATAGATAGATAGATAGATAGATAGATAGATAGATAGATAGATAGATAGATAGATAGATAGATAGATAGATAGATAGATAGATAGATAGATAGATAGATAGATAGATAGATAGATAGAAGGGGCTTTTCCTGAAAGTTTGGGAGCCGCGATAGATCAGTGGTTAGTGAACTGGACTACAAAGGACAAGAGGTAGGGTTCGATCCCAACCGACGGCTTCCGGGTTCACCCAGCCTTAAATGGGTACCGGATTTTTTTTCTGGGAAAGTAAAGCAGCACGGGCGTAATACCGACCACATTACCCCAAAAATCATGTGCCGAATGTCTGTAAAATGTATGGTCACTAAACGATATGGGTGGAACGGGGGCTCTTTACTTACTACTTTCTAAAAGTTCAAATGTAGCAAGCAAGTGTTTCAACAAATATAATGAAAACGGCTTAGCCAATGATTTGCACTGTCACCAGATTTATTCAACGGGTATAGTTAAATCATACTAAGATTCATAAAGGGCAAACTAGACAAATTAAGCCGTGGTCATATTGTAGGTAACTTGAGCTATACTGATACTACATCACTAATCGCTAAGAGGGAACGTGAGCTCAATAAAATGATTGACATTATAGTAAGAAAAAAAAGTAAAGAGCCCGTCACGCCAAGTGGCGTATAGGGAATATGGTGTTAGTGACCATAAATTTTACAGACCTTCAGCACATGATTTTTGGGGTAATGTGGTCGGTATTACGCTCGTGCCGCTTTACTTTCCTAGAAAAAAAATCCGGTAGCCATTTAAGGCTTGATGAACCCGGAAGTCGTCGGTTGGGATCGAACCCTACCTTTTGTCCTTTGTAGTCCAGTTCACTAACCACTGAGCTATCGCGGCTCCCTTGACATTATAGTGATAGGAAGTAAAAGGAACGGCTTTAACATCAACAGCAACAAAACAGAAGTAATGATTTCAGCAAAGTAGAAGACATCTCAAAGGCACAATTGAGTTAAATGGGATAGTATTAAAACAGGTCAATGGATCAACTACATAGGAACGATGTTAACTCCAGATGGTAGACGTAAAACAAAGGTGATGTGCAGAACATCTCAGGTAAAACGCTGCAGTCACAAAAATCAGGTAAATTTGATGCAATCTATTTTTGTCATTGGAAATAAGAAAAGAAAAGATAAATCTTCAGTATTCTGTTGATCCAGTCTGGACATGTTAATGCGAATCTTGGACAATTGGACAACAGACAAAAAATCGTTGGAGGTCACAGAAATGTAGTTTTACAAAAGAATATGAATACCATAGACAGATATAAAGGGTATTGAGGACGTTCTAAGAGAGGCAGGGCAAAACGAACACATATTTCAAACATCAGATTGAAAAAAATGAGAGCTTAAGCTTCTGTGACCTTCTGTCGGTGGCTCATCAAGACTTGGCAGTTCTACCTCCTCGTCGGTCTTCCCTGATAACAGCTTCAAAACAGGCTGGTTAATAGAAACTAGGATCACCGTGTTCCATGTACTGGTGGTTCTTACTGGTACAGAAGACCTAGTATTGATGTGCCTCTAGGCAGGACAAGTCACACAGGCTGGCTAATAGAAACTAGGATCAACCTGTTCCATGTAGTGGTGGTTCTTACTGATATAGAAGACCTAGTATGGCAGTACCTCTAGGCAGGACAAGTTGTTTTCCAGTTCAGCCTGGAACTAGACAAACTCCAACTTTTTTTCCAGTTCAGCCTGGAGAACTAGACAAACTCCAACTTTTTTCCAGTTCAGCCTGGAGAACTAGACAAACTCCAACTTTTTTCCAGTTCAAGCCTGGAGAACTAGACAAACTCCAACTTTTTTCCAGTTCAGCCTGGAGAACTAGACAAACTCCAACTTTTTTTCCAGTCAGCCTGGAGAACTAGACAAACTCCAACTTTTTTCCAGTCAGCCTGGGAACTAGACAAACTCCAACTTTTTTCCAGTTCTGCCTGGAGAACTAGACAAACTCCAACTTTTTTTCCAGTAAAATCCGGGAAACTAGAGAGCAAATACGACCCGCCACACGCGATGAGTCAAGGGGCTTCCGCTGGTATCAGCGCGTGTCCTTTCAAAAACAACATCATCGTCACCATCATCAAGTACAGACCTACTGGCGTAGGTGATCATGTCTCTCCACAACTTCGATCTCGACAGCCATTTATCATTTATGTTGTTGACTTTCTGCCAAACCATTCTCTTAAGCTGTCTGTTATTTTTTTTCTTGCTTCCTCCTCTATCTCTTCGTCCCTTAATTTTTCCAGTTGTTACAATATATTTCAGTTGTTCTCTTCTCATTACATGGCCAAACAATGATGATTGTTTCTTCCTAATATTGGAAATTAGCTCTCTTTTTGCTTTGACCTCTCTCAGAACATCTTCATTACTCTTTTTAGCTGTCCACGGTACTCTCAACATTCTTCTGTAAACCATATTTCTACAGACTCCAGTGATTTTCTTGTCTGTTGTTCTATTGTCCATGATTCGGATCCACATGTTAAGATTGGCTCTACATAACATTTAAGAACTCTTTTTCTTGTTTCTATTGTCTAAAATGGATCGCATAGTATCTTCCTCATTTTTGGAAAACTGCTTTTGCCTGAGCCATTCTGCATCTCACCTCTTTTGTACATCTTCCGTCTGAGGTTAACAAAGTTCCCAAATATTTAAATTCATTTACCTTTTTTATTATTGTTCCACTTGTCTTTATTTTGCACTGAGGTGTTGTCTTTTTTTTTTTTGTTGTTACCATTACCTCTGTCTTTTTGCTGTTAAGGCTGAGTCCTTTATTTTTACTTTCTTTCACTACAATGTCCAACATTTCTTGTAACTCATTTTCACTCTTAGCGATTGAGACTGTATCATCAGCATACCTTAGATTATTTATATTATGACCTCCAATTGTTATTACAGGCATGTCCCTTATGGATCTTAAAATAATCTCACTATAAATATTAAACAAATCTAGTGACAGCACACAACCTTCTCTAACACCCTGTTTTATTTGTTGAAACATTCCCAATTGGTTTCCAGTTCTTATGGCCGCCGTTTGTTGCTAGTACATGTTCTTTATTACTCTTAGATCTTTGCTGTCTACGTTATGCTTTCTAAAATTTTGATTATTTCTTGATACTTTACTTTGTCAAATGCCTTGGTGTAATCTATGAAACATAGATATATATCTGTTTTCACCTCTATGGCTCTTTCTACTAAAGATCTTATGATATAAATGGCCTTGCTTTCATAAACAGCAACCTCATGTTTTAGAGAGAAAAAACTGAGATATTTGGGACAACAGGAAATATTGAAGGAAAAGATTATAAATAGAACAGAGAAAAAAAATAAGACAGTGAAAAGCGAATTGACTGGTAGGAAATCAACAGCGCGAACTGATAATCAACTGTTGAGATAGAAACTTATGGCTAAATATGATCACCTACGCCAGCAGGCACAGTATTTTATAATTTTGATAAATTTTATAAAATAATTTTGTCAAGATGTAATCAGCAGTGTTTTTAATTTAGAAAGATATAGCCAAAGACTGTTCTTTCTGTAATAATCACTGTATGGTCTTTAGTCTTTAGTTAGGACTGATGTGAGCGCAACCGGGACATTCATTTCCGCTTTGTCGCCCGTTTCAGCAACCTTGAAAGTGTTCGTCAACTGATTGTTCCTGTCCTGCATTGATTGAACGTGTTGCGTGTCCTCCGCTGAGGATGCTTTTTTGTTCTATTCCTGCTGACGTCGTGTTCTAGCCCTTCGTGACGTCGTGTTCCACCATTTTTTACACATGTGAGTTGTCCACAATTTCCTTGTCGCCATCCTGTAAGGGGTGTTCTTTTAAAGCCGTCACAATGTCAAACACGCCATTTTTAAGGTTTCTTGTGCAAAGGCAGACTCCGCCGACCTGTGGGCTATCACATTGCCACAAACTCCCGTATATCCAGGACAATATATTCAAGTTAGTTAACACTAGGCATGTTGAGTACGTGCATCCATTCCCTGCAGAGTGTGTTCTTATCAACCGGACGCAGCGCGCTCTGTGAGTCAGCTAGGATGACCGCCTGTGGGGTTGGTCTCTTAACCAACCACGTGATAGCTTGTCACAGCCTCAATCTTCATGCTTGTGCTGGATATAGTAGTATTGTAGGCTCGTGCACTTTTCTCTATCAACTTTCCAGTAGAATACACACAAATGGGCTCGACTGTAATCTCTATATGTCTGTAATGATTTCTATCAGATCAAAACTAAATATATGTTTTCACACCAGAAATATTTTTTTTTTAAAAGATGGATAATGTTGCATATTGTTGAGTAGATATATCATGTTATTATTCTGATGTCTTATATCATCATCATCAAGTACCATGCCTGCTGGCGTAGGTGATCATGTCTCTACACAAGTTTTCTTCTCGACAGTTTTTTTTATCATTTCTGTTATTGACCTTATGCCAAGCAATTATCTTAGACCTTCTGGTATCTTTTTCTTTGCTTCCCTCTATCTCGTCCCTCATAATTTTCCCAGTTGTCACAATATATTTCATCTGTTCCCTTCTCATTGCATGGACAAAAAAATGATTGTTTCTTCCTAATTTTTGAAATTAGCTCTCTTTTGTTTTGGCCTCTTTCAGAACGATTTCATTACTCTTCTTAGTTCTCCATGGTTTTCTTAATATTCTACTGTTAAACCAATGTGTTACATAGAAGTCTCAAATTTGGAAATACCGCACCTGCAAAGCATCACTGGTAGTGCTGTGTTATCATTTACATATTTGAAACAATGGAGGCGAAGGCGCGCCCCACCCAGCACCAGAGCTGGAAGTCGTCAGTGACTCATAACTGATGGCTTGCGCCAGGATCGATGAACCAGAACCATCCAGACCCTGCTACACCTCTCCGCGGTGCCTCCAGAAACAGACTAACCTGTCTAGTCTGGCCAAGCGAGCAAGGATCGAAGAGGGAAGACAAACCCCGTACTCAAAAATGTCGGCTGAAGTCGGATGTGTTGGGCCGAAAGGCGCAGATATCACAGTGTTACACTGCAAACTTCAACACAACGTAACTACGTCCACTTAACGTCCTTTTAAGGGCGGATGACGAGGAGGAAGTCTACGGTTCGTATCCGCTAGAAACCTCAAATCATCGGGCGACCGCATCATCATCATCATCATCATCATCATTTGAAACAATGACGTTCCTTCAATCTTTAAAGCGGGCGCAAATTCCTGCCATGAGCATACTTCTTAAAGAATAATCCTTTTCGACCTTCTCTCGCTCTAGGTTGGATCTTTTCACAGTCGCTTCCCTTCTCCCACAGATGGTCTATGGATATACAGATTACACGCCCAGTGCAGTCGATGCACAATTTACATTTTATAGTTTCATTTTATATAATTCTTTTCGTCCGTGGTAGAAAGAAGTTCTTGATCCTACCGGAAATGGAACCGGCGCCTACTTAATTGGCAAACGACCGATTTAATCCACTCGTTTCTCATCGTACATAAGTACAGATTAAGAATTATATAACAATTAATCTGCAACAAATGCCACGTGTATTATATTTGGCACTCTTGCATTAGTTCAAACTTGGTCACTTCCGTTTGTAGTTTTTTTTTTAAAAATCTGTTGAAACTATTCAAACGAGTTGAAGCGCAAGGCAGCAACTTTGATGGAGGCGATCAGCGACCTAAAGCTGACCGCCTGCGTTAAGATTAGCAAACCAAAACTGATGAACTAAATAAAAATTACAAACATTCGTATACAATTGTGTAGATACATTATGAACAAAAGATGGTATGACAAGATCAGAAATTAAGACAACTGGGAAAGAATAAAACAAGAGCCAATCGAGGATTTGACCATGAATAGAAAATGTAAGTTGACCGGGCACACACTTAGAAAAGCTGATCGTGGCATAGGAAGACAGGCACTGTCATGGAATATACGGGAGAAGAGTGAGTGAAAAAAACAGGAATAGATGTAGATGTAGAATAGAGAAGTAATGACAATCCATTAGAACATTGACCTACACTGGAGAGAAGTAGAGAAAGTGTCCAAAGAGGGCTTTGTGTAACTAATTAATTGGCTGATTGATTGATTGATTATAAAGTTTTTAATTCACTTCTCTGTGATCTCGGGAAAAAAAAACTGAACTGGCAAGTAAGATATTTCTTATATGTATCCCATATGATTAAATAGGAATGTGATGGACCGAAAGATTCAAACATTGAGGAGAAGACGAAGAA
>JAVIAB010000117.1:51323753-51348725 GCA_032433765.1 Megaustenia siamemsis | reverse complement strand
CTTTCCAAGTCGTTCTGTTTTTTGCCATTCTTTAAGATCATTCCATGACTTCCCCATCGTCTTCATCTCTGCTTCTATCTGTCTTCTCAAGAATTCCTTGATCTTCCTCTTTGTCTTTTTCCCTGGGGATTCCAAAAAAGGGCCTGTTGTGTAATACTCTCAGTTGGCTTCCGTAGCATGTGTCCTATTCAGCGCCATCGTCTTCGCTGTATTATCTTCTTAAGCATAAACTCACTTTATTCTTGTCTGTTTTATTCTCTCTTACATATTACTTTATTGTTATCTTTACTTTATCCCAAATTATGATTAAAAGGTTTTTATCGTTACTTTCTTCCATTATATGCATACTTTTTTTACTATATTAGTTATGTCAATAAGTAACTGCAAAGTAAGATAAGAATAAGCAAGATTGAATATCAAGATAAATGAAAGAAAAGTTGGAATTAGACGAAGTTCCATATATTTTAATCTATCTATCTATCTATTGGCCTTTCGAGCCGTAGCCGGCCCATAGGGCGTAGACCAAGATACTCCTTCATCTGAATTTTTGTTCTAGCAGTTTTTAATTCTTTTAAAGATATGTATCAAATCTCGCCATTTCTCTCTGTTCTGTGCAAGCAGCTCTATCTCATTGAGGGAGCCAAATCCTGCTGCTCTTGCCTCTCTCATCAATGTTCTTCTCAGTATTTAATCAGATCCTATAAACATATTAGAAGGAAGTACTAAGTGCACACATATACCGACAGGATGAGTCATTGGTCAATTATAAAATTTATGGTGAATGTATTTTATTTTTTTGCAAAAATCTGACTTCAGAAGTAGATCCAACTTCTGAAAATTGCTAGCCCGAAGAGCTGTTTATTGTTATAGGTGTATTCTCTGTTGGTTGTTTGTGGAGCTGGCTGTTGTTCTATGTTGTTTGTTTCTGCGATTTCTTATTGTTCTTTGTTGTTGTTTGTTTGTGAGGCTGCCTGTTGTTATTTGTTATTGTTTGTTTGTGGGAATGCCTGTTTTTATATATTGTTTTGTGTTTGTGGGAATGTCTGTTGTTTTATGTTGTTGTTTGTTTGTAGGGCTGTCTGTTGTTTTATGTTGTTATCTGTTTGTGGGGCTGCATGTTGTTATCTGTTATTGTTTATTTGTGGGAATCTCTGTTGTTTATCTATTGTTGTTTATTTGTGGGACTGACTGTTGGTCTATATTGTCCTTTTGTGAGATTTCATATTGTTCTCTGTTGCTGCTTGCCTGCCTGTTATTATCTGTATTACCGACATAGTCACGATGTTTTGGGGTATCTGATTTTTCAGAACCTGATATGACAAAGCTTTTAAGCTTGTTGGGCTCATTTCACTCATCCACTCGTATTTCGTGGTCTCTCTACCTCCTCGGTTACCTTTTCAGACATCTCGGTCTCCCTCCGCTCATCAGGTTTACATACCTCCGTATTTTATAAAATGGTAAATGCCCACTCTTACCTCCTCTATTATTCTTCTCACCCTCCCACCTTTCGTGATTGTATTTCTTTTTATCAACCTACGCCTCAGACACTTCTGTAACCAAGACAAGGACTGTCTCCTTTAGACCCACCTTATGATGGAATTCTTTCGTCGCTGTCTTTACTCTGAATCTGTCCTGCAATCTTCCCTTCAAAAAGTTCTCCATATTACCCGCACCCTAGCTCTTATCCCAACGGCTCGCCCTCATTCTAGCAGAATTGTTCTCTCTCTTACCCATCACCCTCACAACCTGGCTGCACACCTGGTCCTGAAACGACATCTTCCTATCCTCCACTCTGACCCTACTACTCGCCTTCTATTCTTCGACCCACATTGCCGGCTTTCATTTCATACGCGATAAGAGCCTCCGGGACATTTTGGTTAGGAGCCGCCTCTACAACTCTGGTCAGAACATGCAGGGTACGAACAGCTACAACAAGTTTAATGTGTATAGTGTATTTATTATACCTGGTGAAGGTTTTTGTTGAAACATTGTCGCGTGTCTTGTTTTTCTGTTAGTTTAGCCACCTAAAACCATTTTATTTTAATTTTATTTTTGTTATTCTGTTATTATTATATGTATTATTATATGTTCTGTTATTGGTTATTAGTGGGGTTGGCTGTTATTCTATGTTCTTTGTTTAAGGGGCTGTCTGTTGTTTTCTTTTGTTGTTTGTTTGAGTGACTGCCTGTTGTTCTCTGGAGTTGTTTGTTTCTAGGGCTGCCTGTTGTTCTCTGTAGTTGTTTATTTCTATTGTTTGTTTCTATAGGACTGCCAGTTCTCTGTTGATGTTCATTTGTGGGACTGCCGGTTGTTCTCTATTGTTTGTTTGTGGGACTGCCTTTTATTCTCTGTAGTTGTTTGTGCGTGGGACTGCCTGTTGTTCTCTGTTTTGTTTGTTTGTGGGGCTGCCTTTTAAAAAATCTTTTGTTTATTTATGGCGCTGCATGTTGTTTCTTGAGGATTTTTTTCCGAGTTTTGTTAAAATACCAGGGTCACCCTATGATTTGTCTGAGACTCGCCCCGGAAGTTTCCACTCGTTTTAAAATTTCGTTTATTTATCATTATAGCCTTCGAAAAGTCGAGACATGAGTTGCTTACTGCTATTATGAGTTTTGTTCTCATTCTTTCGCGACAATTTTTTACCTTTATCCTCTGCCCAGATTCATCAAATGTTTTTAACGATGTTTTTCCATGCGAAACAACTTCACGGTTCACTGGATCTGTTCATTCAATTAAATTCTAACGATTTTTTACAACAATTCATTGTCGGATTACCGTAAAGCTTTAGTTGCCTTTCTTTCTTAATGTGAACTATTGTAAACCTTATAATCTTCCTAATCTGCTACTAGTGGAAGAAATCAAATATAAAGATGAGGGAGAAGAAGACTAGAGTAGAAGAAAGTAAACTACAGAGCCCAGTAACGCCAAGTGGCGTATAGTGAATATGGTGTTAGTGATCATCAATTTTACAAACATTTGACAATTGATTTTTGGGGTAATGTGATCGGTATTACGGCTGTGCCGCTTTACTTTCACAGAAAAGAAATCCGGTACTCATTTAAGCCTGGGTGAACCCGGAAGCCGTCGGTTTGATATCTTGTCCTTTGTAGTCCAGTTCACTAACCACTGAGCTATCGACGCCTCATAGTAGAAGAAGACGTAGAAGAAAATGAAGCAGATTGAAAGGAAAACTGTACAAGAGTATAGAAGGAAAATAAGAAATAAAGAATATGTGAAAAGAGTAGAGGACAAAAGTTATAGAAAAATAGATGAAATCGAAGAATACGCGAAAGGGCAAAGAAGGCAGGGTTAAAGAAGTATAGCAATAAGTAGAATTGTGTTGTGTTCCTCTTTTGTAAAGCTGTCACCATATCTTGTATGAGTGTACGTTACACTGCACAACTGGCTCCTTGCTACCAGCTTTACCGCAGCACTGCTATTTGTCGTTTCCCCCAAAAAATAGAAGGGCGAAGGTAAAGAAAGGAAGAAGAAGAATAAAACGAAGATGACGAGGAACGAAAAGACAAAAGTGAAAAAGAAATGACAACCTCTGTTAACTTCAGCGTCGAATGAACATAGAATGTTTGGGATAATGCGGGAGAAAGAAAAGAGACTGAATATGATAAGAAAGCGATATCACGATACCGCCCAATACACATAATATACCTACGATCTCACTAGCAGCAACATATATTCAGAGAACATGACATCTGGGGTTGACAGAGAAAAGTGAGGAATAGAACGATCATTAGGAACAAATAAAATAATAGTAAGAATAATTTTGAAAATTATATAATTTGAATCAAAATAGAATGCCCTAACTCAACGTACCAAATTTTCCTTAAATTTTGAGTAAAAATTGTTCGTTACTTCCATCAGACATGACTCATGGCATTACAGTCTAGCAAAAAGATCATAACATGTTGAGATATTTATTTATGATTTCTCTGTGCGACAACCGCCCCTGGTCTCAGCAGCGAGGCCCGGTTTGAAACGTCAATTACTCATCGACGGAAAAAAACAACTATGAGGACCTCCGACGTCGGAGTTATCTGCCTGAGCGGCGAGGGATCCATGTGCACACGTCTGCAAGGGAAAAACGGATTAACAAAAAATTAATTAATTGAAAATAAGAGTCGTCATAATTGTCTTATATCTAATCTATTTACCGAATCCCATTTAGCTCTCGATGGCTTGACAAGCTGTCATTGTAAAAAGCATTATTATGGAAACAGAACCATAGATTTTAGAAGCAGTTATCTCTGCAATATGTGCCATTTTGACACGCAAGGTTTCTGTTTTTGGGATTGTAGTTCTGCCCTATGTGCCGTCTTCGGCTCGAAAGGATGATAGATAGATAGATAGAAAGATTTAGCTCTCTCATATAATACCATTGCTGGTTTGTATTTTCCACAATGACCTCAATATTTCTATTCTTCGTCTAGTTGTCTGGTGAAGTGAGGCGCATCCCAGACACGATCTGATCCTGTTTCAGATGCGTTCACCCAGGAATGACAACAGCCAGTTAAATCTTCGCCCTTTAAGTCTCTGTCAGTGGAAATTTCTGGTGACCTCCCTCTTTTCAATCTCTCTCTCTCTCTCTCTCTCTCTCTCTCTCTCTCTCTCTCTCTCTCTCTCTGCCAACATTAACATGACTGCCTCAGTGATCGCTATCCAATTACTCTTCTTGTGAAAGCCCCACGAAACTCTTCATCAAAGTGCGCCTGATATTGTTTCAATCTTCAATTGTTTTGAAATACTTAAGCTCATTTCACCTCTTATTCTTTTTTTTTTTAAATCTTCATTACATTTTATTATTTGCCCTATCTTTATTTGTTTCATTTTTTACAGTTATTTTTTCTCGCCTGTATTCATCTTTTGTGTGTGTGTAAATTTAAAACAACGATCCAAGACAGACAGTGATTGGAAGCTGTCAATATTGCTGTCAACACTCGGCTAGCTTCATCATTGATACAATATCTAGCTGTTTATCTAGATTATCTAGATTAGGAGATTATAGAATCTCTAGTGAAATCTCTCGTCCTGATGAATACAATACAATACAATACAATACAATACAACACAACACAACACACAAAACATAACATAAAACATAACATAACATAACATAACATAACATACCAACATAACATAACATAACATAACATAACATTACATTACATTACATTATATTATATTATATTATATTATATTATATTATATTATATTATATTATATTTATATTATATTATATTATATTATATTATATTATATTATATTATATTATATTATATTATATATATTATATTATATATATTATTATATATTAATATTTATTATATATATTATATTATATATATTATATTATTTTATTATATTATATTATATTATATTATATTATTATTATATTATATTATATAACACAACACAAAACTACACAACACAACACAACACAACATAACATAACATTATTCTTTTTAGCTGTCCATGGTACTCTCAACATTCTTCCGTAAAACCACATTTCTACAGACTCCAGTGGATTTTCTTGTCTGTTGTCCTATTGTCCATGATTCGCACCCATATGTTAAGACTGGCTCTACGTAACATTTAAGAACTCTTTTTCTTGTTTCTATTGTCAAGAATGTTGAAAGTTGCCTGGACAGCTAAAAAGACCAATGAGGAAGTTCTCAAAGAGGCCAACACAAAAAGGGAGCTCTTAAAAAACATCAAAAAGAATCAATCAACATTTTTCGGGCACATCATGAGAAGAGGAAAGTTGGTAATACTTGGTTACAACTGGCAAAATAAAAGGAAGAGAGATCGCGGGCGACAAAGAGAGAAATACTGGATAGCTTGGTGTCATGGCATGGAAAACAGTCAACGACAGAACTGATACGATGCACTGTAGATAGAAGATTGTGGAGGGACATGATCACCTACGCCAACCGGTATGGCACATGATGATGATGATGATCAAAAGTGGATTGCATAATATCTCTTCCTCATTTTTTGGAAAGCTGCCTTTGCCTGAGCCATTCTGCATCTCATCTCTTTTGTACATCTTCCGTCTGAGATTAACAGTTCCCAAATATTTAAATTCATTTACCTGTTTTAATATTGTTCCACTTGTCTTTACTATGATCATAAATAAAGAAAATTGTCAAGACCTACAATTAAATATAAAAGTTGAAGGAATACATCTGGAGACAGTTCAGAGCTACAACTACCTTGGACATACTATAACAAGTTATGGAAAATGTTACAATCGCAGCAGTGCGATCCAAACGTCTAGCAGGTCAAGATAAGTAAAAAAAAACTAACATCAAACCAAATAACACCAGGGCTAAAACTAAGAATAGCAAAGTGTTAAATCTTCTCAATATTCCTGTATGGTGCAGAAACATGGACACTAGACCAGAAAACAGAACAGAAAATTGAAGCCTTTAAAATGTGGATCTATGGAATAATAGGTAGAATTGAATGTAAAGAAAAGAAAACAAACGATGAAGTTTTAAAACAACTAAAATTGAAAAGAGAACTGCTAAATACAATTAGAACAAGACAAATGAAATTTCTGGGGCATGTTAAAAGACAAAACAGCCGAATAAAAATATTATTGGAAGGGAAAATACAAGGTAAAAGAGGCAGAGACAGACAGACAAGAACTAACATGAACGAGTAACATCAAAAGATGGACAAGTCAATCTATGACAATCTATACTATCAAAGCAATTGACAGAGTGGAATGGATCTTCATGGTAGCCAATCTTCGATGCGGAGACGGCACTCAATGATGATGATCATGATCAAAGAATATCTACCGCACTCTGAATTCACGGAGCCGCGATAGCTCAGTGGTTAGTGAGCTGGACTACAAAGGACAAGAGGTAGGGTTCGATCCCAAACGACGGCTTCCGGGTTCACCAATCCTTAAATGGGTACCGGATGTTTTTCTGGGAAAGTAAAGCGGCACGAGCGTAATACCGACTACATTACCACAAAAAGCATGTGCCGAAGGTCTGTAAAATTTATGGTCACTAACACCCATTCCCTGTACGCCACTTGGCGTGACGGGGCTCTTTACTTAATTTTTTTACTCTGAATTCACAGCGACCATTTGTTCAGTCCTGGACATCAAACGAGCCTATTTGCTCTGAGACCTGCGCTATTCGTTGTTTACGTAACACCCCCGGGTTAGTGGACGATCTCTGTCAAAAGTGCTGACATTCAGGTCTGTCTAGCAATCTTGCTGCCTCGCTCCGCTTAAACTCCATTAGGGTATTATGGCTTGTTACATCTCACCGTTCCTGAATTCGGTCAACGAATCTCCGATCGTTAACTCTTGGTCTCCTTTATTTCTTCTTATATCCTTCCGGATTGTTCCCACTACAACATATTCTTCTTATATCCTTCCGGATTGTTCCCACTACAACATATTCTCTTATATCCTCCGGATTGTTCCCACTACAACATATTCTTCTATATCCTTCCGGATTGTTCCCACTACAACATATCTTTATCCTTCCGGATTGTTCCACTACAACATATTCTTCTTATATCCTTCCGGATTGTTCCCACTACAACATATTCTTCTTATATCCTTCCGGATTGTTCCCACTACAACATATTTCTTCTTATATCCTTCGGATTGTTCCCACTACAAATATTCTTCTATATCCTTCCGGATTGTTCCCACTACAACATATTCTTCTTATATCCTTCGGATTGTTCCCACTACAACATATTCTTCTTATATCCTTCCGGATTGTTCCCACTACAACATATTCTTCTTATATCCTTCCGGATTGTTCCCACTACAACATATTCTTCTTATATCCTTCCGATTGTTCCACTACAACATATTCTTCTTATATCCTTCCGGATTGTTCCCACTACAACATATTCTTCAGTTATTCTTCCGGATTGTCCCACTACAACATATTCTTCAGTATTCTTCCGGATTGTTCCACTACAACATATTCTTCTATTATTCTTCCGGATTGCTCACGCCTTATCACAGGTGTAGTACAGATCACATAACCCAAATATGTGCTGATGGTAGACAAAATATTGGCGCTATTACAATATTAGAAACAATCATAATTTGTTGGCCATGTAATGAGAATTGAACAGCTGGAATATATTCTGACAACTGGGAAAATTTAGGGACTAAGAGATAGAGGGAAGCAAAGAGAAAAAGATACCAGACAGCTTATGAGAATGGCTTGGCAGAAGGTCAACAACAGAAATAATAAATAACTTTCGAGATCGAAAGTTGTGGAGAGACATAATCACCTACGCCATTAGGCACGGTACTTGATGATGATCACAATATGTCATACACGCCACGGGACGTGCTATAGTTCTATCTATCTTTTTCTTTCTCTGTATTATTACTATTATTAATAATATTATATTTTATTGTTATTATTGTTATTATTGTTATTATTATTATTCTTTTACAACATCGCTGTTTTGTACTTGCTTTAATTTCTTTACTCTACATTCCTACGATCAAGGATAATAGACAAACAAATGAAAAGACGATAGAGGCCACAGAGATGGGATTTCTCAGAAGAATGTTGAAAGTTCCTGGACAGCTAAAAAGACCTATGAGAAAGTTCTCAAAGAGGCCAACACAAAAAGGGAGCTCTTAAAAAACATCAGAAAGAAGCAATCAACATTTTTTTGGGCACATCATGAGAAGAGGAAAGTTGGAATACTTGGTTACAACTGGCAAAATAAAAGGAAAGAGAGATCGCATACGACAAAGAGAGAAAATACCGGATAGCTTGGTGTCATGGCATGGCAAACAGTCAACAACAGAACTCATACGATGCACTGTGGATAGAAGATTGTGGAAGGACATGATCGCCAACGCCAACCGGTACGGTACATGATGATGATGATGACTCTACATTCTGTGCACATTTCTGTTAAATAATTTACCTTCCGCTTCAAGCTGTTCCGGTCTAGATAAAGGTCTTGTTAAATTGTCACTTTTTTGATATAACACATTCTCATTGTTTTCTCTTTACCTTTTTTTGTACATGCTTCTTAAAACATTCACACATGCACACACTCACACCACAAATACCCTCACCTACTCACCTACTCACCCACAAACACCAACACATCCCCACACTTTTACACCAACACGCACCCACAAACAACACCCACACGCACAGACTCTCCCGCACACATAGACTCTCACCCACACACACAGACTCTCACCCACACACACAGACTCTCACCCACACACACACACAGACAAGACTAAAGGTCGAGTTCATTCCCCCGACTTACCAGTTCTAGATTGTTCCGGCCATAAATGGGTACCGGCAATTTTTTTTGGGAGAAAATGCCGCCTGGTGTAGTGCTGCCGCATTACAAAAAAAATGTGCCGATCTTTCTCTTTCTCACTCTCTCACTCTCTCTCTCTCTCTCTCTCTCTCTCTCTCTCTCTCTCTCGCTTCACTTCCTCTTGTACTCGCTCGGGTGTCGAGGGGGATAAATCAATCAGTTATCCACAGCCTTGTCGGTCCGTGAGGCACCATAAGTAAAGTAAAGTAAAGTAAAGTAAAGTAAAGTAAAGTAAAGTACCCCCGTCACGCCAAGTGGCGTATAGGGAAATATGGTGTTAGTGACCCTATATTTTACAGACCTTCAGCACATGATTTTGGGGGTAATGTGGTCGGTATTACGCCCGTGCTGCTTTACTTTCCCAGAAAAAAAATCCGGTACCCATTTAAGGCTGGGTGAACCCGGAAACCGTCGGTTGGGATCGAACCCTACCCCTTATCCGTGGTAGTCCAGTTCACTAACCACTGAGCTATCGCGGCTCCCCTTGAGGCACCATAGATGGCATTTTCACAATTTGCCTCCAATCGTGGCAATTTAGAGTAGCTCTCTGTGATACATGGAAAGAAATTTCTGTACATTCTCTTATGTCATCTACCCATCTTTTAATTTGTCCTCCCTGTCTTCTTTTGCCTGGTACTGTGCCTTGTAGAATGGCTTGGCAAGGCCTGTCGATGGATTGTGTGACGTGTCCATATTAGGTCAGTTTCCGCTCTTTTATCATTGACAATAAGTCTGTTATTGGTACAGTGGATCATATGATTTTTTCGCGTGCTTCTTCATTGATGATGTGTTCTCTGTATGATATGTTCTCTGTATGATATGTTCTCTGTATGATATGTTCTCTATTTGATATGTTCTCTGTTTGATATGTTCTCTGTTTGATATATTATCTGTTCGATATGTTCTCTGTATGACATGTTCTCTATTTGATATGTTCTCTGTTTGATATGTTCTCTGTTTGATATATTATCTGTATGATATGTTCTCTGTATAATATGTTCTCTGTATGATATGTTCTTTGTCTGATATATTATCTGTATGATATGTTCTCTATTTGATATTTTATCTGTATGATATGTTCTCTGTATGATATGTTTTCGATTTGATATGATATCTGTATGATATGTTCTCTATTTGATATGTTCTCTGTATGATATGTCTCTGTATGATATGTTCTCTGTCTGATATTTTATCTGTATGATATGTTCTCTGTATGATATGTTTTCGATTTGATATGATATCTGTATGATATGTTCTCTATTTGATATGTTCTCTATGTGATATGTTCTCTGTTTTATATGTTCTCTGTGTGATATGTTCTGTTTGATATGTTCTCAGTATGATATGTTCTTTGTTTGATTGTTGGCACGATGCCATAGTGTCTCCTGTTGTTTCCAACAAATTTCATTTGCCTTGTTCACATTATGATAAATAATTCCTCCAGTTTCTCCTGTTTCCTAGCTTCATTGTTTTCTTCTCTATCCACCCAATTCTACTCATTTTGCTATAATCTATATTTCAAAAGCTTCAACTGTTTCCTTATTTAATCTTCATGGTTCTCATTTGGCACCAGTACCGTATTCCCTATACGCCATATGAGAAAGATGACTAAGTTACTGCGTAATATTTTCTAAGATATAATATAATTTACCATCATATTATGCCACTTTCACTTGTTTTCCCATATTGTTTTAAAGTAGCTTCTCGTGCAGTTTTGATACTGACAGAAGAGAAGCTTATCTGCAGCTTCTTAAGACTGGTTGGTCTCGAGGCAAGACGCCAGCCTCGAGACAAAGGTTGTGGGTTCAAATCCCGGCTGCACCAGCTGGGATTTTGATTTATGATTTCTCTCTGCGGCAACTACTCCTGGCTTCAGCAGTGAGGTCCGGCTTGAAACGTCAATTATTCATGGATGGGAAAAACTATGAGTACCTCCGAAGACAGAGCTATCTGCCTGTGCGGCGAGGGACTCCAGTGACACGGGTGCCTGAGAGAAACCGGTTAACACCCAGAATTCAGTTCCTTGTCTCTAGGGACTTCGTCAGAGGTAAAAGCTGGAAAACGCAAAAATCTTAGAAGCAATTTGTGCATGCATGATGTGAGCATGTTTTGATATACCAGATCCTGCAAATACATCTATGCATAGCATCTTATCTAGACATCTTATCTGTATCAGTTTCCTCATGCGATGTATGTTAAAATGATTTAGATTTCTTGGCTTATCGGCTGTCAACAGTTCAGATTACACATAAATATATAGGAGTGGACAAAACAATTGCTGCGGTAGCATATTTTTTTACTTTGGAGTTTTAACTCCTCGTCAGGGACAGAAAAAGGGAGCCGCGATAGCTCAGTGGTTAGTGAACTGGACTACAGAGGACAAGGGGTAGGGTTCGATCCCAACAGACGGCTTCCGGGTTCACCCAGCCTTTAATGGGTACCGGATTTTTTTCTGGGAAAGTGAAGAGGCACGGGCGTAATACCGACCACATTACCCAAAAATCATGTGCCGAAGGTCTGTAAAATTTATGGTCACTAACACCATATTCCCTATACGTCACTTGTGCGTGACAGGGGTACTTTACTTTACTTTTTATTAGGGACAGAAGATGCTGCACAGGAAAGAAAGTTAAAGGTAACGAGCAGCTCATAACTGATCGATGCTTGCTTGTTTGCGTTCGCCCGATGACTAAAGGATTACACTACTTCGTCATCCGCCCTTAACGGGACATTAAATGCGTATGTCTGCGTTGTGTTGTGGTTTGTAGTATAACTGTGATATTTGCGCCTTTCGGCCCAACACATCCGACTTCAGCAGAATAACTGATGGATGAAAAGATATCACTTGAATCGTCTGGATAGTTGTCGTAGTTAGTCGAAGGTCCCGGTATCACTGCAAACGAATTAAAATCCAGAATTGCTCAACCGCCCGTGCCAGTGGGATCATCCGAATTAAAATCTCATCCCCTTTGAAGGATCCAAACAAAGAAAGGCAGCTGCAGTCCGCATCATAGCTGTCACAGCACACGCCAAAAGACATAAGGTCTGGGTAGTCTAGACGTCGGTCTCTGGACGGAGAGTCCCCGGTCCCATTTCCACCATAGGCGATGGGATATAAAAAAAAAAAATCTAAATCGTAGTTTATTTGACATCACTCTCCCCTGTGTCTGGTTAGTGAGATCCAATGGCTAGCACTCTCGGCAAAATGCGAAAAATAGGAGATTGTGCACTAGGGAAGCAAGTTAAAGGTTAAACAGAAGATTATGTGTGCACTCGGGGCTAAGTTAAAGGTTAAACAGAAGATTATGTGTGCACTCGGGGGCAAGTTAAAGGTTAAATAGGAGATTCTGTGTGCACTCGGGGCAAGTTAAAGGTTAAATAGTAGATTCTGTGTGCACTCGGTGGCAAGTTAAAGGTTAAATAGTAGATTCTGTGTGCACTCGGTGGCAAGTTAAAGGTTAAATAGTAGATTCTGTGTGCACTCGGTGGCAAGTTAAAGGTTAAATAGTAGATTCTGTGTGCACTCGGTGGCAAGTTAAAGGTTAAATAGTAGATTCTGTGTGCACTCGGGGGCAAGTTAAAGGTTAAATAGTAGATTCTGTGTGCACTCGGTGGCAAGTTAAAGGTTAAACAGAAGATTATGTGTGCACTCGGGGGCAAGTTAAAGGTTAAATAGGAGATTCTGTGTGCACTCGGGGGCAAGTTAAAGGTTAAAAAGGAGATTCTGTGTGCCCTCGGGGGCAAGTTAAAGGTTAAACAGAAGATTATGTGTGCACTCGGGGCAAGTTAAAGGTTAAAAGGAGATTCTGTGTGCCCTCGGGGCAAGTTAAAGGTTAAACAGAAGATTATGTGTGCACTCGGGGGCAAGTTAAAGGTTAAACAGAAGATTATGTGTGCACTCGGGGGAAAGTTAAAGGTTAAATAGGAGATTCTGTGTGCACTCGGGGCAAGTTAAAGGTTAAACAGGAGATTCTGTGTGCCCTCGGGGGCAAGGTAAAAAAAAAACCCTTGACAGTTAAAATAAAAATTGAAAAGAGTGGGCTAAAAACAGCCGCTGTCCGGGCAAATTTTACCCATCTATGCCGAAGACGGATGTGTCGGGCCGAAAGGCACAGTTATCGCGGCTTTGTCGTAAACTAGTGATAACGGGTGAACACCAAGACCAGTGAAGATTTACCACTAGGTAATTTTTTGTTGACACAACAGCTGAATTATTGTGCAATCTCTCTCTCTCTCTCTCTCTCTCTCTCTCTCTCTCTCTCTCTGTTCTCTCTCTCTCTCTCTCTCTTTCTCTTTCACTCTCTTTTTTCAGCGTTTGAGAAGCTTTTGCTAAACATACAACAGCATAAACATACAACAAAAATTGGGGCGACGGTACCATGACCTGGAGAAGACTACGAACTTCTTCCAGGCGATTGGGTACAAGTTATATATAATTTCCTAGCGTCAAGATAAATTGAAGCCTTTGAAATGTGGATTTGTAGAAGAATAGGTAAAATTGGATGGAAAGAAAAGAAAACATACGATGAAGTTTTAAAACAACTAGGAATGAAAAGAGAACTATTAAACACAATTAGGACAAGACAAATGCAATTTTTGGGGCATGTTAAAAGACACAACAGCCTAATAAAAGTAATATTGGAAGGGAAAATACAAGGTAAAAGAGGCAGAGGCAGACCAAGACTAACACGGACGAGTAACATCAAAAGATGGACAAGTCAATATATGACAATCTGCACCGTCAAATCAAGAGACAGAGTGGAATGGCGCTCCATGGTAGCCAACCTTCGATGCGGAGACGGCACTCAATGATGATGATGATGATCGTCAAGAAAGAAGTTCGTCGTCTTATCCAGGTCTTCCTATTGTCGCCACACCTTTTGTTGTATGTTCATGTCGTTGGGCCAGGTTTTACGTCGAAGTTCTGCGAAGTTGTAGTATGACTGGAGCAGAGTTCTGGAGTCTGAGCCTCTCTTTCAAAGATGCATTCATCAGTGCGGGTTATTCCAAGGCGGTGAAGGTGGCTCAGAAGTGTGCAATTACTGCGCTTCGTTAACATGAATTTTTAGGGATTATTTTGTGGAACTATTTTTATTCTCACGCACGTGTTGAATGTTCTAATAGTTACTTCTTCCTGTTCAAGTTTGCCCTCGCCTCATTGCTCGTGAATTAGCGAGTGTTAAGGTAGATCGGAATAAAGACTTTCCCACTCACGAGAAAACACGGGGTGCATGTTTAATAATGAACCTTTGTGGACTTCGCTTGTATGAAGTAAAAGTAAAGTACCCCCGTCACGCCAAGTGGCGTATAGAGAATATCGTGTTAGTGACCATAAATTTTACAGACATTCGGCACATGATTTTTGGGGTAAAGTGGTCGGTATTACGCCCATGCCGTTTACTTCCCAGAAAAAAAAATCCGGTACCCATTAAAGGCTAGGTAAACTGGAAGCCGTCGGTTGGGATCGAACCCTACCTCTTGTCCTTTGTAGTCCAGTTCACTAACCACTGAGCTATCGCGGCTACATTCGCTTGTATGATGTGTAAAAATATACGATAAATTAGGAGATGGAAGAACAGAGTTTTGATAGTTGACAAGAAGGAAGCGGGGGGGGGGGGGGGGGGGGGGGTAAACGTACGTTTAGTAAGTTATAACAGTCCAGCGGTTTGCTTTCATTTGTAGAAGCTCTGAATTGTGGCATATTACTAGAAGTTTAACTTCTTAAACAACTGAATTTGTTCAGCCGGATGGTAGTGATGATGTTTGTGATGATGATAATAATGATATGTGATAGTGATAATGATGATGTTGGTGATGATGTTGGTGGTGATGATAATTATGATGTTGGTGATGATGATGTTGGTGGTGATGATAACGATGATGTTGGTTGGTGATGATAATTATGATGTTGGTGATGACGATGATGTTGGTGGTGATGATAATCATGATGTTGGTGATGATGATAATGAAGATGATAATGATTATGCGGTTGATGATGATGATGATAATGATAATGTTGGTGATGATGATAATGATGATGTTGATGATAATGATAATGTTGGTGATGATGATAATGATGGTGTTGATGATAATGATAATGTTGGTGATGATGATAGTGATGATGATAGTGATGATATTGTTGACGGTGATAATGATAATGTTGGTGATGATGATAGTGATGATTTTAATGATGATAATAAAGATGATGAAAATAAAGATGATGATAATGATGATGTTAATGATGGTCATAATAATAATTATTATGATGATCATCTTCTTCTTACTTAAGCTTTCACTTGTTAAGTGTGCGTGAATGATTTCTTCCGCTAGTTTACGCCAACGCCGCACTTTCTGTCTGGGCATTTCAGCCCGACACATCCGTCTTCGCCATAGGTAGTTTTGCTTAATAATTTTTTTCCTTGGCAGCAGCCGTTTTAGCCGTTTTTCCTTTTTTAAAAAAAATTAATGATTTTTTAACGTGCGCAAGTGCACACTAGGCTTCCTATTTTTTTCTATGTTATCCAGAGGACTAGAAATCAGATCTCATTACCCAAAGACCAGGAGAGAACAAACCGAAGAAACCACGGATTCAAAATGAAAAATTGCCACCACCAGTGTAGGGGTACGATGCACTGTGGATAGAAGATTGTGGAAGGACATGATCGCCTACGCCAACCGGTATGGCACATGATGATGATGATGATGAGTGTTGGAATTTGAACCGGAAGTTTCATGTCGAGAGGCCAACGTCTTACCTCTAGACCATTCGGTCTACTCGATGTTGATGATAATCTTTATGCCTCAGAATGGATGCGAACCATTAGCTCTTGGACAGTATTGTAAAGTGGCGGGTCGGAGTGACTTTTTTTTTTACTCGAGGGCTGTTAGAGAAAGTGGGTCTTGTCTATCAACGAGGAACTGTTATATCAGATTTTAGAGTCTATATTACAGATTTTCCAGTCTATATTTACAGATTTTCCAATCTATATTTACAGATTTTCTGGTCTATATTTACAGATTTTCTGGTCTATATTTATAGATTTCCAGTCTATATTTACAGATTTTCCAGTCTATATTTACAGATTTTCAATCTATATTTACAGATTTTCTGGTCTATATTTACAGATTTTGCAGTCTATATTTACATATTTTTTAGTCTATATTTACAGATTTTCTCATATATATATATATTTACAGATTTTCTCGTCTATATTTACAGATTTTCTCATCTATATTTACATATTTTCTAGTCTATATTTACAGATTTTTTAGTCTATATTTACAGATTTTCTAGTCTATATTTACAGATTTTCTAGTCTATATTTACAGATTTTGTAGTCTATATTTACAGATTTTCTAGTCTATATTTACAGATTTTCTAATCTATATTTACAGATTTTCTAGTCTATATTTACAGATTTTCTAATCTATATTTACAGATTTTCTAGTCTATATTTACAGATTTTCTAGTCTATATTTACAGATTTTGTAGTCTATATTTACAGATTTTGTAGTCTATATTTAGAGATTTTATAGTCTATATTTTCAGATTTTTTAGTCTATATTTACAGATTTTCTAGTCTATATTTACAGATTTTCTAGTCTATATTACAGATTTTGTAGTCTATATTTACAGATTTATAGTCTATATTTACAGATTTTGTAGTCTATATTTACAGATTTTGTAGTCTATATTTTCAGATTTTCTAGTCTATATTTACAGATTTTCTAGTCTATATTTACAGATTTTGTAGTCTATATTTTCAGATTTTCTAGTCTTTATATACAGATTTTCTAGTCTATATTTACAGATTTTCTAGTCTATATTTACAGATTTTGTAGTCTATATTTTCAGATTTTCTAGTCTATATTTACAGATTTTGTAGTCTATATTTACAGATTTTGTAGTCTAAATTTACAGATTTTGTAGTCTATATTGACATATTTTGTAGTCTATATTTACTGATTTTGTAGTCTATGTTTACAGATTTTGTAGTCTATATTTACAGATTTTCTAATCTATATTTAAAGATTTTGTAGTCTATATTTACAGATTTTCTAATCTATATTTACAGATTTTCTAGTCTATATTTACAGATTTTCTAGTCTATATACAGACTACAACATTACATGGACTACAGTGATCATCTCTTCTTTAGCTAGACTTAAACCGAGAGGATCAACTGAAAGATAAAGTAGAATTTTTCATTCAAATATGGGTTGTTTACGAAACTGATTAGCTCGCGTTCTCCACAGTCAGAAAATGACTTCAATTATATCTAAATTCTCTCATCTTTGGCATTATCATACCTTATAACGAAGCCCTCATGTGGGAAACAACAGGTGAGAGGAAAAGAGGAAGACCCAGAGAGACACTGAGAAGAACATTGATGAGAGAGGCAAGAGCAGCAGGAATCGGCTCCCTCAATGAGATAGAGCTGCTTGTACAGAACAGAGACAAATGGCGAGATTTGATAAAATATCTTTAAAAGCTGCTAGAATAAAAATTTAGAAAAGAGAAAGAGTATCTTGGTCTACACCCTATGGGCCGGCTACGGCTCGAAAGGTCAATAGATAGATAGATAGATAGATAGATAGATAGATAGATAGATAGATAGATAGATAGATAGATAGATAGATAGATAGATAGATAGATAGATATATAGATAGATAGATAGATAGATAGATAGATAGATAGATAGATAGATAGATAGATAGATAGATAGATAGATAGATAGATAGATAGAAGGGGGCTTTTCCTGAAAGTTTGGGAGCCGCGATAGATCAGTGGTTAGTGAACTGGACTACAAAGGACAAGAGGTAGGGTTCGATCCCAACCGACGGCTTCCGGGTTCACCCAGCCTTAAATGGGTACCGGATTTTTTTTCTGGGAAAGTAAAGCAGCACGGGCGTAATACCGACCACATTACCCTAAAAATCATGTGCCGAATGTCTGTAAAATGTATGGTCACTAACACGATATTCCCTATACGCCACTTGGTGGAACGGGGGCTCTTTACTTACTACTTTCCTAAAAGTTCAAATGTAGCAAGCAAGTGTTTCAACAAATATAATGAAAACGGCTTAGCCAATGATTTGCACTGTCACCAGATTTATTCAACGGGTATAGTTAAATCATACTAAGATTCATAAAGGGCAAACTAGACAAATTAAGCCGTGGTCATATTGTAGGTAACTTGAGCTATACTGATACTACATCACTAATCGCTAAGAGGGAACATGAGCTCAATAAAATGATTGACCTTATAGTAAGAAAAAAAAGTAAAGAGCCCCGTCACGCCAAGTGGCGTATAGGGAATATGGTGTTAGTGACCATAAATTTTACAGACCTTCAGCACATGATTTTGGGGTACTGTGGTCGGTATTATGCCCGTGCCGCTTTACTTTCCTAGAAAAAAAATCCGGTAGCCATTTAAGGCTTGATGAACCCGGAAGTCGTCGGTTGGGATCGAACCCTACCTCTTGTCTTTGTAGTCCAGTTCACTAACCACTGAGCTATCGCGGCTCCCTTGACATTATAGTGATAGGAAGTAAAAGGAACGGCTTTAACATCAACAGCAACAAAACAGAAGTAATGATTTCAGCAAAGTAGAAGACATCTCAAAGGCACAATTGAGTTAAATGGGATAGTATTAAAACAGGTCAATGGATCAACTACATAGGAACGATGTTAACTCCAGATGGTAGACGTAAAACAGAGGTGATGTGCAGAACATCTCAGGTAAAACGCTGCAGTCACAAAAATCAGGTAAATTTGATGCAATCTATTTTTGTCATTGGAAATAAGAAAAGAAAAGAAAAATCTTCAGTATTCTGTTGATCCAGTCTGGACATGTTAATGCGAATCTTGGACAATTGGACAACAGACAAAAAATCGTTGGAGGTCACAGAAATGTAGTTTTACAAAAGAATATGAATGCCATAGACAGATATAATGGGTATTGAGGACGTTCTAAGAGAGGCAGGGCAAAACGAACACATATTTCAAACATCAGATTGAAAAAAATGAGAGCTTAAGCTTCTGTGACCTTCTGTCGGTGGCTCATCAAGACTTGGCAGTTCTACCTCCTCGTCGGTCTTCCCTGATAACAGCTTCAAAACTGGCTGGTTAATAGAAACTAGGATCACCGTGTTCCATGTACTGGTGGTTCTTACTGGTACAGAAGACCTAGTATTGATGTGCCTCTAGGCAGGACAAGTCACACAGGCTGGCTAATAGAAACTAGGATCAACCTGTTCCATGTAGTGGTGGTTCTTACTGATATAGAAGACCTAGTATGGCAGTACCTCTAGGCAGGACAAGTTGTTTTCCAGTTCAGCCTGGAACTAGACAAACTCCAACTTTTTTTCCAGTTCAGCCTGGAGAACTAGACAAACTCCAACTTTTTTCCAGTTCAGCCTGGAGAACTAGACAAACTCCAACTTTTTTCCAGTTCAGCCTGGAGAACTAGACAAACTCCAACTTTTTTCCAGTTCAGCCTGGAGAACTAGACAAACTCCAACTTTTTTCCAGTCAGCCTGGAGAACTAGACAAACTCCAACTTTTTTCCAGTCAGCCTGGAGAACTAGACAAACTCCAACTTTTTTCCAGTTCTGCCTGGAGAACTAGACAAACTCCAACTTTTTTTCCAGTAAAATCCGGGAAACTAGAGAGCAAATACGACCCGCCACACGCGATGAGTCAAGGGGCTTCCGCTGGTATCAGCGCGTGTCCTTTCAAAAACAACATCATCGTCACCATCATCAAGTACCAGACCTACTGGCGTAGGTGATCATGTCTCTCCACAACTTTCGATCTCGACAGCCATTTATCATTTATGTTGTTGACTTTCTGCCAAACCATTCTCTTAAGCTGTCTGTTATTTTTTTTCTTTGCTTCCCTCTATCTCTTCGTCCCTTAATTTTTCCAGTTGTTACAATATATTTCAGTTGTTCTCTTCTCATTACATGGCCAAACAATGATGATTGTTTCTTCCTAATATTGGAAATTAGCTCTCTTTTTGCTTTGACCTCTCTCAGAACATCTTCATTACTCTTTTTAGCTGTCCACGGTACTCTCAACATTCTTCTGTAAAACCATATTTCTACAGACTCCAGTGATTTTCTTGTCTGTTGTTCTATTGTCCATGATTCGGATCCACATGTTAAGATTGGCTCTACATAACATTTAAGAACTCTTTTTCTTGTTTCTATTGTCTAAAATGGATCGCATAGTATCTTCCTCATTTTTTGGAAAACTGCTTTTGCCTGAGCCATTCTGCATCTCACCTCTTTTGTACATCTTCCGTCTGAGGTTAACAAAGTTCCCAAATATTTAAATTCATTTACCTGTTTTATTATTGTTCCACTTGTCTTTATTTTGCACTGAGGTGTTGTCTTTTTTTCTTTGTTGTTACCATTACCTCTGTCTTTTTGCTGTTAAGGCTGAGTCCTTTATTTTTACTTTCTTTCACTACAATGTCCAACATTTCTTGTAACTCATTTTCACTCTTAGCGATTGAGACTGTATCATCAGCATACCTTAGATTATTTATATTATGACCTCCAATTGTTATTACAGGCATGTCCCTTATGGATCTTAAAATAATCTCACTATAAATATTAAACAAATCTAGTGACAGCACACAACCTTCTCTAACACCCTGTTTTATTTGTTGAAACATTCCCAATTGGTTTCCAGTTCTTATGGCCGCCGTTTGTTGCTAGTACATGTTCTTTATTACTCTTAGATCTTTGCTGTCTACGTTTATGCTTTCTAAAATTTTGATTATTTCTTGATACTTTACTTTGTCAAATGCCTTGGTGTAATCTATGAAACATAGATATATATCTGTTTTCACCTCTATGGCTCTTTCTACTAAAGATCTTATGATATAAATGGCCTTGCTTTCATAAACAGCAACCTCATGTTATTAGAGAGAAAAAACTGAGATATTTGGGACAACAGGAAATATTGAAGGAAAAGATTATAAATAGAACAGAGAAAAAAAATAAGACAGTGAAAAGCGAATTGACTGGTAGGAAATCAACAGCCGAACTGATAATCAACTGTTGAGATAGAAACTTATGGCTAAATATGATCACCTACGCCAGCAGGCACAGTATTTTATAATTTTGATAAATTTTATAAAATAATTTTGTCAAGATGTAATCAGCAGTGTTTTTAATTTAGAAAGATATAGCCAAAGACTGTTCTTTCTGTAATAATCACTGTATGGTCTTTAGTCTTTAGTTAGGACTGATGTGAGCGCAACCGGGACATTCATTTCCGCTTTGTCGCCCGTTTCAGCAACCTTGAAAGTGTTCGTCAACTGATTGTTCCTGTCCTGCATTGATTGAACGTGTTGCGTGTCCTCCGCTGAGGATGCTTTTTTGTTCTATTCCTGCTTGACGTCGTGTTCTAGCCCTTCGTGACGTCGTGTTCCACCATTTTTTACACATGTGAGTTGTCCACAATTTCCTTGTCGCCATCCTGTAAGGGGTGTTCTTTTAAAGCCGTCACAATGTCAAACACGCCCATTTTTAAGGTTTCTTGTGCAAAGGCAGACTCCGCCGACCTGTGGGCTATCACATTGCCACAAACTCCCGTATATCCAGGACAATATATTCAAGTTAGTTAACACTAGGCATGTTGAGTACGTGCATCCATTCCCTGCAGAGTGTGTTCTTATCAACCGGACGCAGCGCGCTCTGTGAGTCAGCTAGGATGACCGCCTGTGGGGTTGGTCTCTTAACCAACCACGTGATAGCTTATGTCACAGCCTCAATCTTCATGCTTGTGCTGGATATAGTAGTATTGTAGGCTCGTGCACTTTTCTCTATCAACTTTCCAGTAGAATACACAACAAATGGGCTCGACTGTAATCTCTATATGTCTGTAATGATTTCTATCAGATCAAAACTAAATATATGTTTTCACACCAGAAATATGTTTTTTTTTAAAAGATGGATAATGTTGCATATTGTTGAGTAGATATATCATGTTATTATTCTGATGTCTTATATCATCATCATCAAGTACCATGCCTGCTGGCGTAGGTGATCATGTCTCTACACAAGTTTCATTCTCGACAGTTTTTTTTATCATTTCTGTTATTGACCTTATGCCAAGCAATTATCTTAGACCTTCTGGTATCTTTTTTCTTTGCTTCCCTCTATCTTCTCGTCCCTCAATTTTCCCAGTTGTCACAATATATTTCATCTGTTCCCTTCTCATTGCATGGACAAAAAAATGATTGTTTCTTCTAATTTTGGAAATTAGCTCTCTTTTGTTTTGGCCTCTTTCAGAACGATTTCATTACTCTTCTTAGTTCTCCATGGTTTTCTTAATATTCTACTGTTAAACCAATGTGTTACATAGAAGTCTCAAATTTGGAAATACCACGCACCTGCAAGCATCACTGGTAGTGCTGTGTTATCATTTACATATTTGAAACAATGGAGGCGAAGGCGCGCCCCACCCAGCACCAGAGCTGGAAGTCGTCAGTGACTCATAACTGATGGCTTGCGCCAGGATCGATGAACCAGAACCATCCAGACCCTGCTACACCTCTCCGCGGTGCCTCCAGAAACAGACTAACCTGTCTAGTCTGGCCAAGCGAGCAAGGATCGAAGAGGGAAGACAAACCCGGTACTCAAAAATGTCGGCTGAAGTCGGATGTGTTGGGCCGAAAGGCGCAGATATCACAGTGTTACACTGCAAACTTCAACACAACGTAACTACGTCCACTTAACGTCCTTTTAAGGGCGGATGACGAGGAGGAAGTCTACGGTTCGTATCCGCTAGAATACTCAAATCATCGGGCGACCGCATCATCATCATCATCATCATCATCATTTGAAACAATGACGTTCCTTCAATCTTTAAAGCGGGCGCAAATTCCTGCCATGAGCATACTTCTTAAAGAATAATCCTTTTCGACCTTCTCTCGCTCTAGGTTGGATCTTTTCACAGTCGCTTCCCTTCTCCCAACAGATGGTCTATGGATATACAGATTACACGCCCAGTGCAGTCGATGCACAATTTACATTTTATAGTTTCATTTTATATAATTCTTTTCGTCCGTGGTAGAAAGAAGTTCTTGATCCTACCGGAAATGGAACCGGCGCCTACTTAATTGGCAAACGACCGATTTAATCCACTCGTTTCTCATCGTACATAAGTACAGGATTAAGAATTATATAACAATTAATCTGCAACAAATGCCACGTGTATTATATTTGGCACTCTTGCATTAGTTCAAACTTGGTCACTTCCGTTTGTAGTTTTTTTTTAAAAATCTGTTGAAACTATTCAAACGAGTTGAAGCGCAAGGCAGCAACTTTGATGGAGGCGATCAGCGACCTAAAGCTGACCGCCTGCGTTAAGATTAGCAAGCCAAAACTGATGAACTAAATAAAAATTACAAACATTCGTATACAATTGTGTAGATACATTATGAACAAAAGATGGTATGACAAGATCAGAAATTAAGACAACTGGGAAAGAATAAAACAAGAGCCAATCGAGGATTTGACCATGAATAGAAAATGTAAGTTGACCGGGCACACACTTAGAAAAGCTGATCGTGGCATAGGAAGACAGGCACTGTCATGGAATATACGGGAGAAGAGTGAGTGAAAAAAACAGGAATAGATGTAGATGTAGAATAGAGAAGTAATGACAATCCATTAGAACATTGACCTACACTGGAGAGAAGTAGAGAAAGTGTCCAAAGAGGGCTTTGTGTAACTAATTAATTGGCTGATTGATTGATTGATTAATAAAGTTGTTAATTCACTTCTCTGTGATCTCGGGAAAAAAAGAACTGAACTGGCAAGTAAGATATTTCTTATATGTATCCCATATGATTAAATAGGAATGTGATGGACCGAAAGATTCAAACATTGAGGAGAAGACGAAGAAGAAGAAGAAGTAGAAGAAGAAGAAGTAGAGAAGAAGAAGTAGAGAAGAAGAAGCAGAAGAGGAAGAAGAAGAAGTAGAAGAAGAAGAAGTAGAAGAAGAAGAAGTAGAAGAAGAAGAAGTAGAGAAGAAGAAGCAGAAGAGGAAGAAGAAGTAGAGAAGAAGAAGCAGAAGTAGAAGAAGAAGAAGTAGAAGAAGAAGACGTAGAGAAGAAGAAGAGGAAGTAGAAGAAGAGGTAGAAGAAGAAGAAGTAGAAGAAGAAGAAGTAGAAGAAGAAGAAGAGGAAGAGGAAGAAGTAGAAGAAGAAGAAGAGGAAGTAGAAGAAGAAGTAGAAGAAGAAGAAGTAGAAGAAGAAGAAGTAGAAGAAGAAGAAGTAGAAGAAGAAGAAGTAGAAGAAGAAGAAGAGGAAGAGGAAGAAGTAGAAGAAGAAGAAGAGGAAGTAGAAGAAGAAGTAGAAGAAGAAGAAGTAGAAGAAGAAGAAGTAGAAGTAGAAGAAGAAGAAGAGGAAGAGGAAGTAGAAGAAGAAGTAGAAGAAGAAGAAGTAGAAGAAGAAGAAGTAGAAGAAGAAGAAGAGGAAGAGGAAGAAGTAGAAGAAGAAGAAGAGGAAGAGGAAGTAGAAGAAGAAGTAGAAGAAGAAGAAGTAGAAGAAGAAGTAGAAGAAGAAGGAGAAGAAGAAGTAGAAGAAG
>JAVIAB010000117.1:51311253-51313753 GCA_032433765.1 Megaustenia siamemsis | reverse complement strand
CTGGTCGGTGTATGGTTAATGCGATCTAATTGATGTAAAATGCGCACATACATGGAGGTTAACTTAATTATTTAGAATTGCTACTCTCGGTCGAAGCGGAGGGGCTGTGGCATATTATGCAGACAGGAAGGCATACAACACGTTGCTATATATATATAATATATATATATATATATATATATATATATATATATATATATATATATAATCTAAGGTACGCTGATGATACAGTCTTAATCGCTAAGAGTGAAAATAAGTTACAAGAAATGTTAGACAGTATAGTGAAGGAAAACAAAAATTAATGTACTCAGCCTTAATAGTAAAAAGACAGAAGTAATGGTAACAACAAAGAAAAAGTCATCCCACGCAGTGCACAATAAAGACAAGTGGAACAATATTTAAAAAAGGTAAATTAATTTAAATATCCGAGAACAATATTAACCTCAAATGGTAGATGTACAGCAGAGGTGAGATGCAGAAAGGCTCAGGCAAAAGCAGCTTTCCCCCCAAAAAATAAGGAAGATACTATGCAATCCATTTTTTGACAATCGAAACAAGAAACGGAGTTAATAAATGTTATGTAGAGCCAGTCATAACATATGGATATGAATCATAGACTATAGTACAAAGGATAGGAAAATCACTGGAGGCTGTAGGCATGTGATTTTTCAGAAGAATAGCAAAAAGAGGGCTCACTTTCAATATTAGGAAGAAACAATCATCATTTTTGGCCGTATGATGAAAAGGGAATAACTGGAATAAATTGTAACAACTCGAAAAATCGAGGGACGAAGAGATAGAGGGAAGCAAAAGAGAAATGATACCAGATAGCTTAAGAGAATGGCTTGGCAGATGGTCAACAACAAATAATAAATAACTGTCGAGATCGAAAGTTGTGGAGAGACATGATCACCTACGCCAGTAGGCACGGTACTTGATGATGATGATGATGATGATGATGATGATGATGATGATATAAAGAATGCCAAGCATACATATATATTTATATATAAGTTTCGTTTGGGCAGGTATTAAATCCTTCACCTCATAAAGGATTTCTTGTACCGCATTATTGCAAATAAACGTCCGACTAGTGAAATTATAATGAGAAAAGGGCGGTGTGATGAAATACAACCTGAAGTAAGTTCGGGTAAAAGAGAAACATTGGAGTCGGATAGAGGAATCAAAGTAGTGAAGCTATAGCGTACCGGTGGAAGCAGGAGATAGGTAATAGAGTTAGAGTTAGATTCTAGAAAATAGATTATCTATAAAGGGTCAAGGTGTTTGACATATGGACTAGTTTTTAGTGTAAAAGTGATGTTGAGGTGTAGTTGTCGAGTTGGAGGAAATGATAAATGATTCAGAGTGAAGATTGTAGAGTTGGCTTATAAATGGGAAATGGTATTGTAGAGTTGACTAACGATAGTAGATTATAGATGGGAAATGGTATTATAGAGTTGAATAAGTGTAGCTTTTAGAAGAGTTTGTATCGCTGTTGTTGAACTGAATATCAAAAGGATGGTTTAAACGAGATAAATTTAAGAAAAGGGTCAAATGCAGGATTGTAGCATTGAATCTGAAGAGGTTATTGAAGGATTTTAGTAACAGAACATATCGTAGGCAAGATGGATTTTGAATTGTAACGCACTCATCATAGAATTAAGAAATGTCACAATATTTAAATGACAACAGGCCCTTTTTTTTGGAATCCCCAGGGAAAAAGACAAAGAGCAAGACCAAGGAATTCTTGGAGAAGACAGATAGAAGCAGAGATGAAGATGATGGGGAAGACATGGAATGATCTTAAAAGAATGGCAAAAAACAGAACGACTTGGAAATTGTTTGTTGAAGACCTATGCTCCACTGGGAGCTAAAAGGTAGAAGAAATGAATCCATTCCTACGCCCTAAACAATATTTGTTCCTATAAATTAAAAATGTCTTATTTATGGATATAAATAAGATCACCAAAAATATGATATTTGAAAACTTTACAATGTATTTTAATAAAAGGGTAAAACACGTTAAAGAAAGAAATAAAGACAGAAATGAGGGAAAGAAGTAAAAAAAGAACGAAAGAAAGAAAGAAGGAAAGAAAGAAAGAAAGAAAAAAAGAAAGAAAGAAAGATAGATGATGATTAAGACAGTCAAAGAGAGAGACAGACAGACATAGAGAGAGAGACAGACAGACAGAGAGAGAGAGAGACAGACAGACAGAGAGAGAGAGACAGACAGACAACGAGAGAGAGACAGACAGACAGACAAAGAGAGAGACAGACAGACAGAGAATGAGACAGACAAAAGTCAGAGAGAAACAGAGAGACAGACAGAGAGATGCGAAGCAATGTTAAATACCGTAAAACTCTTTTTTCGTTCATTTTTTGTTGTTCCTTTGAAAACACATTGCTAACTCGTTCCATAATCTTCGCGTTGATCATATAATTAATATTCAAGCCAGTCTGACACGCCAAGATTATTATTCCATAAATTCTCCACCTAATC
>JAVIAB010000117.1:51008753-51306253 GCA_032433765.1 Megaustenia siamemsis | reverse complement strand
TGGGAGGGGGGGGTAGATTCAGCTAGAGAGCGACGGATTAATGAAATAGCAAAACTTCACGATAGAAAGGGGGAGTTGACATAGCTATAGAGCGACGGATTAATGACATAGCAAAACTTCACGATAGAAAGGGGGGGAGTAGACATAGCTAGAGAGCGACGGATTAATGAAATAGCAAAACTTCACGATAGAAAGGGGGAGTTGACATAGATATAGAGCGACGGATTAATCAAATAGCAAAACTTCACGATAGAAAGGGGGGAGTTGACATAGATAGAGAGCGACGGATTAATCAAATAGCAAAACTTCACGATGAGAATCCATAGCCAGATTAGAACTGGTGAGGCACTAAGCCTAAAGGAAACTCTGAGATCTCTCCTCCACACCCCCCTCCCCCCTGGCCCCACCAACATGTTATAAAAGTTAACACTAGAAATTCTCGGGTGCAATATAGGCGTAGTCCTGTGAAGCATTTCTGAAAATGTGTTGAAGCCCCTCGGATTGTGTTCCCCCCCCTTCCCCAACGCACCCAAACCTCAGAGCATATGAAGGAAACGCCATCCACTGAGGATTGATCTCAAAACACTAGTTTCCCCCTTAAACGTCAAACAAACACAGAAACTAAGGGGGTAACCTGATGAGTAGTTAAAAAGTAAAGTACCCCCGTCACGCCAATTGGCGTATAGGGAATATGGTATTAGTGACAATACATTTTACAGACCTTCGGCACATGATTTTTTGGGGTAATGTGTCGGTATTACGCTCGTGCCGCTTTACTTTCCCAGACAAAAAATCCGGTACCCATTAAAGGCTGGGTGAACCGGAAGTCGTCGGTTAGGATCGAACCGTACCTCTTGTCTTTTGTAGTCCAATTCACTAACCACTGAGCTATCGCTGCTCCCAACGTGACATGTACGTGTATCAAAATGAGCAATTTATTACGTGTTGCGTGTCGAATAGTGTTGATAAGATACACGTTGTTACTATGTCCTAGTTAAATAAAACATATCTATGAGTAACGAGGCCAAGACGAGGTCTAATTTAACTGGCACTTGAAAAATCTATGAAAGACTAAAAAAATCAAAATAAAATATAAGTAAACATGGAAAATCCTAATGTTTTTTTTTCTGCAGCATCTTGTTTAGAATGAACCAATTTCTTCTTTGTTGTTTGTGAGTTTGTCCACAATTCACGAGTATATGTTGCTTTATTGGATAAATGCATGCCCTGAGTAGTTTTAATTTTACAGCCTTGTAGGTATTGTCACATGTTTTTCACAGCATTTAATTTCGGTGTTTGCTGTTGCCAGTCTCCTTTTGATTTCATTCTGACAGACTCAATTGTTAGTTACTACAGATCCCATATATTCAAAGTGTGCTACAATATCAAGCTCTTCACTGTTAATGATATTTCTGGATAAACTTTCAGCTTCCTCATCATCATCATGTGACCGGTTGGCGTAGGCGATCATACCCTTCCATAATCTGCTATCCACCGTGCATCGCGTCAGTTCTATTGTAGTATACTGTTGTCCATGCCGTGCCACAAAGCTATCTCGTATTTTCTCTCTTTGTCGTCCGCGATCTCTCTTTCCTTTTATTTTGCCAGTTGTAACCAAATATTGCAACTTTCCTCTTCTAATGATGTGCCCAACAAATATTGATTGTTTCTTTCTGATGTTTCTTATAAGCTCCCTTTATGTGTTAGGCCTCTTTTTGGATTTCCTCGTTGGTCTTTTTAGCAGGGAACTTTCAACCTTTTTTTTTTTTTTAGAAATCCCACCACTGTGACCTCTAAAGGTCTTTTCATTTGTTTGTTTACGGTCCATGATTCGCTTCCATAGGTCAGCATTGGCTCAATATAGCAGACATGAAATCCCTTTCTCACTTCTATTGACGTCGATTTGTTGCATAAGACGTTTTTCATTTTCTGAAATGCAATTTGAGCCTGAGCTATTCTCCTTTTTATTTCTATAGTGCATATTTCATCTGATGTTATTGTGCCCAAGTATTTGACGCGTTGCACTTGTTTCAGATTTGGCTTCATCAGTTGACATTATTTTCATTAGTAGATCTAGCAGCAGAAAATCCTCTTGACAAAACAACGTTGCGTAGTTACTGACAACAGTATGTCTGTATTCAACCGTCTGTGAAGTCGTTAAAGATCACGTATTGTGTTAAAGATATATTTAATTGCATTTTCTTTACAGTACCTGTCCAAGAAAGATGCTCGCTTTAAAAGACGCTAATTGGTTTTGTCCTGAATACATCTTAATTACATCGCAATTTCTAAACAACATAACTGTAAAACTTCAATTATCCCACTTGAGTAAGTCCGAACGGATGTCAGTTGCCATTAACGTTCCTTATTGTTAACCGGAACTGCAATGGCGGACGGAAGACGACACGGCGAAGTAAATGTAGCGGGAATGAACGAGATATTAAACGAGATATTAAACGAGATATATATATACGCCCTTTAAGAAAATGAATTATCTGTCTCGACAGACAATATTTTTTGTCGATAACCCAAACAGGGAACATTTAGAATGATGATCCATAACTTGTAGCTGCTATAATAAAATTGAATCAATAGAAGTTAGATACTAGGATTAGTTGGTATTTTTAAAATATATATTTGGCAGTTGTAGCAAATCAGGATATCGCTTTCGCTGTTCAGAAAGATCTAAAGTTGAAACACTAGAATTTATAGTTGGAGAGAAATAAAATGTAGAGATATGGAATCGTTTTCACTTGTAATGTTCAACACAAAAATACATATGCAAATGTATCAAGCACAAACAAATACATTAATTCACTAACACGAAAATAATACACAGAAACATAGATAAACGAAATGAGAAACATATAGACACGGGAAGAAAAAAGAAATACATAAATGTATGCGATCACAGCTACATATAGGCAGAAACAAACACACGAGAGACATGTACTCAAACAAATACACACACAAACATTTATTATCAACATACAAACTTCGCTCTCACCATCTTAGACACAACATCTACTCTGAAAGCAAAATCAGACCAACAACCACTGCGTAAAAAATTAGGGACGCGTGGATTTAAGGAAACAACGGTACTCAAACTTGCTGTGATGAAGTCTTTTATGTAGAGCAAAAACAACGTAAATATTAGTTGGCTGTAACAAATTAAACATAATCTTTACTTTAGGACGAACGATGAGGAATGGTATTCGAATACTGCTACTACAGTTTCACACCGCAAAGACTTTCATGTCAAAACTTTAAAAGAAACAACAATGCGCACTATAAAATAGTTCCCACTATAATTTTGTGTGGCATTCCTCTTCTTCTTCTACTTTCCTTCATCATTTTCCTTTCAGCGTCGAGTGGAGATATAATTTGCGGTCTTTTGCTCTTCTGTTCGCCTCTGCCGCTGTTATGTTTCCTAGTGCTTCTAATATTCCATCGACCCATCTTTTTCGTGGTCGACCCTTGGGTCTGGTGTTCTCACAACGTTTGTTGAAGGCTCGTTGTGTTGTGTTTTGTTCTTTTTGCCTTGTCACGTGGCCAAACCATTTTATCTGTTGTTTCCTTATATATTCTATGGCGGGGGCTATTCATAGCTTTTTTCTCAGTTCTTCATTTCTGATCTTATCTCTCAGACTGTTTCCTGTCATTCGTCTAACACAATTCATCTCTGTAGAGGTTATTTTTCTTATTGTTCTTGCATCTAGGGTCCAGGTCTGGCATTGGTAGCACAACGTTGGGATGAAGATATGGCATTTGCAGCCTAATATAACCTCGAAGACTTAGTCTGAGGTTGAACGGATCGTGCCTCGCAAAGTAGGCAAAACCCCTGTCAAGACAAGAAGGAACATTCGTTGGGTGAATACGAGAAAGACAGGTGTTGTTTTTTTTAATTGGTAACAAACAGCCTGAGAGATAAGATCAGAAATGAAGGAGTGAGAAAAGAGCTAGGAATAACTTCCACTATAGAATGTATAAACAAACAAGAGATAAAATAGTTTGGCCACTTGACAAGACAGAATGATCAAAACACAAAATAACGAGCTTTCAATAAATGTTGCGAGAACACCAGATCCAAGGGCGGACTTCGAAACAGATGGATTGACGGAATATATGAAGCACTAGGAAACATAACAGCAGCATTACATTATATCTCCCCACTACGCTGAAAGGCAGATGAGGAAAGGAAGAAAAAGAAGAAGAAGAAGGAAAGAAGATCTATTAATCTTATTGATAGTAATATCCTAGGCGCATGGCTGTGGTATAATGCTGGTAAACGAGGAAACATCAAAAAAGAGTAAAATACACATTAACAGCATTGCGGTAATAAAGGGCAGCACTAAATAACATTACAACGGTGCGACCCAAAAATGACTTGCCTCAGCAATAGAGACAAACAAGCAGAAACTAAGAATACAATTCAGCATATAAGTGAAAAAATAAAGCCTCTTAATACAAATTAGACCTACAAAATACCAGTTCTCTGGAATATTAAATTGTACCTGGTGTATATTTTAGTTGTTCCATGTGTACGTCATCACCATCATGTGACATATCGAATGACGTAGGCGATCATGTTCTTCCACATTTTTTTCGGTCCACGGTGCATCTTATAAATTCGGTTAAGTTTTCCATGCCACGTCACCAAGCTATCTAGTATTTTCTCTCTTTGTCGTCCGCGATATCTATTTTCCTGTATTTTGCCAGTTGTAACCAAATGTTCCAACTTTCTTCTTCCTGCCGGTTATGCTGGAATAATGTCGATGTTTCTGATGTTTCTCATGAGCTCCCTTTATATGCTGACCTCTTCAAGAAGTTCCTCGTTGGTGTTTTTAGCTGTCCATAAAACTCTCAACATTCTTCTGAGAAATCTATGTGGCCTCTAAGCATCTAATTTTTTTGACCATGTCCATAATTCGCTTCCCTAGGTTAGAACTGGCTCTATATAGCACCGATCAACTCTCTTTCCCATTTTTATTGACATAGATTTGTTGACGAGATGTTTTTCATTTTCTGAAATTCTACTTTGGCCTGAGATATTCTGCTTTTTATTTCTGTGGTGCATCTTCCATCTGATGTTATTGTACCCAAGTATTGACGGTCAGCACCTTTTCAGATTTGTCCCGCCTATTTTTATGTTGCATGCCAGTATTAATTGTTTATTCGATATGACTTTTACTTCTGTTTTCTTCTTACTGTTTAAGTTTAGACCCTTCTTGTTGCTTTCTTTTACTATTATGTCTATCATTTCCTGTAGTTCATTCTTCGTCACTGCTATTAAGACTGTGTCATTCGCACATCGCAAATTGTTTATGTTGTGACTGTTGGCTTAAATTCCTTGTATATCTACTTTTGATGTAATAATATTTTCGTAGTAAAGGGAAAACAAATCCGGCGATGGAACAGTCTGACTCCTTGTTTTATTTGTTGGAACTGTCCTGTTTGGTTGCCAATTTTTATGGTTGCCGTTTGTTGCAAAAATATGTTTTTTTTATGATTCTCATGTCCTTGCAATCCATGTTTAGTTTCTCCAGGATATTTATTATTTCCACGTGATTTATTTTATCAAATGCTTTAGTGCAGTCTATGAAGCACATATATCTTTATCCGTATAGCGCTTTCTATCAATTTTCTCATGATGTATTTTGCGTTATTGATGCCTTTTCTTTCCACAAATCCATATAATTCCTCGCTTATTGTTTTATTATGTTCATTAAACATCTCATGATTATTCGTAGCAATATTTTGGTCCCATGGCTCATTAGACTAATAGTGGAATGTATGTGCAATCGGTGATGCCTGACTTCTTTTGTATGGCTACTAAGATAGATTTTAGTAGATCTTCAGGTATGTGTCAAGTGTTATATATGTCATTGCCCTCCACAGTAGGCTCACCTTGTTGTGGTTGGAGGGCTTGTGCGCCCCCGGGATCCAAGGAGCTATGCCAGCGGGAGCTTAGCTCCTGGCAGGGTCACCCAAGCTGGACAGGTCCTTGGCCAGACAAAGAAGCCAGGAGTAGATGAAACCCTTTGAGTGAAGATGTAGAACCCACCAGCGAGTGGTACAAGCTCTGGTCTGAACTAATCCATCCCCACTTCATGGGTTAAATGCTTCTCTGTCTTTTCTCCTCTTTCTGTCCTCTATCAAACAGGCAGGTGGTGCTCCAGAGCTCAGAAGACCAGACCACCTATGAGAGAGACAACTCTACACAAAGCTCGGGCAGATGGTGGCAGTAAACCCGGGAGGGCCGACCATCTAAGGGCAGAATCCCCCTACAGAAAAGACAATCTGCTGCCTTGCATGAAAATTGGGGACAATCAAAGGCTAAGGAAAGCAAACCTGAATAAAATGCAGGCAGAAATCTGCACTGGGCCATTAGCGCAGAACATAGTACACGTTCTAACATGTACTTACTTAGAGTGAATCTAATGGACTTTAATTATGGTGATCTGTCTGTGGAGTCCCACCAGGCAGGTGGAGTGCCGGGCCCCATGCCTCGAAGGGGTCCACCCCAAAGCTACTGGTGGTCACCCTGACCCATTTTGGAGAGCCAGGAAATGGGACCAGAGGGAAACTACTACTGGTCGGAAATGCTTCAAGAAACACATGAAAATAATACACTGGAATGCTGAGGGCATATACCACAAAAAAAAACAAGCCCTAGCAGTCAGACTAGTAGAGGAGGAGATAGGCGTTGCCTGCATCCAAGAAACTCACCTTAATCCTCAGCATAGATTTATGATTAGGGGCTACCAAACAGTTAGACAGAACAGGGAAGGCCACAAGGGTGGGATCCTTATACTTATTAAAAATACCATCAAAACAGATAGAAGTAGTCACAAACGGAGAGGCACAGATAATTGGCACAGACCTATACATTAACTTCACTAGCACAAGGATATTTAACATATACTGTCCTAATGACAAATTGATGAAGCTGGAGTCAATGGAAATAACACCATCACAGTGTCTTGTAGTAGGATACTTTAACAGCCACTCTGAAAGATGGGGATATAAGGAGTCCAATGCTCGAAGTGAAGAAGTGGAAGAATAGGAAATAGACAACAACCTATTCATCATAAACTCTAGGGAGGACCCCCCAACCTTCTACTCAAGAAAATGGAAAACAACATTAATTCCCGACCTAGTATTCGCAACAGAGACATATCCAACAAAATAACCAGAATAGTACTGAATCAACTTGGTGACATTGACCACAGACCAGTCAAACTTTCAGCGGATCTTGCTCACAAACAGGAGTTGCAAATACCACTTCACCGCTGAAACTACAAGAGGGCAGACTGGGAAAAGTTTGCCCAAGCTCACAGATGCCTGCACTGCGCCTATCAACACACATGAAAAGAAAGTCAATAATAGGATAGAGGAGTTAACAAAGGGAATCATGAGAGCTGCTATAGAATAAATTCCTAGAAGATCAAGAAGAAACTACAAGCCATACTGGAGCAAGGAAATACAAAGACTAGAAGAGGAACTGAGCTCTGCCAGGGAACTAGCTGAAACATCTCAAAGCACAGAGAGCAACATAGCCTATAAAGCATCCTCTACCAAATACATAAGGGAGGTCAAGTTAATAGCAAGACAGAGATGGAAAGACAAAACAGAGAGCCTCAATCTAGATAAAAATGGACACAAACTCTGGAAACTTGCGAAAGCTCTGAGCGATGAAAACAGCTGCTGACCTTCAATAACATTAGCACACAATCAGAACACCCACAGGCAAAAGGGCAGCAAACATACTGATAGAAACTTACAAAAACATATGTAGAATAAACATTCCAAAAGACCAACAGAAAGCTGCAAGAAAATAAAACCAAGATACAAAACACATGTCTTTAGCACCAGAAGAACACCAGATGACCATCTTTACACCAACAAAACTAGATGTAGCCCTCAAAGGATTGAAGCTTAAGAGTTCCCCTGGAAAAGATGGAATCACCAACGAAATGCTCATAAAACTTGGACAGAAAGCCAAGGACCAGCTTCTAAGGATAATGAATGTTAGCTGGAAGAGAGGTCATGTGCCGGCAACCTGGAAAGAAGCCATTATGTGCCCATCCTCAAACATGGAAAGACCCACTGGACCCAAGTAGCTACAGACCAATTAACCTACTGAGCTGCCTGAGCAAACTCATGGAAAAGCTGGTCAACAGAAGACTCATGTGGCATTTGGAGGCAAAACATCAAATCATACCACAACAAAGTGGTTTCCGTCAGGACAGATCAACTGAAGGCCTGATCACCTACATCGCACAGGAAATAGAAGATGCTCTACAAGAAAAGAAACACACATTGACAGTGTGGGTCGACATGGAGAAGGCTTTTAGTAGGGTATGGAGAGAAGGATTAAAGAACAAGCTTCTCAGACTTGGCATCCAAGGCCGTTTATTAAATTGGATACCTCAATACCTACAAGACAGAACGGCCAGAGTACAAGTACATGGACAACTAAGTAAGAAAGCCAGAATCGAACAAGGTGTCCCACAAGATGGAGTCCTATCCCCAACGCTCTTTTTAATTTTCATAAATGACATCGTAATGGACATTCCACCCAGAATACACTCAGCAATTTACGCAGACGACCTGGCGATATGGGCACGTAAAGAATCTATGTCAGTGGCTCAATCCAAAAATTTGTGATGCCCTAGGAAAACTTGAAAAATGTACACCTGGTTACTACCAATTAACGAAAAAAAAAACTACATACACAATTTTCAGCCTATCAAGAAACACATTCTCTGTGAAATTGAAGATAAAAGACCATACACTTCATATTGACAAAAAATCCAACATATCTTGGAGTCACCATGGATCGCAGAATGACATGGATAAATCAGATAGACAGAGCAAACAAAAGAGCCAGAAAACGAACAGATATTATGAAGAAATTGGCAGGAACGGACTGGGGAGCAGACAGCAATATCATGAAACGACTATACGTAGGAAGAGTCAGACCAGTCCTAGAGTATGGAGTCACAGCCTGGGCTACAGCTTCCAAATCACAGCTTAGAAACATTAACAGAACACAAAACCGGGCTGCCCGTATCATCACTGGTGCAATGAAATCTACACACATCGAGACTCTAGAAACAGTAACAGTTTTACAACCCTTAGAAGACAGACGGAAAACTAAAGTATTGCAACAAACGGTGAAATATAAAAGGCTCCCTAGCAACCCCATCCACCAAAGAATAACTGGTTTCGGAAAAGGAAGACTAAAGAGGAGCAACTTTCAAAAAAACTGTCAACTAGTGACACAGTACTGTCCCAAACAATGCCGAAACCCATAAGCCCATCTGATATGACTCCTCATGGGAAACACAAAATACCAGAACTTAAGGAAGACATAATATCATTAAAAAGGCACCCAAACAGACACAGAGAGATGATGCATAGCAGATAAACAGATGGCTCTGTTACAAATGCCACCAGAAATGGAGGAGGAGGATGTGTGTTCTTGAGGCTGAATAACCAGGAAGAGAGGTCCTCAGATCCCCTCCTCTGCAAGTCCCTCAGTGTCCAGCGACTGACGACCCAAGTTCTGTGTTGGTTGATAAGTCTTCTTATACGCGCACTAAGTTTCTCGTTTCTGGCTGTGCGATGATGATGATGATGATGATGATGATGATGATGATGATGATGATGATGATGATGATGAAGTAATGAGGAAGAACTGGAAGGATAGCATGACCGTAAATGACCGTGCGAAGGGAAAGAAAGTGAGAAACGTACACTAATATTCAAAGTGACAACTTGAAACTATTGCTGAGCCACGGCCTAAAGTCTTAATGAAGAGTTCATTCTACTGACACCTGTCACAATCACCTCCGCTTTAGTTGCTCAGGCGATCAACAGCTACCGGCAGCAAAGCTAACACTACCCAGGCACCTCAATCGTGGATTCCAGTCGACAGGATGTGTCAAACGTGCACTAAACGAACCGTAGCTCCGTCCAGTGTTGGTTCCACAGCACTGATATCCCCTACTGGGATAGCTCTTCAATGGGGCCAATGAGAGATAATCTTTTTCTGAGGAAACTGAAGATTACAAGTGGTGGGAGTTCAGTTCTCCTTATCAGATTCTTAACCGGACGTCCGAAGTGAAAGTGGCGCGCATGCAGGCTGGGAGAAAGTGAGTGACAGATCAGAGTTAATGTCAAGGCGATGAAGAGAACATGTGCTTTGCCTGTGAATGTTTGAAGGAATCGGATAAGTACCGATCTATAGAGTGAGACACCGGTTTATTTAAGTACAAGGGTAACCCACTTCATGACGTGCCAGTACGTTTGTATAATGGTAAGGTCTGTTGGAAAGGGAGAATTGGGGGGGGGGGGAGGGGGGGAGATGGGTTGGCATCTGTGACCAGTCAACTGGTTACTTGAACATAGGATTACATTGAGACGGTTGACGAGGTCCGTCAGTGCTACACCGACAATACCCAGTTTTGGGGGGGGGATGAAGAAAAAAAGAAGAAAAAGTAGAATAAAAAAGTAGTGAAAGATGAAACAGAAAGAAAAAGAAAAAGAAGTAGGAAAGATGAAACAGAAAAGAAGAAGAAACATAGAAGAAGAAGAAACAGAGGAAGAAAAAGAAGTAGAGATAGAAGAAACATAGACGAAGAAGACGAAAAAGAAGAGAAGGAAGAAGAAAAAGGAGAAGAATAATATTTTTCACCTTTCGGCTCAACAGATCTAACGTCCAGAAGTTGTCTTTGGGTGACAGTTGCTTCCCCTCTTTGGAGAGGCTTACCTCCCCTCTTTGATTCCTACTATATAGGACACCAATTCTTGGGCCATGTTAAAAGACACAACAGCCTACTGAAAGTAGTCCTGGAGGGGAAATACAAGGTAAAGAGGCAGAGGCAGACCAAGATTAACATGTACGAGTAACAACAAAAGATGGACAAATCAACAGATGACAACCTGCACCATCAAAGCAAGAGACAGAGCAGAATGGCGCTCCATGGTAGCCAACCTTCGTTGCGCAGACGGCACTCAATGTTGATGATGATATAGTACACCAAATAATTGCATGTTTAAGACTCAATATAGATATGGTGATTGCGTGGTTAGAGTGCAGGCTTTTTTATTAGAAGGGCATGAGTTCGATTCTCTCAAGCGGCGGAATTTGTTTTCCTTTTACAGATAAGGCTCTGGGATTCATCAAGCCTCTAAAACTGGATAGGAGAGATTTTTTTTCTTGGATGTAAAAGCAGACTGGCGTGATAACTATTCAATCGTCTGAAAATATGCTGTGGGAATAGAAAGGTTGGTCACTAACACCATATTCTTCCATTTGTTTACGTGTATGTATGTATATATATATATCAATATCAATATCAATATCAATATCATCATTATCATCATCATCATCATCATCATCATCATCATCATCATCATCATCATTGAGTGCCGTCTCCGCATCGAAGGTTGGCTAACATGTATCGCCATTCCGCTCTGTCTCTTGCTTTGATGGAGCAGATTGTCATAGGCTGACTTGTGCATCTTTTGATGTTACTCGTCCATGTTCGCCTTGGTCTGCCTCTGCCTCTGTTACTTTGTATTTTCCCTTCCAATAATACTTTTGGTAGGCTGTTGTGTCTTTTAACATGCCCCCAAAAATTTCATTTTCATTTAATGAAGACTAATAAAAAGATAAATAAACGAAATCTAATAAATGACATAAATAACTATGTGTAAATTAAACTTATGAACTTTCTTTAAACAATGCACGTAAAACACCAGATTATTAAAAATTGAAAAGAACGACGATATTATCTACAATCTATCTATTTTCCTTTCGAGCCGTAGCCGGCCCTTGGTCGTAGACAAAGATACTCCTCTTATTTTAGCAGCTTTCAGTTCTTTTAAATATAATTTATCAAATCTCGCCATTTGTCTCTGTTCTGTGCAAGCAGCTCTATCTCATTGATGGAGCTGATTCCTGCTGCTCTTGCCTCTCTCATCAATGTTCTTCTCAGTGTCTCTCTGGGTCTTCATCTTTTCCTCTTACCTGTTGTTTCCCACGTGTTTGCTTGCTTTGCTATTCGGTTATTATCTCTTCTCATCATATGTCCAACATATGACCATCGTCTTTTCTTTATTACCGAAGATATTAGTGGTTGATTGGCGATTTCTCTAATTTCCTCGTTTGTTTTGAATTCATTCCACGCTATACCAAGTATTTTCCTTAGACATTTATTTTCGAATGCGTTCAACTTTGTTTCTATGTCTTTTGTTGTTTTCCAGCTTTCACGCGCATACATAAGGGTTGATAGTACATTTGATTTGAATAGTCTAAGTTTTGTGTTTGTGCTGATGAGTTTTGATTTCCACAACTTTTCATCTACAATATCAGCTATCAATAACGCCGTTAAACTGCAAGTTATCAGAAATATTTTGTTCTGGAAATAAATATCAAGTACAGTGTTGACATGAAAATAATAAAAGACAGAAAGAATTACTTTAGAAGACAATAAATATTTAGAAGGTGAAGAAATAAACATCTCATTAAAAAAATATAATAAGGGATTTCTGGACGATAATATATCAATATTGAACATAACAGCAAGATCAAAGAATGTCAATATGAATTCTGATATATAATTAAAGCAATGAGCAATATCAACCAGCAACAGTTAACAGACCCGAACAGCGTATCCAATGCACGAATCTCCAGCTTCCCGCGAATCTTTCAATGAAACGCAACAAATTGCATCCCATGGTTAATGAGATAATTATATCTCGTGACGTCAAATTGATGAAACAGATAGAATAAAGAAAACAGAATTATGGACATCAGGGTAAGTGTGTTAAAGGGAAAACAGAAACGGGATTAAACAGAGGCGTAGCAAAAGGTGGGTGAAATCAGTAACCCCGGGGAGACGATAAAAGCATTTATTGGGGCAGTAGGAAAGGTGCGTTTTTGGTGTGTTTTAAGGAAGACAATATTATGGATGTATTATCTTAACCGTTAGGTACGTTTCTTAGAAATAGAATGGATGACTTTAAGATAATACAAACAGATGAAAAATAGAAAACTCCCTTATAATTATAAAGGAAAACTCGAGGATGAGTGTGAGATAATATCCCTATAAATCAGAAAGGAAAATTCAGGGATAAGACATAATTTTCTTATAATTAGAAAAATGATCCGGAGATTTGAGAGATAACTTAAAATTAGAAAAGGAAAATCAGGGATTGGAGAGATAACTTTCTTATAATTATAAAGAAACCCTTGGGTATACTGCCCAGGGCACGCTGGTGTACGCGACAATAAAATAGCTGACAAGCTCGCTGCCAGCTCTGGCACTGAGTGTGGGTTTACTGTGGACAAAGAGGAGATCGCCAAGTTTGTTCTTCATTCCTTAAGAGAAGAGGAGGAGAATGGGTGGGAGAACAATGTATATATTGAGAGGCTGAGGAATCTAAAAGTTGAAAAGGGATCCGGTCGATCCGAAGTGCTTAGTCGAAAAAGCAGATGTAATCAACGCCTTACAGGAACAATGTTGGGCGGGGCATTGGAGCGGATTTGGGTATGCTTCGACTGCAATGAAACAGATTCCATGAATAGAATAGAATAGAATCAATCATCAATCAATCAATCAATCAATCATCAATCAATCAATCAAGTACTGGTCCTGCTGGCGTAGGTGACCATGTCTCTCCACAATTTTCGATCTCGACAGTTATTTATCCTTTCTGTTGTTGACCTTCTGCCAAGCCATTCTCTTAAGCTGTCTGATATTTTTTATCTGTGCTTTCCTCTCTCTCTTCGTTCCTCAGTTTTACCAGTTGTTACGATATACTCAAGTTGTTCTCTTCTCATTACATGGCCAAAAAATGATGATTGTTTCTTCCTTATATTGGAAATTAGCAATTAGAATAGAAAAACTTTTTATATAAAAAAAATAGTCTTTAGATAAGAAAAATAACTGCTGTTAAAAGTAGAAAAAGGAAATTCTGATAAATAAAGAAATGCTCCATGTGGCCAATATATAGAAATTGTTGATCTCCTTCTCCAACCTTGCAGAGCGGACGGCCGAAACGATAACATCAGCTCCAAGACTGGAGAAAAAGGGGTTCGAATCCCGTTATGGTCAAGATTGTATTTTGTTTAAGGTGAAATAAAAACTCAGACTCGAACATCTGGTGGCGGCAGGACTGGACAAGCGACCTTTATTCTCCGGTTCTATAAGTTTCTCCCTACTGACCACATAAATGGGGTAATGCCGTGAAGATGGCTGACTATATAAATCATTAGGAGACGAGTTCTGACCTTCGAGGACGGTTTTGAAGGACACGAACTTTGACATTTGCAACAATCTTACGCTACAGGGGTAGGGAACCGCGATAGCTCAGTGATTAGTGAACTGGACTACAAAGAACAAGGGGTAGAGTTCGATCCCAACCGATGGCTTCCGGGTTCACCCAGCCTTAAATGGGTACCGGATTTTTTTTCTGGGAAAGTAAAGCAGCACGGGCGTAATACCGACCACATTACCCCAAAAATCATGTCTGTAAAATATATGGTCACTAACACCATATTTCCCTATACGCCACTTGGCGTGACGGGGGTACTTTACTACAGGGAAGTCTATTTTTAAAGCCACTATCATCAGGTCAATTCCCCAATAGAAAAAAAAGTGATAGTGTAAAGTGAAGAAAAATATAGAAATAAATGACCCGTTAAATTTTGCTGTGATTTTTTCCTCTACGTATATTTAAAATGTGCAAAGAGCGGAATACAGAGCGTTAAATTCATGGATACAATAATAATATCAGACGGACAATGCACCAGAGAAATATTAAAGCAGAATGGTTCATACCAAAGTAACAGTTTTTAAAAAAAATGAAAATACCCTATGTCATAGAAGTGAGAAAGAGAGTTGATCGGTTCTATATAAAGCTAATTCTGACCTACAAAAATGAATCAATGCCAGCAGTCAAAGAAATAAAAAGATGACTAGAGGCCACAGAAATAGGATTTCTGAGATTAATGTTGAGAGTTTCCTAAAGGTAAAGGTAAAGGTAAAGTACGAGACTTGAACCGGCGTCTTAGCACGCGAGTTTCCACCCATATGTGCTCGGTCGCCTGTTCGGAGATTTCTGTATAATGTCGCCTCAAGCATCGAAACTCAGATGCAAGGCGACATTCCTCACCTTCCCAGGGTAATACCCTGGTACCCATTTCTGCCAACGGCTGGGTCGACCGTGGGGGTATTTTTTTTTTCCCAACCACGAGTACAATTCACACTGCTCCCAGCGGGAATCGAACACGGGTTGTCCGAACGTCGGTAGTCAAGTCGGGTGGTTTTCCCAACTAGGCTATCGAGGCCCCCTAAGTTTCCTATACACCAAAAAAGACCAATGAGGAAATTCTCAAAGAGGCACGTACAAAAAAAAAAAAATAAAAAGAGAGAGAGAAACATCAGACAGAAATAACGGACATTCTTCGGGAACATTTTGTGAAGAGGTAATTTGGAGCACTTGGTTACAATTGACATAACACAATGAAAGAGTGATCGCTGAGACCGGGAGATACAACACTGGATAACGTTTTATCGAAGCAGCGTAAATAGTTACAACAGAACTGATACGATGCACTAAAGACAAAGAATTGTGCAAAGACATGATATCACCTACGCTAGTCGGTACGGCACATTATGATAATGATAATGATTCTTTAATGCTGTCATCGTGATCATCTTTTCTTTTCGCTCTGTTGATGTATTTTTCAGGCTTCCCACACGTTTCCTGACTCCATCACACATTTATCTACTTCACTTCAAATGGCTACGCCCCTGGCGGAACTGAACATTACGATCGTATCAGCCCGGGGCGCTGAACATCAACAATAACAGATCGCCTGCTCCTGAAAATTAGCGGGGAATTCTCTTCTGCTTTATTCCACGTGAATTGCGACCCTTCTTCACCCACTCCCTCATTTATTTTCCACTCACTCCAGAAAGAATGACTTCATTATGTATCTCAAAACGGACGGGATTTCTTTAGTTTTAGAACGCAATGAATGGGAGGAGGGGGTAGAAAAGGGAGACGTAGAAGTATAAAGCTTTCCTCATCGACCCCAGTTCTTTTAAATAAATATTTTAGTGTCTTGCTTTATTGATGATAAGGGCTATATACCTTTATAGATTATTACACGATACAGAGCATAATGTGAATAAGAGAGATAAACAAACTTTATTCATAAATGATTAATGATAAAGGGAATCGTAATATAGAAATATAAATAGAAGAATATTTTTTTTTAAAATTAGCATTATGGCAACAATAAAATGAAAGAGTAACATGACATGAAAATAATAACGAAAAATGGGGGAAAATAATAATATTGTCAAAAAGTAGCACATAATTTTGGAGAGAAAGAAATCAAGAAATCAAGAAAGAAAGAAAGAAATAATAGTACAGTGTTGAAATAAAGGGAAAAATACGAAGTGGGAGATTAGTTAACGAGAAAAGACAAGTAAATTGAAGCATTTATGGAAGACAAAAAAAAAAGATCAAATAAATAAAATGTGACATAAGAAGACAATAGATTGTAGAAATGAAAAATGGAAGGAAAGGAATTATTTTAAAAAATGTAAGTTATGTTATGTTATTTAGGATAATCGCCACTGCACACCAGGCTAATCGATATGTTCTCTCACTTCCCCCCCCCCCCGCCTAGAAATATCGAGAATCTCCGAGTAGAACCCTGATACTCGTGTACGAACTCCGTAGAACGTCCTGGGATTCATCAATGTGGGTAGATTTATTGCTGACACTTTTGCCTGGGCAGAGGCGATTTTTTTGCCTACTCTTTGTTGATTTTTACTGCCAATGGTTCTTTAACGTGCGCGAGTGCACACGGAACCTCCTGGTTTTGCCATTATCCGAGGGGGCTAGATATCGGATCTCACTACCCAGAGACTGGAAGGAACCACGGATTCAATTGTTCTTTATTTTTGACAAATATTCCCACTGACGGAATTGAACGAGCAGCCTTTTTGCCCAAAGGTATTACCTATATACCACCCAGCTACCTTATTAAGGATAATATAAAGAATAGAAGTGAACGTGAAATGGAATAAAAGGTATACTTGTTTTAAATCTTATTATCTTCAACATGTTATTTGTTACTGAAGTTATTATTGTTGATGTCCATTGTCAACGTTCTTAGTTTTGTTCCTTTTCTTTTATAGCCTTTTCTGATTAAATTAGTTGTGTTGCTGTTTTATGCTGATGTCATTGATCTAGCTGAATACGGGCGTTTGCCAATTTAGACACAATGCAATTACCTGTATTATCAAGGACTTCCGGGATTTCTCAACTGTCCAGGTAAATGTCTTTACCAGGGACGAGATTATATCCAGAAAATAAAGACACGTTGATTAGATTATAGAAGGGTGGATATAATTGGGTGGATAGAAGAGAAAACAATGCCATTTTGAAGCAGCTGGAAATAAAGAAAGAACATTTAACACATTTAGAACAAAACAAATTAAATTTGTGAGACACGTAGAGAGATTCGAAAACGTATCGAAAGTCATCATCTGTCAACAAATAAGGTAAATGTAAACAAAACTGACTCCACTGAAATATGTATTCTATAAAAGAATTCTGTAGACAAAGAAGAAAGCAATGACATTTTGAAACAGCTGAAGATGAAGAAAGAAATATTTAACACGGTTGGAACAAGACAAAAGACATTTTTTTCCACATCAAGTGGCGCAAATAGACGGTAAACAAGATTCAGGGAAGGACTAAAGTAGAGTAGAATAATCAAGAGATGGACGGAGAACTTGTAGCAGCTTGTAATGTCTCGTCAAGAGATGGACGGAGAACTTGTGGCAGCTTGTAATGTCTCGTCAAGAGATGGACGGAGAACTTGTGGCAGCTTGTAATGTCTCGTCAAGAGATGGACGGAGAACTTGTGGCAGCTTGTAATGTCTCGTCAAGAGATGGACGGAGAACTTGTGGCAGCTTGTAATGTCTCGTCAAGAGATGGACGGAGAACTTGTGGCAGCTTGTAATGTCTCGTCAAGAGATAAATAGAGAAGCCGTTACAGCCTGTAATGTCGCGTCAGGAGAACGATGGAGAACCTATGGCGCTTGTAATGTCTCGTCAAGAGATGGACGGAGAACTTGTGGCAGCTTGTAATGTCTCGTCAAGAGATAAATGGAGAAGCCGTTACAGCCTATAATGTCGCGTCAAGAGAACGAGGGAGAACCTGTAACAGCTTGTAATGTCTCGTCAAGTGATAGACGGAGAAGCCGTGACAGCTTGTAATGTCGCGTCAAGAGATGGACGGAGAACCTGTAACAGCTTGTAATGTCTCGTCAAGAGATAGACGGAGAAGCCGTGACAGCTTGTAATGTCGCGTCAAGAGAACGACGGAGAAGCTGTGACAGCTTGTAATGTCTCGCGAAGAGATGGGCGGAGAACCTGTGACAGCTTGTAATGTCGCGTCAAGTGATGGGGCTATCGTTTTTCAAGATTTCAGGTTATTTGGTTATCTGGTTATGGAAGGCCCCGGTATCACTGCAAACGAATTAAAATCCATAATTGCTCAACCGCCCGTGCCAGCGGAATCATACGAATTACTATCTCATCTCCCAAACAAAGAATGGTAGCTGTAGTCCCCATCATAGCAGTCTCAGCACACGCCAAGAGACATAAGACGAAACCGCATAGAAAGTGAACACAGCCATCCGTTCTCCATCATACGATATCATCATTCATCGTAAACAATCGGAATATCGAAACACGATCAAAACAGATGAAACGCACAGCTCAAAGTGTGCTTAGAGCACTTAACTCAGTAGCTCCTGCAACAAGCCGGACTTGGAACATGAGGAAACTGCAACAATGAACACTTTTTAGACATAGCCTTTAATGGTTCCTGCCGCCTGTTTTAGCGTAACATGATCTCAAACAAAGATCCCCGCATGGAAGTTTCCACGTTTTACATCACTACAAAGTTCCAAAGAAGGCGATGACATCATAAGACTGATGATTTGCCGAAATGTGGTTCGACTATTGTTTTGTTTCCACCTACATACAGCTATTGCCATGCCACTTTTTTCTCTATTTTTTTATTTTAAAAATTGTCATGATGATAATGCATACGCCATGTCCTCAGACAGTTATATCCTACAGTAGCTCTTCGCTGGACTCCAGATGGCAAGAGAAAGAGAGGAAGACCGAAAGAAGCATGGAGACGGGTGATTTCTAAAAGAGAAGGTGAAGGTAAACGGTTCTGACGTTGTGTACGCTTGAAGGGCCGGTTCAAGACAGACAATAGGGGTTAGCTCAAGTGTAGGCTTGAAGGACCGGTTCAAGACAAACAATAGGGGTTATCTCAAGTGTAGGCTTGAAGGGCCGGTTCAAGACAGACAAAAGGGTTTATCTCAAGTGGTGGAAGGGAGCCGCGAAAGCTGAGTGGTTAGTGAACTGGATTACAAAGGACAAGAGGATAGGGTTCGATCCCAACAGACGGCTTCCGGGTTCACCCAGCCTTTAATGGGTACCGGATTTTTTTTCTGGAAAAGTAAAGCGGCACGGGCATAATACCGACCACATTACCCCAAAAATCATGTGCCGAAGGTCTGTAAAATTTATGGTCACTAACACCATATTCCTAATACAACACTTGGCGTGACGAGGGTACTTTACTTTTTTTTTTACTCAAGTGGTGAAATTCTGTACAAGCGGCCAAAAAGATGAGTGTGTGAGTGAGTGAGTGGACGGAGTGGGAAATTAGGTAAGAGAGTGAGTGAGTAAACGGGAGAGAGGAAGTGAGTGAGAGAGTGAGTGGAAGAGTGAGTGAATTATGAGTGAGTGAGTGTGTGAGTGAGTGAGTGAGTGAGTGAGTGAGTGAGCGAGTGAGTGGACGGATGAGGGAGTGAGGAATTAAGTAAGATAGTGAGTGAGTGAACGGGTGAGGTAGAGATGAAGTGATCGAGAGAGTGAGTGAGAAAGTGAGTGAGTGAGTGACGGATGAGGGAGTGAGGAATTATGTAAGATAGTGAGTGAGTAAACGGGTGAGGAAGAGAGGAAGTGAGTGAAAGAGTGAGTGAGGAAGTGAGTGAAATAGTGAAGGAGAGAGGAAGTGAGTGAGAGTGAGTGAGCGAGCATGTAAGTATAGAGTGAGTGAATTAAAGGGTGAGTGAGAGAGGAAGTGAGTGAGAGAGTGAACGGGTCAGGGAGAGAAAAAGTGAGTGAGAGAGTGTGTGAAAGACTACGTAAATGAGAGAATGAGTGAAAGAGTGAGTGAATGAGTGAGGAAGTGAGTTAGTGAAAGAACGAGGGGAAGATGAATTGAATGAGAGAGTAAGTGAACGGGTGAGGGAGAGAGGAAGTGAATGACAGAGAAAGTGAGTGAGTGACCGGGTGAGGGAGATAGGAAGTGAGTGATTGAGTGAGTAATTAAGTGAGAGGGTGAGTGAACGTATGAGGGAGTGAGTACGTGAGTGAGAGAGTGAGTGAATGAACGGGTGAGGGAGTGCGGACGTGAGTAAGAGAGTTAGTGAGTGAGTTAGTGAGTGAACGGGTGAGGGAGTGCAGACGTGAGTAAGAGAGTTAGTGAGTGAGTAAGTGAGAGAGTGAGTGAATGAACGGGTGAGGGAGTGCGGACGTGAGTAAAAAAGAGTTAGTGAGTGAGTGAGTGAGTAAGTGAGTGAATTAAATAAACATATTATTTATACTTCCGCTTGTAATTTTAAACCTCTGATAAACTATCTCGTGTAAATTTCTCTACTTTCATTCTTAACTTCTCCTAAAATCTTCAAGATTGACTTAAAATCTCACAACGTAATCAAACTGATTCCACGGCTCTAGCAGACAGATTCGATTAGGACAATAATAGTGAAAAGTTTGATACCTTCCACTTTGCAAAACTTGCATTAACCGAAGCAAAGCCTGAATTTTCAGCATTTACTTGTCAATCCTTCAATGTTGCTACTCCTTCGAGACTATCATATATTGTTACCTCCATTCGTAAATGCACGACCCGCTAATTTTATTTTTGAAATTCACTCCCCCTTAGCCTCCATGTGAAAGCGAGGGTCTTTATACCTCTATACAAGAATACTCACCGATAGCGTTTCATGAGTAATGAAGCGAAGGCAAACTTCGGTAGGAAGGAGTGGTAAGCGGGCTCAACACGGGCGTGACTGTGGAAAGAAGCCCGCAAAAATAATTCCTAGAAAATTAATGCAAATTTGCTGGAACAATTTAACCACTTTGTTGCGAACTATTTCCAAGAGGGAAAAGTCATGAGTGAAGTCACCTTTACGGTTACTTGAGAAGAATACATGAGCCAGCTCTGACGGTTTTGATCATAGCATCTCAGATTGGACACCTTACAGCAGGATTACTCAGTTGATGAATTGCTCTTAAGTTAGGTTTCATGCACTGCAGTATGACCTGTAGCACATCTGTGCAATTTTAGGATTCCAGACCGTGCAACGGAGTTCGTGCACTTGTGTCACGGCTCTTCTTGGAGGTTCTCAGTAATGCAACAAGAATGAAGTATTTATGGATGTGTCCAGAGTACAATGATTATGATCCTAACATAACATAGTGTAACGCAACATAACTTAATGTAACGTGACATAATATAATGTTTCATAACATGATGTAACATGACATAATGTAATTTATGTGTTTAGGGTCCATGTTTCGCTTCCATAGGTCAGAATTGGCTCTATATAGCACCGATGAACACTCTTTCTTACTTCTATTGAGATAGTAAAAATAAAAAGTAAAGTACCCCCGTCACGTCAAGTGGCGTATAGGGAAATATGGTGTTAGTGACCCTATATTATACAGACCTTCAGCACATGATTTTTGGGGTAATGTGGTCAGTATTACGCCCGTGCTGCTTTACTTTCCCAGAAAAATATCCGGTACCCATTTAAGGCTGGGTGAACCCGGAAGCCGTCGGTTGGGATCGAACCCTACCCCTTGTCCGTGGTAGTCCAGTTCACTAACCACTGAGCGATCGCGGCTCCCTATTGAGATAGATTTGTTGCATAAGATGTTTTTCATTTTCTGAAATGCTATTTTGGCCTCAGCTATTCTGCTTTTTATTTTGCTGGTGCATCTTCTATCTGATGTTATTATTGTGTCCAAGTATTTGAAACGTTGGACTTGTTTCAGATTTGTCCTGTTTATTTTTTATGCTGTATAATGGTAATGATTGTTTCTTTGATATGACCATTACTTCTGTTTTCTTACTATTCAGACTAATGCCTTTCTTGTTGCTTTCCTTCACTATTATGTCTTTCATTTCCTGTAGTTCATTCTCCGTCTCTGCTATTAAGACTGGTATCTGCATATCGCAAATTATTTATGTATTATTGTATTGTTTTTAGTGGAGAAAAATTGAGACAGAGATAAAGCTTGATAAAGGGGAAAAGAGGAGGGGAGTATTGAAATAAAAATATGGATCTTCCATGCTGATAGTGGGGACAATGCTAAGATACGGTACAAATCAAAGTATACACAAATATAGGATAAATTTAACACAAACTAGGCGCAAAAGTGTACGATTTAAACATACTTATTGATGTCATGTTTCTGACTGAAATGATGACTAAACAAGCAGAAACAGGCCTTGTTGATGAGAAGACGGCCTAAAGCTTGAGTGGGAGACTCATGTTTCTCTCCCTGTGTGTATGAGCTTACAAATAATGCTCGTGTAAATACGCAGAAGAGAGAACAGTTTGCAAACAGAGCTCGGATACTCGCGTCAAAAGTGTATTGTTTATGGTAGCTAGGTGCGAACGTTGCAAAGCCTAAGGTAAATCAAGAAGTATCAGTTTTTAGTGAGCAAAATAGCAAACAGACTGGAGTAATGTTTACAACCTTCGATATATAATTTGTGTGTCTTTATTTTAACAGTTCGCATGGGTTAACAAAGGTGTGAATTAACTGTAAATGTTGACATAGTTGTGGAGTTGTTTACTTTTAATTAAAATCATCATGTGCAATACCGGTTGGCTAGGCGATAATGTCCCACCACAATCTTCTATCTACCGCGCATCGTATCATTTCTGTTGTTGACTGTTTCCCATGCCATGACAATAAACTATACAGTAATTTCTTTCTTTATCGTCCACGATCTCCCTTTCCCTGTATTTTGCCAGTTGTAACCAAGTATTCCAACTTTCCTCTTCTCATGATTTGCCCCCTAAACGTTGATTGTTTCTTTCTTATGTTTCTTATGAATTCCCTTTTTGTGTTGGCCTATTTGAGAATTTCTTCATTGGTCTTTTTAGCTGTCCAGGGAATTTTCAACATTCTTCTAGGAAATCCCATCTCTGTGGCCTCTAACTGTCTTCTCATTTGTTTGTTTACGGTCTATGATTCGCTTCTATAGGTCAGAATTTGTTCTATGTAGCACCGATGGATTCTCTTTCACACTTCTGTTGACATAGATTTGTTGCAGAAGGTGTTTTTCATTTCCTGAAATGCTGTTTTGTCCTGAGCTATTCTGGTTTTTATTTCTGTGGTACATCTTCCATCTGATGTTATTATTGCAACCAAATATTTGACGCGTTGCACTTGTTTCGAATATGGCCATTCTTCTTCTTCTACCTTTTAGCTCCCAGTGGAGCATAGGTCTTCAACAAACACTTTCCAAGTCGTTCTGTTTTTTGCAATTCTTTTAAGATCATTCCATGTCTTCCCCATCATCTTCATCTCTGCTTCAATCTGTCTTCTCCAAGAATTCCTTGGTCTTCCTCTTTGTCTTTTCCCCTGGGGATTCCAAAAAAGGGCCTGTTGTGTAATACTCTCAGTTGGTTTCCGTAGTGTGTGTCCTATCCATCGCCATCGTCTTCGCTGTATTTCTTTATCCACTGGTATTTGACCGGTACATTTCCATAATTCCACGTTTGTGACTTTGTCCTGTCATTTCCATCCCTTTATTCTGCGCAAGCATCCATTAATGAAAGTCTGTACCTTCGTGATTGTCAATTTTGTTATTCTCCATGTTTCACAGCCATATAATAGAACCGACTTAACATTGGAGTTGAAAATTTGTATTTTTGTATTTAGCCTAATTTCTTTGGATTTCCATATGTTTCCCAGTGCAATGAAAGCTCCTCTTGCTTTTGATATCCTTATTTTGGTATCGTTTTCTGTTCCTCCCTCTTTATCTATATTACTGAATATGGCCATTACTTCTGTTTTTTTACTATTCAGACGGAGACCTTTATTGTTGCTTTCTTTTACTATTATGTCTATCATTTCTTGTAGTTCATTCTCTGTCTCTGATATTAAGACTGTGTCATCCGCTTATCGCGAACTGTTTGTGACCGTTGACTTCAATTCCTTTTATATCTACCATTGATCTCATAGTATTTTCGCTGTAAAATCCGGCGACAGAACACAGCCTTGCCTGACTCCTTGTTTCATATACTAGAACTGTCCTTAATAAAGATAATATCATTAATTAAAACAAAAACAATGATAATGATAATAATAACAGTAATTATCATCTAGCTTGTGGCGGTTCAAACTTTGCTCACATGACAGCCGCTCTAAAGATATCTCTGTCCTGCTGGAAATGTCCAGCGCCTGCAGCAGTCAGTCCCATCTTATCAGTGATATCTTCTACTCACAGTCTTCTAATCTACCCTTTTTCTCGGTTGCCTGGAATTATCCATGGCCCATGCTGAGAGAAGATAGATATCACGTTCTTCCAAAACTTTGATCTTGTGAGCTGTATAAGAGTTCCGTTGTTGATCTTGTGAGCTGTATAAGAGTTCCGTTGTTGATCTTGTGAGCTGTATAAGAGTTCCGTTGTTGATCTTGTGAGCTGTATAAGAGTTCCGTTGTTGATCTTGTGAGCTGTATAAGAGTTCCGTTGTTGATCTTGTGAGCTGTATAAGAGTTCCGTTGTTGATCTTGTGAGCTGTATAAGAGTTCCGTTGTTGATCTTGTGAGCTGTATAAGAGTTCCGTTGTTGATCTTGTGAGCTGTATAAGAGTTCCGTTGTTGATCTTGTGAGCTGTATAAGAGTTCCGTTGTTGATCTTGTGAGCTGTATAAGAGTTCCGTTGTTGATCTTGTGAGCTGTATAAGAGTTCCGTTGTTGATCTTGTGAGCTGTATAAGAGTTCCGTTGTTGATCTTGTGAGCTGTATAAGAGTTCCGTTGTTGATCTTGTGAGCTGTATAAGAGTTCCGTTGTTGATCTTGTGAGCTGTATAAGAGTTCCGTTGTTGATCTTGTGAGCTGTATAAGAGCTACACTGTTGATCTTGTGAACTGTATAAGAGTTCCGTTGTTGATCTTGTGAGCTGTATAAGAGTTCCGTTGTTGATCTTGTGAGCTGTATAAGAGCTACACTGTTGATCTTGTGGGCTGTATAAGAGTTCCGTTGTTGATCTTGTGAGCTGTATAAGAGCTACACTGTTGATCTTGTGAGCTGTATAAGAGTTCCGTTGTTGATCTTGTGAGCTGTATAAGAGTTCCGTTGTTGATCTTGTGAGCTGTATAAGAGCTTCACTGTTGATCTTGTGAGCTGTATAAGAGCTACACTGTTGATCTTGTGAGCTGTATAAGAGCTTCACTGTTGATCTTGTGGGCTGTATAAGAGCTCCACTGTTGATCTTGTGAGCTGTATAAGAGCTACACTGTTGATCTTGTGAGCTGTATAAGAGCTTCACTGTTGATCTTGTGGGCTGTATAAGAGCTCCACTGTTGATCTTGTGAGCTGTATAAGAGCTCCACTGTTGATCTTGTGAGCTGTATAAGAGCTCCACTGTTGATCTTGTGAGCTGTATAAGAGCTCCACTGCTGATCTTGTGAGCTGTATAAGAGCTTCACTGTTGATCTTGTGGGCTGTATAAGAGCTCCACTGTTGATCTTGTGAGCTGTATAAGAGCTCCACTGTTGATCTTGTGAGCTGTATAAGAGCTCCACTGCTGATCTTGTGAGCTGTATAAGAGCTCCACTGCTGATCTTGTGAGCTGTATAAGAGCTTCACTGTTGATCTTGTGAGCTGTATAAGAGCTCCACTGCTGATCTTGTGAGCTGTATAAGAGCTTCACTGTTGATCTTGTGAGCTGTATAAGAGCTTCACTGTTGATCTTGTGAGCTGTATAAGAGCTCCACTGTTGATCTTGTGGGCTGTATAAGAGCTCCACTGTTGATCTTGTGAGCTGTATAAGAGCTCCACTGTTGATCTTGTGAGCTGTATAAGAGCTCCACTGTTGATCTTGTGGGCTGTATAAGAGCTCCACTGTTGATCTTGTGAGTTGTATAAGAGCTTCGCACTTTATCTTGTGCGCTGTATAAGAACTTCGCCCTTGTTCTTGTGCGTTGTATAAGAGCTTCGCACTTAATCTTGTGCGTTGTATAAGAACTTCGCCTTTGATCTTGTGCGTTGTATAAGAACTTCGCCCTTGTTCTTGTGCGTTGTATAAGAGCTCCACTGTTGATCTTGTGCGCTGTATAAGCACTTCGCCCATGATCTTGTGAGCTGCATAAGAACTTCGCCCTTATTCTTGTGAGCTGTATAAGAACTTCGCCCTTGATCTTGTGAGCTGTATAAGAACTTCGCCCTTATTCTTGTGAGCTGTATAAGAACTTCGCCCTTATTCTTGTGAGCTGTATAAGAACTTCGCCCTTGATCTTGTGAGCTGTATAAGAACTTCGCCCTTATTCTTGTGAGCTGTATAAGAACTTCGCCCTTATTCTTGTGAGCTGTATAAGAACTTCGCCCTTATTCTTGTGAGCTGTATAAGAACTTCGCCCTTATTCTTGTGAGCTGTATAAGAACTTCGCCCTTATTCTTGTGAGCTGTATAAGAACTTCGCCCTTATTCTTGTGAGCTGTATAAGAACTTCGCCCTTATTCTTGTGAGCTGTATAAGAACTTCGCCCTTATTCTTGTGAGCTGTATAAGAACTTCGCACTTGTTCTTGTGCGTTGTATAAGAGCTCCACTGTTGATCTTGTGCGATGTATAAGAGTTCCGCTGTTGATCTTGTGCGATGTATAAGAGCTCCACTGTTGATCTTGTGCGATGTATAAGAATTCCACTGTTGATCTTGTGCGATGTATAAGAGCTCCACTGTTGATCTTGTGCGATGTATAAGAGCTCCACTGTTGATTTTGTGCGATGTAACAAAATACAAGTAATACAAGATACAGTTATACAAATAAACCACGGATTCAAAGAGAACAATACCTAACGCCTTTGACGGAAGTTTAACCCAGAACATTCTGGTCAAGAGGGCTATGTCTTGACTCTAGATCCAATTCTCTCTTCCCCCCCCCGTGTCATGAAAGTAAATAATGATGACATCATTATTATTTACTAATTATTATTTATTTATGTATTATTATCTATATTTATTATTCTTCGCATAAATGTCGATTATGGTGACGTAATGTTGTTTTACTGTAATTGTCTCCCTTTATTTAGAACAATTAAGATAACTGAGTTCTAAAAATTTGAGAGAGAAAATTAAATATTACAGACGCAACAAATAGGCAGTGGCTGGAATGAACAATAATAGATAAAGGACATAGTTTCAGGAAGACGAAACATATGCCAGAAGCAGAATACAGTGCAACGTAATCCGCGTCATTTTTTTTTCTCAAGAAAAAGGTAATCTCAAGACAATAAAGAAACATTGAACTTGACAATATAAGAAGTGGGAGATCTGGATAGAAATTGATATTCCTTCGTACAGGCTGTGACGAGAGCAAGGTTCTGTAATCTGCAAGCAACTAGATGAAGTCCCCCATTTAGGTAAACAATTCTTCTTAAATACACTCTGAGAACTGTGTGTTGCAGAACACTGTGTAACCCAATCCGAATAATTTATTTCATAGAAAACTATACGGCTACTCCGCAATCTTTGAGTGTTAGATCTAGATAATTAAGCAAAAACTACATGCAAAAAATAGGTATTACTATTTGTAGTAGCAGAAGAAGTAGTGAAGTAGTAACAAATAGTAGTAGTAGTATCAACAGGAAAAGCAGTAGGGGTAATAGTAACAACAGTAGTGTTAGTAGTAGCAGTACTAACAGTAGTAGTAGTAGTAGTAGTAGTAGTAGTAATGGTAGTAGTAGAAGTAGTGGTAGTTGTAGTAGTTGTAGCAGTAGTAGTAATAGCAGTAGCAGTAGTAGTAGTAGTAGTATTAGCAGCATCAGTAGTGGTAGTTGTAGTAGTAGTAGCAGTAGTAGTAGTAGTAGAAAAAGTAGAATTATTAACGGTAGTAGTATTAGAAGTAGTATTAGTAATAGTAGTAGTAGCAGCAGTTGTTGTAGCAGCAGCAGCATAGGTAGTAGTAGTTGTTGTAGCAACAGCAGTAGTAGTAGAGCAGTAGTTGTAGCAGCAGGATCAGCAGCAGCAAAAATAGTAGTAGTAGTAGTAGTCGTAGTAGTAGTATAGTAGTAGTTGTAGCGGCAGGATCAGCAGTAGTAATAGTGGTGGTAGTAGTAGTAGTAGTAGTAGTAGTAGTAGTAGTAGTAGTAGTAGCAGAAGTAGAAAAAGCGGGTGGACAGAAAAGAACACAATAATTTACACATAAAAGTAAAAGTAAAGCTCACCGTCACGCCAAGTGGTGTATAGGGAATATGGTGTTAGTGACCATAAATTTACAGACCTTCAGCACATGATTTTTGGGGTAATGTGGTCTGTATTACGCCCTTGCCGCTTTACTTTCCCAGAAAAAAATCCGGTGTCATTCAAGGCTGGTTGAAATTGAGTAGTTGTCGATAGGTATCGAACCCTGATCTCTTGTCCTTTGTAGTCCAGTTCACTAACCACTGAGCTATCGCTGCTCCCTAATTTACATATACATAAACAATTATTATTTACTATTGATATAAATGGGAGCCGCGATAGCTCAGTGGTTAGTGAACTGGACTACAACCGACGGCTTCCGGTTTCACCCAGCCTTTAATGGGTACCGATTTTTTTATAGAAAAGCAAAGCGGCACGGGCGTAATACCGATCACATTACCCCAAAAATAATGCGCTGAAGTTCTGTAAAATTGATGGTCACTAACACCATATTCCCTATTAGTCCACTTGGCGTGACGGGGCTCTTTACTTTTTATTTATTTATATAAATGAAGTTTTGAAACAGCTGAAAGTGAAGATAAGACTATTGAAATCAATTTAAAATAAGATAAATGAAAGTGTGCGAATGCATAAGAGACACAATAACATACTTTAAATCATCTAGGAAATGAACAAGTTAAGTAAAAGAGGTAGAGGTAGACAAAGTCAAAGTAAACTGACAACATTTATAGATAGCCAGGAGAATTGATGACAACGTGTACCATCAGGGCAAGAGACATTAGATGATAAAGCTTACAATTACAGAACGGTATATTTCTTACCTAGCAGCTTTATTAGCTATCAGTCTGTTGCCGTGACATTATCTTACTGTTATCTTGAAGTCTAGCTTCGTTGTCATTGAAGATGATGGTCAACCTATGGATCGGGCGGACACCATCAATGTCCTCCGAGATGTGGGTAAGACACAGGACTTCGACAACCATGAGTCCACGTCACTTCTTCGGATGAATAAGATGGGAGTTAAGGTGGTCACAACCAGAAACGATAAACTTAGTGGGCATGTAAGAAGACTTATCAACCAACACAGAACTGGAGTCGTCAGTCGCTGGGCACTGCGGGAATTGCTGAGGAAGGGATCTGAGCACCTATGGACATGTTCGGAGTACAATGATGATGACCCGCAAGTAACTCAATAACTCAATAACTCAAACTTGTTTATATAAATGCCATATCATAAAATGCTTATTATCGCTTCAACGTGATCAAAATGTTGATCGATATCACTGCTTTATGTCCCTTTTCCCTTATTTTTTTCCCACTGTTCTTCTTTGAACTGTTCCGGAACAGCAAGACGCAAATTCAGACTATGAGAATGAATTAGCTACTTATAATCGAAGATTGGTACCAGGACTAGAGAAATAGCTAATTTATTTTATATGCCATTCGTTCCAAGAAATTTAACATTTACTACGACCTGTGTTTTATTGACCGTCTAGAATTTAGCGATCGATGTGAACTAACTTATCTCCCGTGCCATTAACTGGCATCATTTACTGCCTTAGTCTAACGACCCTTCGTGATGGAATAATGATGACGAAAATTGATGCCATCGATATGTTTGATCAATTATTTGGTCTTGAGGAAATTAGCAATTGATATATATTTTTATTTTATTTTTGGAAACGAGTAATTTGTGTGAAATCGGGGAATGGAATTTCAAGTATATTATTTGCAGCTGTAGATGTGGACGAGGCGTTAACAAATGACCAGTAATGCACTAAATTTGCTTCATCTGGGCCATACAAAATATGCAATTGTCGTTAGGTGGGAAACCGGATAAGTTTATAAACAAAATCACGTATATGAGTTATGTCATTGTCTGTCTGGTATGTGGAAGTGGTGACCTTGAGTTACCAATGGATGGGTAAAGATATCAAGATGCATAGAAATGCGAAGCTGTTGTAAAGCTGATGATAATAATACATTTTTTTTAAAAGGAAAAAGTAGGATGGTAACAGCATTACGTAGGTGAGAAACACAAAAAAAGTAGAACGACGTTTCGGCCAAAAGGTCTTCAGGCAGAACAACAAATCACACCTGGGAGTATGTGTCGTTGGCACGCAGAGAAAGTGGGAAACAATTAATTAAGGTTGTGGCACACTTGTAACAGTGCACTAAACAACAACAGAATAGTTTTGTGATATCTTTAAAGAGCGAAGGCGTGGAACATGTATCACTGAATGAGTATTTAGTAAGATAACAGGTGTAAGCGTCGTCAACAAGTGTAAGAATGGACGGAGAAGTTCAGGAACGACGTCACTATTACCCGGGGAATGGGAACAATCACGGAAAAACATCACTGCGGCCATTGTAAATATGTTCTGGGAAATGTAAGAGAATCACAATCAAGGAGGTGACGTCATTATTGGTTTGGTTTTTCCTGGCAAGGCGCTGTGCCATGGAGTACGGGTTCGATCCTGCTTCGAACCATATATTGTTCTTTCTTTTTTTTCTGTTGTTGATTATTTGTCATTATTTTCCGAATGCTGTAAACATATCTCCTCCTCCTATGATTCGCTGAATTATCGCCTCGGAAGTTTTCCTTTATAATAATATTCATTTATTATTATTTGTCTCCTGTCTGAAAGAATCCTTCCCGTTGTATCTACGTGCTGGTCAAGCGTTGTTGTAAGTACATTGAACTAGAGGGGGATTACGTTGAACACTAATAATGTAATTCTTTCAGTAGTTGCAATGAATACTTAGCAAATAAAACACAAATCTACTTTTCTATTTAACACCCCTTTCATTTTCAGGTGCTTATTGGTTATGATTTTGTACTACCGTTCCATGCATTAATATTGGACAACGCTAACGTTACACATGGGCTCTGCTACGGAATTTAGAGAGTTGTAATGCGTGTTGAACGCAAATCAATTTTCTTAGATTGTATTACAAATTGTACAAAGTACTCAGTTATCAGAAGGAAGCCGCGATAGCTCAGTGGTTAGTGAACTGGACTACCACGGACAAGGGGTAGGGTTCGATCCCAATCGACGGCTTCCGGGTTCACCCAGCCTTAAATGGGTACCGGATTTTTTTCTGGGAAAGTAAAGCAGGACGGGCGTAATACTGACCACATTACCCCAAAAATCATGTGCTAAAGGTCTGTAAAATATAGGGTCACTAACACCATATTTCCCTATATGCCACTTGGCGTGACGAGGGTACTTTACTCAGTTATCAGACAAACATCCATAAACTATTCTTGAGAAAATAAATAATGAGATAAGTATATAAAATGATATGATAAGTATATAAAATTATATGATATGTATATAAAATTATGTGATAAGTATATACAAACGATAAAAAATGTAAAAAACACAGTAGAAAACACATAATACATTCAACATTTCTTGAGTCCATGTTGTCGCGATGTGGTGTCGTCCGTCAGTACCAGGACTGAACGCAGCCAGCGACTCATAGCGGACTGTTAGGGACAAGACCGGTGACAAAGTTCTATTAAGATTCGACTCCACTTTCCTGATCCTTTGTACATTTCTTGGTTATGCTATCAGTACTACCGAACACTTCCAGGTTCACCCAGCCTTTAATGTGTACCGGATTTTGTTCTGGGAAAGTAAAGCGGCACGGGCGTAATACCGACCACATTACCCCAAAAATCATGTGCCGACGGTCTGTAAAATTTATGGTCACAAACACCATATTCCCTATACGCCACTTGGCGTGACTGGGGTACTTTACTTTTTTATTACAAAATGCAGTTTCTCTTTATCAGAAAGTATGTCAGGTACCTAATTAGAGCTAGTTTAACCTATATGTCAGTCTGTCTTGTGGAATAAACTCAAAGTCTTGACTTCGATAGGCAAGTTTATTACGACTGCTCTATAGTGGTCTCTGCATACTGATGAAATGAATTACAAAATGGCTTTAGATTTGAACTGAGGAATGTCTTTGATGTGTTTTGATAACTTCTATGAGGTCTGTAAATGATGAAAGATAAACACACAAATAAAAATAACCTGTAGCAATGTTCATGTTAATGTGAACATGAAGCAGGGAAAAAAACAAGTGCTCTGTCATCAGTGGCCACAAAAATGGGACTTGAGATCAACCAAGAAAAGACAAAAGTAATCAAAAATCAAATTCGCTCAGAATAAAAACAAAAACATGGAAGGAAAAGTAGTGGGAGAGGAACCTCATTTTGCATATTTTGAAGCTGCATAAATCAAGAAGAGACACACAGAAAGAAATTGGAATCAGAACAGCGAAGACAGCAATGGCTTTCAGAAACCTTGATAAAGTATGGAAATCAAAATTATTTAGCACAAAAAGAAAGCTCGGGATTTTAAAATCTGAGGTGTTAACCACCCTTACTTATGAAGTGAGAGCTGGAAAACAACTAATGAAATGGAAAATGAACTGGATGCAGTTGAAAACAAATTACTCATGAAAACACTTCGTATACCATAGAATAAATTTAAGACTAGTTCAGAACTAAGAGAAATAATAAAACGTCAAAAAGTATTAACTATAATTAAGGGAGGAAGATGGACATATGTTGCCCATGCGCTGAAAAGAGAGACGACAAGAGAATCTCGTAGCAGGCCCTCAAAATGGAACCAGATGGTAAAATAAACAGTGGACATCTAGAGAAACGCTAAAAAGAACGCCGATGAAAGAGGCAGAAATAGCAGACGTCAATTCCCCCGCTAAGATTGAAAAAACGCGTCCTGAACAGAGTCGTGCTTCGAGATACATTGCGGGTCCTGTGCAAGGTCTGACACTTGAAAGCTAACATTGTCAGAAACAAAGAGTCCAGAATTTCTGTCTTGTTAAATCTAACAAGCGGCAAGATTGTTCTATATATCTATTTATATATTTAATCAATCACCCACAAGAAACTGCAGAACATCACCTGTTTCAATGTCCTGAGCTCACTGACATCAGAACAACACTATTTCCCCAAAGACCCTCCAAATGGAATACTCTGTACGGAACAACAGCAGAACTTAAAAATACCTGCAGATACTACTACAAGGCACTGGGCCGAAGTGCATCAGCTCAAAGGTCACTCGATCCATAACAACAACAACATATATTTAATCACAAAAATATAACACAATCAGTGACTACAATCCTTCCCAATCTTATCTTTAAAGACATGAGTGACATTTTTTGGGGGGGGCAAAAACAGGAACCTTCAATAAAAAAAATGTTTGCATTCATTAATCGTCAACAGAAGAGTCTGCGCAGCGAATATTTCATCAGAAATTATGTCAAAATTATGTTTACGACCCCTCCAGGGGAATCTTGAAAGTCAGAATAAGAGAATTGAGTTCAACTAGTGACACAATAACCTCCCAGATGTGTTAAGGTTAGCAATATCCTCAATAATAAAAGACATCAACAGATATTTGCTGGAAGTGTTTGTAACAGAAAATTATACAAACCGTGGTCGCTGGAATTATTCCCATCAGGGATTACCGTCACTGCCCACATATGTGGAACAGCGCTGTTCCCAGGGCAGATAAAAATGTCAGTACTTTGATAATTGAAAATAGTTACCATTAGACACAGCCTGACCTCGTGCCAATCAAATTTACGGAAACGGGAGCACAAATATTAGCACGTGACTCGGACATCTTTTCTAACTTCCATAAAAGAAAACAGTTTCTCTCTTCGCGCAGGAACCGGAAGTAGAAGAACATGTATTCTATTTTTTTATTTTTATTTTCACACCAATCGATATCAAATTTCGCTCTTTTTAATACAAGTATTTAAAGAAAGATAGAACAGAACTTAATGAAAATGAAGAAAGATATATACTCAGATGAACAAGAAAAAAAGTATGATAGATCATCATCATGATCATCAACATCAAGTACCATGCCTGCAGGCGTAGGTGATCATGTCTCTTCACAACTTTCGATCTCGACAGTTATTTATCATTTCTGACGTTGACCTTCTGCCCAGCCACTCTCTTAAGCTGTCTGGTATCTTTTCTCTTTGCTTCCCTCTATCTCTTCGTTCCTCGATTTTCCCACTTGTCACAATATATTTCAGCTTTTCTCTTCACATTGCATGGCCAAAAAATGATTATACTTTTAATATTTTAAAATATTTGTTAAAATTAAATTAACAAAAAAAAAAAAAAAACTTTTTTATTCTTTCTTTTTACAAATATTTATTTTAAATATATTATTTTTTAAATTTGATAAATTTACATTGTTATAGTGACACGATTCAGGACGGCTAAAGGTCAAAGAGAATGGATGCAGCAAATGAGCAAATCGTTCACCTTGTTCTGTCCAGTTCTTCACATTTCACATCCGAGTTCCTAACAGCGTCAATCTTATCTCTCAATCTCGTTAATGTCTTCTTTTTCTGCATCAAGTCTTTACATTTTGAAATAAATAAATCTCATCATCATCATCTAGTGCCATACGCGCAATGAAGGTTGGCTACCATGAAGCGCCATTCTGCTCTGTCGCTCGCTTTGATGTTGCAGGTTGTCATAGGCTGGTACTCGTCCATGTTAATCTTGGTCTGCCTCAATCTCTTTTACATTGTATTTTCCCCTCCAGGATTACTTTTAGTAGGCTGTTGTGACTTTTAACATGACCCAAAATTCGCATTTGTCTTGTTTGAATTCTATTTAGCAGTACTCTTTTCATTTTTAGTTGTTTTAGGACTTATCGTTTGTTTTCTTTTCCTTCCATCCAATTCTACCTATTCTTCTATATACCCACATTTCAAAGGCTTCAATTCTCTGTTCTGTTTTCTTGTCTAATGTCCATGTTTCTGCACCATATAGGAGTGCTGAGAAGACATAACATTTTGCTATTCTTAGTTTTAGCCTTGGTGTTATTTGTTTTGATGTTAGTATGTTCTTCATGACATTAAAATTTCTTTTTGCCATTCCTATTCTTTTGTTTATTTCAGTTGTACATTTTCCATCACTGGTTATAGTAATAATCTTTTAAATAATATATTTGAAATAATATATCATCATCATGTGCCATACCGGTTGGCGTAGGCGATCATTACCTTCCACAATTTTCTATCAACAATGCATCGTATCAGTTCTGTTGTTGACTGTTTTCCATGCCATGACACAGCTAATCCAGTATTTTCTCTCTTTGTCGTCCGCAATCTCTCTTTCCTCTTATTTTGTCAGTTGTAACCAAGTATTCCAACTTTCCTCTTCTCATGATGTGCCCGAAAAATGTTGATTGTTTCTTTCTGATGTTTTTTAGGAGTTCCCTTTTTGCGCTGGCCTTTTTGAGAATTTCCTCATTGGTCTTTTTACCTGTCCAGGAAACTTTCAGCATTCTTCTGAGAAATCCCATCTCTATGGCCTCTAATCAACTTTTTATTTGTTGATTTGTAGTAGAAATGGGGAAACAAAATGTGAAGCTGGTAGAAACAAATTGCACAAACGTTTGCAGCTGCAAAATTATAAAAGTCACCTTTCTTAAATTAAAAAAAAAAAACAACTTTAGAGCTTCTAAAAGAAAGACGCTGAAAAATTAAAAACTAGCGAAACATATATAATTGTCTATATATTTTAAGGTATCAAAGTTCAAGGAATAGACCTGTCGACAGTTCAGAGCTACAACTACCTTGTACATACTATAATCAGTGATGGAAAATGTAAAACTGAAATAAACAAAAGAATAGGAATGACAAAAAGTAATTTTAACGTCATGAAAAATATTCTAACATCAAAACAAGGCCAGGGCTAAAACTAAGAATAGCAAAATGTTATATCTTCTCAATATTCCTGTTTGGTGCAGAAATATATCATTAGACAAGAAAACAGAACAGAAAATTGAAGCCTTTGAAATGTGGATTTATAGAAGAATAGGAAGACTTGGATGGAAAGAAAAGAAAACAAATGATGTAGTCTTAAAACAACTACAAATTAAAAGAGACTTACTAAACGCAAATTAAACAAGACAAATGAGAATTTTGGGGAATGTTAAAAGACACAGCAACCAACTAAAAGTAATTTTGGAAAGGAAAATACAAGATAAAGGAGGTAGAGGCAGACCAAGATTAGCATAGACCATTAACATCAAAAGATGGAGAAGTCAGCCTATTCCTGCACAATCAAGAGACAGAGCGCAGTGGCGCTCCGTGGTAGCCAACATTTGATGTGGTGATCAATGACGATGTCATTTATGTGGTGACTACCTTCCTTTTCTGACTTGTGGGAGATCTTGATTTAGCGTTGGTTACAGAGTGGGGATAAACGGTTTTGTACAAAATGTATATTTTGTTGCTGAATGTCACTGTCTTGTGTTGCAGGAGAGAGGCTAGCAATTGTATTTGTTTTCTTTTTTTTTCTGTTGTTGGTTATTTGTGATTTTTTTCCGAGTGCTGTAAACATATCTCTTCCCCTGAAATGATTCCCTAATTTAACGTCTCATAAGTTCCCTTCCGTTATATTAATCATTTATTATTATTTGTCTCCAGTCTATAATAATCTATAATATTCATTTATTATTATTTGTCTCCAGTCTATAATAATCTATAATATTCATTTATTATTATTTGTCTCCAGTCTATAATAATCTATAGTATTCATTTATTATTATTTGTCTCCAGTCTATAATAATCTATAGTATTCATTTATTATTATTTGTCTCGTCTATAATAATCTATAATATTCATTTATTATTATTTGTCTCCAGTCTATAATAATCTATAATATTCATTTATTATTATTTGTCTCCAGTCTATAATAATCTATAATATTCATTTATTATTATTTGTCTCCAGTCTATAATAATCTATAATATTAATTTATTATTATTTGTCTCCAGTCTAAACCACTTGAAACCGATATTCGTGCTGTTCCGTCCCATAACTGTTTGTCTGCAACGTAAGTATTCAGTCCAACGGGAGATACTTGTCTTAATAGGAAAATACAGATACCCAATTTATTCCCGAGTTGTAATCGTAACCCTATGCTACCGTCATGAGTGCACCTGCATGAAAGACATTGCCAATGACGGCTATCCCTTCAGATAACTGAGTTGGCCTAATGCTCTAGCCATTGGTTTCTAGTGGCAAGGCGCTGTACCGAGGAGTACGGGCTCGATCCTGCTTCGGACCATCTGTTGTTCTTTTTTTTTTGTTGTTGATTATTTGTGATTTTTTTCTGAGTGCTGTAAACATACCTCTTCCCCTGCAATGACTTGCTGATCTATCGTCTCGGAAGTTTACCTCCATAATAATATGTATTTATTATTTTTCTGTGTCGCTAGCTGTCCCAATTCTTGGTTTGTTTTACTGCACCGAAACTTAATTTATGTATCTGTTTGCAATCTACGGAGAATGTTGTTTCTAGATACTTGTACTAAAACATCTTTTTTATATATGTGTCCTCATTTACGCTTTGTTTCTCTGTATCTGTCTCTCTCTCTCTCTCTCTCTCTCTCTCTCTCTCTGGTTGATATGATATTTTCATGTTTGGCATCTTTGACTATAAAAAAGAAAACAAAGTAAAGAGCCCCCGTCACGCCAAGTGTCGTATAGGGAAATATGGTGTTAGTGACCATAAATTTTACAGACCTTCAGCACACGATTTTTGTGGTAATGTGGTCGGTATTGCGCCCGTCCCGCTTTACTTTCCCAGAAAAATCCGGTACCCATTTAAGGCTGGGTGAACCCGGAAGCTGTCGATTGGGATCGAAACCTACCTCTTGTCCTTTGTAGTCCAATTCACTAACCACTGAGCTATCGCGGCTCACATCATTGACTACACTATCCATAAAATAATGAACAAGAGTGCTGATATGGCTCATCCCTGACTTAGTACAACCTTTACAGTCAATGATTCTAATGTTCTTTCATATTTTTTAAACTTCACTTCTGCAATCACTGTATAGACTTTTGCATTACATCATCATCATAAAGTGCCATGTCTGCTGGCGTAGGTGATCATGTCTCTCCACAACTTTAGATCTCGACAATTATTTATCATTTCTGTAGTTGACCTTCTGCTAAGACATTCTCTTAAGCTGCCTGATATATTTTCTCATTGCTTGCCTATTTCACTTCTTCCCTAAATTTTTCCAGTTGTTACAATATATTCCAGCTGTTCCCATCTCTAGGAGGAGCGCGTGGTCATGCGGCTAAAACCACTGTTCCGCTGACTGAAAAGCCGACGTTCGGTGTTCGAAGCCCACGGTAGACAGAAAGGATTTTTTCTATCGGGAGCGAAATAAAAATCCTGAGTCTCACACGTCGTGGCGACTGCTTGACCAAGCGGCCTTTATCCCTCTGGTTCTATCGTTGCCCCCCGACATACACCAGCAATGGTACCATGTGTCGTAAAGATAGTTCCCTTCTCATTACATGGCCAAAAAATTATAATTGTTTCTTCCTAATATTGGAAATGAGCTCTCACTTTGCATTAGCATCTTTCAGAACATTTTCATTACTCTTCTTAACTGTTCATGGTATTCTCAACATTTTTCTACAAAACCACTTCTCTACAGCTTCCAAGTTTGCATTATATAATAATATATTCAATTCCTCCATGCTGAACTATGATTTTCCATGGTACATTTCTATGAACCCTGTCGAATACTTTCTCTTGGTCTACAAATGCGTCAAATATAAGATTAATAATAGCTTTGAGAAACTCTTTACTGAGGCCACATTCATGCACACGTCACATTCTCATCAAGTAAATATTAATCTTCACTTTAAAACGATATTGAAGTAAAGGAATATTTCTAAGAGAAGTCGCATTTCTGCTGGCCACAATATCAAGAAACTGCTTTTTAAAAAAAGCTAAAATATTACTCTTGGGTGGAATTCTGAATGAGGTGAGTGTGTTTCTTCTAGTGATTTCATATCCGGTTAAATAAGATCGAATGACTAGTCCTGATATAGATAGAACGGAAAGCATAGGCCTTGTGTTCAAGACAAACAAATAAGTGTAAAAAAAAATTAACTCTTTTGGTGTTGAAGAATAAAGAACTGAGAATTATCAAGCTGCCAGACATAATTTAAATAGAAATGATAATAATTATCATTTACCCCGGCGATATATTCGGACTTCCGAGTTTGGACAGTGTGCTTTACTTCACAGTTTATTCATGAAAGAATTACGATAACTAATGAATAATTTCCCAGTCAAGTGATAATGATTGTATATATAGCAGTAAGGAAGGTGTTAAAATGCAAAATGGTAAAGGTGATTATCATAGCAACTTCCGTTGTGTAACGAAGTGTTGATGACGTCATTGTATTAACCTTCATCCTCATGAGGGAGGGTGGTCAGTTCCCATTGTCGATACCTTCCTTCCCAGTGGATATTTCTAGTAAACAAGGCTGGATGGACCCCAGGAGCCTTTTAGGTCAGAAAGAAGTTGGCCTCTACTGGTATTTGAACCCCGAACTTTTAGGTCTGCAGATGAGTGCACTAACCACAGTGCCAACGACTCTCACCGGATGAAAAAGTCAGGTGCTAAAGCTCAGGAGGGAAAGACAGCCCCAGGTGTGAAAACGAAACTCAGTAGTGAATAACGGACGCAAGCGTTAAAGTTCAGAAGTTAACGACAGCCAAGTTTGATAATAAATATATCTATCAATGACAACGATGTAATAACAACATCACATATTGATGAACCGATTGTTGTGGATAAAAAAAATATTAGTGTAAACTGAAAACATGTACCCTACACGGAATAATTGTGTGGTGTATTAAGTATCACATCTACATCTATCTCTTTGCTGAGGAGGGGATCTGAGCACATATGGACATATTCGGAGTGCAATGATGATGACCCGCAGATAACTCAATAACATATATCTTGTTATCTTCATTTAACCTCTGTCACACACTTATGGCTGCGACGTCGCATGCCTTCTAAAAAAAAATCTCACTTTAAGAGTATGTTACAGCTTTATCGAAAAATGTCAGAACTAAACTCTAAAGTTTTGAGCCAATAAGTCATACTCAGCTGACACAGACAAAGACCAGAAAAAAATACATATGGAAATAAGGATAACAGACGGTTTAGCACTTATTTAACAAAAGATCCAAAAGCTATGACCTTCCCATACAAGTACGCCTCGCTGTCTTCGTATGTTGTAAAGCTGTAAGCAACCTATATATATATATATATATATATATATATACATATTATCTACTTTACGTGCCAAACGTCCAATTGTATTGTCTGTCTTTTGTTTATATTTCACTAAACGTCAATATTTGCAGTATTGGTCATGTCTTATTCATATCACGCTTTTCCTATGTCATTGCGCTGAGATGGCGAGAACCAATCAAATTATTTTTTATTTGTCTGTCTACGCACTGGCCACAATAGAATGAGCAAATCACATGTTCACCAAATTCAAAATAGGTACAACCAGCCTATGCCACTGTACACAGGACAATATGACTACAAAACATGTTCTACAGGATTGCCCCCAGTACACAGACCTGAGTAGAGCAATGTGGTCTACGCCCACCTCCCTGGAAGAGAAACTATATGGGGCAATCGATTCGCTTAAACAGACAGCTGACTTCATGAAAGAGTCTGGAATCCTACTCTGACTGAGTCTTGATTGCAGAGAGAGAGAGAGAGAGAGAGAGAGAGAGAGAGAGAGAGAGAGAGAGAGAGATTTAACTGTTTATTTGTTTGTTGTATGTTACTTCAAAGATTGAGTTATTGACTTATTGAGGTATTTGTGAGTCACCATCATTGCACTCCGAACATGCTCATATCCCCTCCTCAGCAACTCTCGCAGTGTCCAGCGACTGACGAATTCAGTTCTGTGTTAGTTGATAAGTCTTCTTACACGCCCTCTAAGTTTCTCGTTTCTGGCTATGCCCATCTTAACATTAGTATTATGTTTGCCTCTGACATGAAACATCTCTTGGTCAGGTATTTAAAGGCACATAGTACTAGGCCATGGATTCCGGAGTATAAATTAACGGAGCTTTAACGTTCGCTAACCCCGTCTCTTTCCCCTTCCATCCCAACATCATTAATCAACGCATGGACCAATACAATGGTCATTACCACAAACTACTGCTGACAGCCAAAGAACACGATTAATTTATAGATGCACTCACTGATCATCTCGTGACGCTCTGATAGTTGGGATTTTTGCTGAGCCTTGTGGACACGCATCTAAGATCTGTTGCAACTTTGCCATTCATCATGGTACAATGAATCGATTATACCATTCAGAGTCATGACCACTTTCAGAAGTTGAAAATATATACAAGTAGAAAATTAGAAGAAAATATTTTGAACAGATTCAATATTCTCAGAAAGAGCACGAGTCCAATAAAATGAGATTAAACATTCTCAGAAAGAGCATGAGTCCAATAAAATGAGATTAAACATTCTCAGAAAGAGCATGAGTCCCATAAAATGAGATTAAACATTCTCAGAAAGAGCACGAGTCCAATAAAATGAGATTAAATATTCTCAAGAAGGAGCACGAGTCCCATAAAATGAGATTCAATATTCTCAAGAAGGAGCACGAGTCTCATGAAATGAGATTCAATATTCTCAAGAAAGGGCATGAGTCCCATATAATGTAAACCCCATCTCTTTGTTTCGGTTATCCTATATTATTTATGATACCTGAGAAACATCAGTTACGGCATCGTAGCGCGCCGGTTTAGAAATAAAACATTTGAGGTTTTGTGGAAGCCTGACACTCGTTATTCACTCTTTTGTAAAGTGAAATGGGCACCAGACTTGCTGAGCTGGGAAAAATGTATTAGCAGGGTGGAAGGGCCTTACCTTCTCACCTTCAAATGCAATGGTTCATTATAGTGAAGCTTACTTAATACTTCCCTTGTCTACGGCAGTATGTGTTACGGAACACCCAATAGCTTCACTATTATCTAAGCCAGCCTAAGTTTAATGCCAACTCCCTGAATAAGTACAGCCCCCTTTGTACTTTTATATTATCAGATTGTCTTTCATTCCGTTGATTTCTCTAAAGAAAGCAATCATTCGTTATTGTGTTTTCCTTACACCAAGATTACTGATTTGAGCTTTCATTGTTTTCGGCAAATGCTTTGCGAACATCTCGTTTCTACTCTTGTTGCAATTGTTTATTTTGCCTTTTCATGTTTTCATTGCGGCTTCGTCTATATCCTCACAAAACACCATGTAGCTGATTTGGGTTATATACTTCATGTTGATTTGACACCTAACTCATCCCTTCCCGTACAAACATCACCAGATCGTATCTCCTGTGCAGAACATCACCATAGCCGGCCTGAAATATGCATGTCTCTAGCCACATCTCCCACTTCTTCTTCTATTGTCATGATTGAGATCTCTTTGATATCTGGAAGCCACTTTCTTTTTGGTCTACCCATGATGCGTCGTTAAGGAACCATGCTTCCCATAATTGTTCTTTCCAGCCGGTTGTGTCTTTTGACGTGGTCATCGTATTTTAATTTTCTTTGTAGAATGGTGTTTTCATGAGCCAGTTCTTTTTAATACTTAGGTCTTGTTATGTCTTTTTATCTCTCTTCTTTGCTCATTTTCATTAACCAAGGTATCTTAAGGATTTTTCTGTAACGTTTTGTTTCGAATGTATTTATTCCTTGCTGTTTGTGAAAAAAGTAAAAAGTAAAGTACCCCCGTCACGCCAAGTGGCTGTTATAGGGAATATGGTGTTCTATCTATCTATTGACCTTTCGAGCCGTAGCCGGCCCATAAGGCGTAGACCAAGATACACCTTCTCCTATTTGTTCTAGCAGTTTTCTTTTAAAGATATTTTATCAAATCTCGCCATCTGTCTCTGTTCTGTGCAAGCATCTCTATCTCATTGAGGGAGCCGAATCCTGCTGCTCTTGCCTCTCTCATCAATGTTCTTCTCAGTGTCTCCCTGGGTCTTGGTGTTAGTGACCATAAATTTTACAGACCTCCAGCACATGATTTTTGGGGTAATGTGGTCGGTATTACGCCCGTGCCGCTTTACTTTCCCAGAAAAAAATCCGGTACCCATTTAAGGCTGGGTGAACCCGGAAGCCGTCGGTTGAGATCGAACCCTACCCGTTGTCCTTTATACTCCAGTTCACTAACCACCAAGCTATCGCGGCTCCCTTTGATGTTTGTGAGCTTGCCCATAATTCAAAACCATATGTTGCTATCCTCCAGAAGCTACATACCCTCAGTAATTTTAATGTTACTGCCTTGCTGGCATTGTGCCACTTGTTCTGTATGACGTTTAATTTTTGTTTTGCAATTACTAATATTCTTTTACGACAAATGACATTTTTTGGGGCACGTTAAAAGACGCAACAGCCTACTAAAAGTAATATTGACGGGAAAATACAAAGTAAAAGAGGCAGAGGCAGACCAAGATTAACATGGACGAGTAACATCAAAAGATGGGCAAGTCAATCTATGACAACCATCATCATCAAAGCAAGAAACAGAGTGGAATAGCGATCTATTGTAGCCAACCTTCGTTGCGGAGACGGCATTAGATGATGATGATGAATATTCTTTTGATCTCTTTCTGGCAATTTCTATTGTAAGTTACTACAAATCCGAGATATTCATAGTAAGTAAAGTAAAGTAAAGTAAAGTAAAGTAAAGTAAAGTAAAGTAAAGTTCCCCTGTCACGCCAAGTGGCGTATAGGGAAATATGGTGTTAGTGACCCAATATTTAACAGACCTTCAGCACATGATCTTTGGGGTAATGTGGTCGGTATTACGCCCGTTCTGTTTTACTTTCCCAGAAAAAAATCCGGTACCCATTTAAGGCTGGGTGGACTCGGAGGCCGTCGGTTGGGATCGAACCCTACCCCTTGTCCTTTGTCAAATATTCATAGTTTGTTATAATTTCAAGATCTTTACTGTTTCTGATGATTTTTGATTGGATTTTGTTTTGTCAATGGACATTGCTTAGTCTTCTGTATATCTAGTTGGAGGTTTTTGTTTATCACTGTGTATTTAATACACTCAGTTATCTCTTTTAATCCTTTTGCAATGCTTGTGAGTTGGTCTGTACCATCAGCGTATGTGTGTTCTGAGTTTTGTTACCATTCATTGCGAAAGGGTCGAACTTCACCATAAATCTGACATCGTTTCTGGCATTTCTCATGATGTTCTCAGCATAGATGTTCAACAGGTATAGAGAGAAGATGCATCCCTGCCTACCTCTTTTTGTGCTTCAAATCAATGTCATGTTTCGGCATCTGTTCTGTTAGCTGCTTGCTGTTTGTGATATAGTGATTCGATAAGTTGTATGTATCATCATCATGTGCCATACTGGTTGGCATACGCGATCATGTCCCTCCACAATTCTCTATTTACAGTGCATCATGTCAGTTCTGTTGTTGACTGTTTCTTTGTTGCTTTATGTGTGTTGAAAAGCCCATTTCTTTCAAGATGTTGCACAGTTTATGATGTTGTACGGAGTCAAATGCTTTGCTGTAATCTATGAAGCATGTATGCAGTCCTATGTTGTGTTTTATAAACTTCTCAAAGATGTTTCTCGTGTTAAAGATGTGGTCCCGGGTACTTCTACTATGTCTGTAACCTGCTTGGACTACTCAAAATTTATGTTGTAACTTCTGTTCTATCCACTCCATGATGCTCTGTAAGAGTATTTTGCTGGCTTATCTTATTAGGGTAACAGTTCTGTAGTTGGCACACAGCTTCAGATTTCATTTCTTGGAGTGTGGTTATGCAATGATATTTTCTAGGCTTTTGACTAATCCGGTTGGCTTACCACGGCAACAGCCGGGGTTCGTACCCTGGCGAGGACACCTGGGTTTTACTAATTCCCTAAAAATTAGTGGGAGCCGCGATAGCTCAGTGGTTAGTGAACTGGACTACTACGGACAAGGGGTAGGGTTCGATCCCAACCGACGGCTCCGGGTTCACCCAGCCTTAAATGGGTACCGGATTTTTTCTGGGAAAGTAAAGCAGCACGGGCGTAATACCGACCACATTACCCCAAAAATCATGTGCTGAAGGTCTGTAAAATATAGGGTCACTAACACCATATTTCCCTATACGCCACTTGGCGTGACGGGGGGTACTTTACACTACTTTTACTTTTGACTAATCTGTATTCCAGTCTGTATTTTCCTATATCTTCACACATAGTGGGTGGTAAATATGAACGCCTTCATCCCCTCCAGCCGGGATAAATTCAACTGGAATTTCATTATTTCCTGATGACTTCCCTCTTTTCACATTTTTTTTATTACGGAACGAACGTCATCTAGCATAAGCTCTGATTCTTTGTCTTCTCTTTCTATTAATATATCTGAGTGTTTTGAAGTATCTTCACACATTGTTGTGCAGTTATCGCTCCATTTTTGCCATATATCCTTATTTCGTTCCATATAATTGGACATGTGAAATGACATTATATAAGAGTAGTTTAGTTTGTTCGACAGATTATCTTCACTGCACAGGGGACAGCTCCATAGTGGTTACATCATCTCCTTAGCAGGCTCCCCAGTATGGACCACACGCCCGCGATACACACAAGCACTTAAGATGGCTTCAACTGAAATGCGTAAACTCAGTAAAGTAAGTAGTAAAGAGCCCGGTCACGCCAAGTGACGTATAGAGAATATGGTGTTAGTGACCATACATTTTACAGACCTTCAGCACATGATTTTTGGGGTAATGTGGTCGGTTTTACGCCCGTGCTGCTTGACTTTCCCAGAAAAAATCCGGTACCCATTTAAGGCTGGGTGAACCCGGAAGCCGTCGGTTGGGATCGAACCCTACCTCTTGTCCTTTGTAGTCCAGTTCACTAACCACTGAGCTATCGCGGCTCCCGTAAACTCACTACACCGACGATTAAATCTCCTTAGTTGCCTTTTTTACGACATACGTGGCAGGCGATCAGTCGCTCTCCTACTTTCCCCCTGCCCGTGGTCAAGACCCAGGTAGTCACACGACGAGAGCAGTTATGACGGGTTTTGAATTATTAAGTTATTAAGTTATTGAGTTATTGAGTTATTTGCGGGTCATCATCATTGGGCTCCAAACAGGCCCATAGGTCCTCAGATCCCCTCCTCAGCAAGTCCCGCAGTGTCCAGTGACTGAGTGACGACTCAAGTTCTAAATATTTTTTAGACGATTATTCAGATAAACAACAAAAAGAAATACATGCTTTTGTTGCATTCCTTGGTGTCCACTTAGAATATGGTATAAATACGACACAATAACAAACAATCGTGTTTATCTTGTAATGGAATTTTTTCTTCAGTCAAAATACCGGTCAATGCATGCTTGTCAACATCCCAAATCTATGTATAACCTTGTATTTGAGAATAACGGAGGCGTGCGTATTTCAAGACTTAGACATTTCAACTACGATGAACGTCATCATTTTTGCTCATGAAACACGCAGAAGTAAGTTTCATCGAAAGAAAAAAAAACGTAATCTTGATAAATCAACAACAGTGTAGAAATTGATGTGGCATGAATAAAAGCTTAAATAAAGAAAATAATAATTGATCATGCAAAATATCTTCTGATCTGTTCATTCTATCTAATTCCATATTGTTTTCATCTGTATTAACCGTTAATGAATTGTTTGTTCTTGTTCATGTGTAAGGAACCGTCATGATTCTATAGGGTGTTTATAAAGTCTCACTACACTTGGTATCTAGGTCAATTTGAAAAAAATGTTTATGACATCATCACAATATGTGCTCAATGGTAAGTTCACTTGTTGCGACAGTTTTCTTAATGACTTGTCTGGACTTTTAAGGATTCTGTCTTGGATATCTAAACATATTTCATCATTCACAGCAGGCCTACCAGATCGTGGAGCATCTTCCACATTTCCAGTAGCAATAAACTTATTCAACAAATTTCATTGACAGTGGGAGCACATATTGTGATGACGTCATAAACATTTTTTTTTTCAAATTGACCTAGATACCAAGTGTAGTGAGACTTTATAAACACCCTGTATTAGAGCCATGTCGATATGCACTTCATGTCCTTGCCTCGTTATGTAAAAGTTGTCATCACTGTGAAGGGAGCACCGCGAATGGAGAGTTCTTCAAGATAATATCACGGTATCGAACATTTACTTTCACAGTGTTGATCTCATTTGTCTAGGTCCTGTCGAGGGTTTCATGGGAGCTTGCGAATGGATAATAAAGGCGTTTTAGTTATGTTCTAACCGTGATTCTCTCTTTCTTTCTTTCCTTCCACATTTGCCTTTCAGCGTCGAGGGGAGATGTAGTTCGCGGTTTCTTGCTTTCTGTTGGTCTGTTCTGAATGTACACATTCGAGTGTTTCCGTTTATCCACAATTTTTGTTATATTTTGGTCAGCCTCACGGTATGGGGCTCTCGTATCGTTTGTTGATAACTTATTGCCTTTGATTTAGTTATGTATATCTTATCACGTGTCCGAATCACTTGATCTGTTGTCTCTTTCTGTATTCAATAGATGGCTCAGTTCCTAGTCTTTTTCATAACTCTTCATTTCTGATCTTATCTCTCAGGCTGTTTCCTGTCACTCGTCTAATACACTACGTTTCTGTGGTCGTTATTTTTCTAATAGTTCTTGAGTATAAGGTCCATGTCTGGCACTGGTAGTAGAACGTTCATCATTATTATCATTGAGTGTTGTTTCCACATCGAAAGTTGGCTACTAGAGCGCCATTCCACTCTGTCTCTTGCTTTGATGGTGCAGGTTGTCATAGGTTGACTTGTCCATCTTTTGATGTTACTCATCCATGTTAGTCTTGGTTTGCCTCTGTCTCTTTTACCTTGTATTTTACCTTCCAATATTACTTTTATTAGGCTGTTGTGTCTTTTAACATGCCCCAAAAATTTCATTTGTCTTGTTCTAATTGTGTTAAGTAGTTCTCTTTTCACTTTTAGTTGTTTTAAAACTTTATCGTTTGTTTTCTTTTCTTTTCATCCAATTATGCCTATTCTTCTATAAATCCACATTTCAAAGGCTTCAAATTTTCTGTTCTGTAATCTTGTCTAATGTCCATGTTTCTGCACCATATAGGAATATTGAGAAGATGTAACATTTTGCTATTCTTAGTTTTAGCCCTGGTGTTATTTGTTTTGATGTTAGTATATTTTTCATGACATTAAAATTACTTTTTACCATACCTATTCTTTTGTTTATTTCAGTTGTACATTTTCCATCATTGGTTATAGTATGTCCCAGGTAGTTGTACTAGTAGAATGTTAGGATAAAGATAGTCTTATAAACAGCTCGCTTCGCTTCTAACGTTACTTCTTTTTTACTTCTCTGTGAAATTTGTCCAATAGCTTGACAAGCCTTGTTACCGATATTCTAACCTTATAAAATCCACTCGGCCATCCCTTCTCTGGTTAGTATCAAACTGTAAATGATATGCAAATGCTTACCCGTTGAGTCTGATATTTTCGGTGTTTAAATATCAAAAGTTCTTGTATACTGTCATCATGGAACTAAGATCTATATTTCAGAGTCCGTCTCCTAAAAGAAGAGGTACTCGAACCCTTCAACGTTAAGACTCACGGGAAGGAAAGATCTTCCCAAAATTGAATTAGAGTCGAATATCTTTCCTTCTGTCTTTCTCGCTTTTATCAGTTAATCACTCATCTTCATTTTTCGTCATTAAAATTAGGTTAAGTTAGCATTTAAGTTAGCATTTAAGTTAGCATTTAAGTTAGCATTTAAGTTAGCATTTAAGTTAGCATAGATGCGATGTATCGTGATTTACAAGTTCTGATGTGTGTGCCTTTCCACTTAAAACTTTGGGAGAACATTTCATTGCACATTTTTACGTACTGGATTCTGTCCCTATGATATCCCTATTCGCTTGACAAGACTGGATTCTGTCGCTATGATATCCCTATTCGCTTGACAAGACTGGATTCTGTCGCTATGATATCCCCTATTCGCTTGACAAGACTGGATTATGTCCCTATGATATCCCTATTCGCTTGACAAGACTGGATTCTGTCCCTATGATATCCCTATTCGCTTGACAAGACTGGATTCTGTCGCTATGATATCCCTATTCGCTTGACAAGACTGGATTATGTCCCTATGATATCCCCTATTCGCTTGACAAGACTGGATTATGTCCCTATGATATCCCTATTCGCTTGACAAGACTGGATTCTGTCCCTATGATATACCCTATTCGCTTGACAAGACTGGATTATTTCCAGAGACACGGACACAGGTGCATTAGAATCTTGTTGCCGTAAGTAGCCAGCCATGAGTCACTCACAGAACACATGAATGCATTGGTCTCCCACCGTTATGTGAAACTAAGTAGAGTGTGAGGTCAGCACCCAGAATTCAATGCTAGAACGACCTCCTCTATTTGATATTTTACGAATAATTAATTCTCTGTATCTATGATCACTCATTTCGGCGCCAAACTAGAGCCGCTGTTGAATCTATAAATCCCTTTGATGTCAAGCGACTGGTGCGGGTCATTTCACTGATGCTTGCAGGCGAGTAGAGTTAATCTAATTTATGACAAGAGGAGAAACAATAACAGCAAGAAAGTCACAGAAAAGATTCGAAATGAAGGTTAGAGAGAGAGAGAGAGAGAGAGAGAGAGAGAGAGAGAGAGAGAGAGAGAGAGAGAGAGAGAGAAAGAGAGAATAAAAAGTGACAAAGATGCTTGTGTGAGTCATAGAGTTCACTCTGTTATATTTAATCGCTAGCTTTTGTGGCCTTGTAGATCTGAGGTCAGTTGCACATCTCACAAATAACAAAAGTACCCAGTTCAAGTTCTGTTCCAAAACAGAGTCATCGGGTTTTCCCTGTGACAACTTCTCTTGATAAATTAAGAAAGAAAATGTCCGCACGCCCTCAGGTCTATGTGGTGTGCTGTTAATGCACATGTTTGTCAATAACCAATTTATGGATGATGTAACCTGTAGCACACCAAGCCGTCTTGCTTTCTCTGGAAAAACCATATCATTATTTATGTGGTTGCATGAACCAAGGAGCCTTCGAGACAATCAAACCCGATCGTTTGTCCATAGTAGTCTAATTCCTATATCATCATAATCAATCAAGTACCGGGTCTACTGGCGTAGGTGATCATGTCTCTCCACAACTTTCGATCTCGACAGCTATTTATCATTTCTGTTGTTGACCTTCTGCCAAGCCATTCTCTTAAGCTGTCTGGTATTTTTTCTCTTTACTTCCTTCTATCTCTTCGTCCTTCAATTTTTCCAGTTGTTACAATATATTCCGGTTGTTCTCTTCTCATTACATGGCCAAAAGATGATGATTGTTTCTTCCTAATATTGGAAATTAGCTCTCTTTTTGCTTTGACCTCTCTCAGAACATCTTCATTACTCTTCTTAGCTGTCCATGGTACTCTCAACATTCTTCTTTAAAACCACATTTCTACAGACTCCAGTGATTTTCTTGTCTATTGTCCTATTGTCCATGATTCGCATCCATATGTTAAGATTGGCTCTACTTAACATTTAAGAACTCTTTTTCTTGTTTCTATTGTCAGAAATGGATTGCATAGTATCTTCCTCATTTTTTTGGAAAGCTGCTTTTGCCTGAGCCATTCTACATCTCACCTCTTTTGTACATCTTCCGTCTGAGGTTAACAAAGTTCACAAATATTTAAATTCATTTACCTGTTTTAATATTGTTCCACTTGTCTTTATTTTGCACTAAGGTGATGTCTTTTTCTTTGTTGTTACCATTACCTCTGTCTTTTTGCTATTAAGGCTGAGTCCTTTATTTTTGCTTTCTTTCACTATAATGTCCAACATTTCTTGTAACTCATTTTCACTCTTAGCGATTGAGACTGTATCATCAGCATACCTTAGATTATTTATATTATGACCTCCGATTGTTATTCCAGGCATGTCCCTTATGGATCTTAAAATATTCTCACTATAAATATTAAACAAATCTGGTGACAACACACAACCGTGTCTAACACCCTGTTTTATTTGTTGAAACATTCCCAATTTGTTTCCAGTTCTTCTGACCGCTGTTTGATGCCAGTACATGTTCTTTATTATTCTTAGATCTTTGCTGTCTACGTTTATACTTTCTAAAATTTTGATTATTTCTGGATGCTTTACTTTGTCAAATGCCTTGGTGTAATCTATGAAACATAGGTATAGATCTGTTTTCACCTCTATAGCTCTTTCTACTAAAGATCTTATGATATAAATGACATTGCTTGTTCCTTTATCTCTAACAAAACCACACTGTTCATCGCTAATTTCTGGACTGATTATGTTTCGCACCCTTCGCATGATGATTCTTAGTAATATCTTAGTCATGTGACTCATAAGGCTTATTGTGCGATGATCATCGCATTCAATCGCACCCGATTTCTTTGGTAGGGCTATGAATATTGATTTGAGCATGTCGTCTGGTATATATATCAATCAATAGATATATAATTAGATATATCTTGTGTAGAAAATGAACATGAGAAAGGAGCCTTGGCTGTTGGAAATTGTAAGAAGTAGATTATATTTTTTTATTGGGCATTTAAAAATGAAAAGATAACATGAAAAGATAACAGAAAGATAACATGAAAAGATAACAGAAAGATAACGTGAAAAGATAACAGAAAGATAACATGAAAAGCGAAAAAGTAGAATCCTGGTTATAGAAAACAATAGATCGGCCTCGCCTAGATCGAAGGCTAATAGTTTCAACCAACCTTAAATGTGTACTATCTTATAAAATTATAATCTCTTTACGACATTATCCAACTACTGTGGGACATGTTTGGTTCTTGTGGCAAGGCGCTGTGCCGAGGTGTGCCAGTTCGTTCCTGTTTCTGACCTTTTATTGTTCTTTGTTGTTGTTGAACATTTGTGATTTTTTTTCCGAATGTTGTGAACATACCTCTTCCCCTAAAATGATTCACTGATCTATGGCCTCGGAAGTTTTCCTCAATAATAATATTCATTTGTTTGTTTCCAGGACTAGAGAATAAAGCCCGCTTGTACTGAGCCGTTGCTACGAAGTTTTAGTCTTACAATTTATTTCACCCCGCGTAGAAAAAAATCGTTTCAAGCTACATGAATTCCAGTATTTCTTTAAGATTATGAATGCTCATTTCAAGTATCGTAATGAAATACAAATTGGGTCTAGTTTCCATTACATTTTTATTGTAAATACCTCACACACAGGTGAATAATGCTTGCCTCTTTAATTCTCATGGACGATTGTTGCAGAATTGTAGGTTGGCTAAACGCTTTGTCTATGAAATATTTACTGGTTTGGATAGAATTATCTAATTTGATTTTGCAAACTACGTTACGCTATCAAGCTCAAACGTTTATATAAATGTTCATAACTCTTTCGGTACGGAAGCTTTTTATCAATGCACCGGGAGGGATCTCAGAGACAATACTTTTCATGGTTTTAAGAATCAATCTTCAAATTTATATTTATCTAAAATATATAATTTATTAAATGAATTTTTAGATAATTGAAAAAGGTATTAGATTTCACCAATATTATGATGATATAATACATGTAAAAAAATGGTTTGATGACGGTTCATACTAATCAAATTGACATTGACGCACAGTGCGTCGAGACGTACGGAAAGTGTTAATTACAATTTGTTAGGGGTGAAGGAAAAGAAATGCAAATAAATCATGAAAATGTGAAGCTGCAGTAAAGCTAAATGTGAGAGAGAATTGAAAAAAAAAATAGAAAAAAAAATGGTATTATTAAAGCTTTACGTAATTGATGGACGACACAAATTTGAACGACGTTTCGGCTCAACATGCCTTCAGCAGAAAAATACAAACAACACACACACAGATATGTAAATAAATAAAACTATTAGTGCATAGATAATTAATAACGAAGCATCTAATACAAAATAATATTAAACTAGTACGAGAAACAAAAATGACCTCCCTGTATACTGGACCGTGGCCATAAAGGATAATTTGTCAACGTGATGGTTAAGGCTAGTTTACTAAGCAAACGTGATAACGTTTACAATGAAACGTAAATAACAAATACTTTCTAATCTTCATGAACGTTGTTCAGTATCTAAAGAGTTACGTATTGTGTAGATCCCGCTTGAAACATCCAGATGGCATGAGCTAGCTCAGACGGTCTCGGCCATCACCAATTAGATCTGACACCATGCAACGTTATGGCCCATTATATGTTCTACTAGTAGATGAGGTTTCATACATATAAAATTTACCAGTAAAACACCTGTACAAATTTGCTCCTCTGGCGTGTCTTCAACATAAAGTGGTAGAGGAACCTTTCTGTCCACCACGAGAGCTGGTCTACTGGTAGCAATGCAACCTAACTGGACAAGTCAACAAGCTGGGACCAGTAAAAGCGAGGCACAAAAACGTCACTCTAGTTGGGGATTTCCGGGATTTCTCATTCTGTCCTTTGCCTTCTCTGTATTTGGCTGTTGACGAAACATAAGGGCATTGATATCGTGTTTCCTAAACGCCAGACTTTGGGGGTAATGGTACTCATTGTCTTCTTTTCTTTTCATTTACTTCAATACTTGTTAATATAATTTTATAAAATTCTTACCTCTAAAATTCTTATCTTTCTAATCTCTGTAAAAGTTCTAATTTTGTAGAAAATTTACTTCTGTAAAAGGCTTACATCAGCAGAAGTTCTACCTCTGTAAAAGTTCTACCTCTGTAAAAGTTCTACCTCTGTAAAAGTTCTACCTCTGTAAAAGTTCTACTTTTGTAAAAGTTCTACCTCTGTAAAAGTTCTACCTCTGTAAAAGTTCTACCTCTGTAAAAGTTCTACCTCTGTAAAAGTTCTACCTCTGTAAAAGTTCTACTTTTGTAGAAAATTTACCTCTGCAAACGTCTTACCTCTGTGAAAGTCTTATCTTTGCAAAAGTCTTTATCATCATCATCATCGAGTGCCTTCGCCGCAACGAAGGTTGGCTACCATGGAGCGCCATTCTGCTCTGTCTCTTGCTTTGATGGTGCAGGTTGTCATAGGCTGATTTGTCCATCTTTTGATGTTACTCGTCCATGTTAGTCTTGGTCTGCCTCTGCCTCTTTTACCTTGAATTTTCCCCTCCAGGATTACTTTTAGTAGGCTGTTGTGTCTTTGAACATGGCCCAAGAATCGCATTTTTCTTGTTTGAATTGTGTTTAGTAGTTATCTTTTCATTTTTAGTTGTTTTAAGACTTCATCATTTGTTTTCTTTTCCTTCCATCCAATTCTACCTATTCTTCTATATGCCCACATTTCAAGGGCTTCAATTCTCTGCTCTGTTTTATTGTCTAATGTCCATGTTTCTGCACCATATAGGAATATTGAGAAGATGTAACATTTTGCTATTCTTAGTTTTAGCCCTGGTGTTATTTGTTTTGATGTTAGTATGTTCTTCATGACATTAAAATTACTTTTTGCCATTCCTATTCTTTTGTTTATTTCAGTTGTACATTTTCCATCACTGGTTATAGTATGTCCACTGTAGTTGTAGTTCTAAACTGGCTCTGGGTCTATTCCTTCAATTTTGATATCCATTTGTGGGTTTTGAGTATTTCCTTTGTTTATGATCATAGTTTTAGTCTTTTTGATATTCATATCTAGTCCATATTTTTTGCTTATCATGTATATTTCATTAAGTAATTGTTGTAGATCTTTAGGATTTTCTGCTAGTAGTACAGTACCATCAGCATATCTTAGGTTATTGATTATCTTTGCATTAATGTGTAGGTCTGGCATCTCCGTGATGTTTTTAAAGATTTGCTCAGTGTATAGATTGAACAAGCTTGGTGATAGGATGCATCCCTGTCTTACTCCTCTTTTTATATCAATGGGTGTAGAGTTCTCTTTGTTATATTTTATTATTGCTGTTTGCTCCCAGTATAGATTACATATTAGTCGTATGTTCATGTCTTCTCTTTTAGGCATTCTATAAGTTGTTTGTGGTGTACTCTATCAAAAGCATTGGTGTAGTCTATGAAGCAGGCATATATTGGTTTGTTTACTTCTGTGTACTTTTCGATTAATGTTCTCATGCTAAATATGGCTTCTTTTGTGCGACTATTTTTCCTGAATCCAAATTGTTGCTCATCTAATTCAGTATTAATTTTATTCTGAATTCTTCCTTGTATAACTTTTAGCAAGATTTTTGTAACATGGCTTGCTCATTAGGCTTATTGTTCTAAAGTCACTGCATTCAACTGCACCATTCTTTTTAGGCAATGCAATGAAAGTTGATGTTTTTAGTTCATTTGGTATGTATCCTGTGTGGTATATGTCGTTACATATGTCTGTAATCACTTCAATGCCAAAATCTTCTAGTGCCAGTATCATCTCTATCTGTATGCTGTCAGGTCCTGCTGCTTTTCCCTTTTTCATTGTTTTATAGCTTTTTCCACCTCAGATTTTAAGATTTTAAGCCTGATGTATAATTTATAACTGGTTTCTTGTCCCTTTGATCATAAAATAGTTCTGTTATATATTCCTGCCATCTTTCTATAATATCTTTATTGTCTGTTAGCATTTTTCCTTTTTTGTCTGCAATGCATCCACCTTCTGTGGCTTTTTTATTTTTATTAGTCATTCTCTTTATTTCTGTGTGCATTCCTCTTAAGTCTTGTTTGCTTTCCGTAGTTTCTATTTCTATACATTTTTGGCTGAGCCAGTCTTCTTTTGCCTTTTTGCACATTTTGTGTATTTCATTATCTATTTTATTGTATTGGGCAGTGTTCTTCGCTTGTCTCCTTTCTTCCATTTTTTTTAAAGATTGTGTTAGTTATCCATTTTTGTTTTTTGTTCTTTTCTCTTTTGGGTAAGGTGTCGCAGGTTTCTTGTATGCATTTCTTTATGCATTGCCATTTGGTTGCTACTTTCTCATCAGGATTTTCTCTTCTGTATTGTTCAATTCCTTCTTCTAGCAGCTTCTGGTATGTGTTCTTTACTTGTATTGTATAGGTATCTTTAATATCTTTTTGACTTAAAGCTGTTATATCTAGTGGATTTGTTGATGAATTAGACTTTTGCTTGTTTCTCTTTAGTTTGATTTTCATTTTAATCATTACAGGATTGGCAAAAGTCTTACCTTTCAAAAGTCTTACCTCTGTAAAAGTACCTCTGAAAACGTCTGACCTCTGTGAAAATCCTAACCTTGCAAAGGTCTTACCTTTAGAAAAGTCCTACCTCTGAAAAAGTCGTACCTCTTACAGCGTTACCTCTGAAAAAGTCGTACCTCTTACAGCGTTACCTCTGAAAAAGTCGTACCTCTTACAGCTTTACCTCTGAAAAAGTCGTACCTCTTACAGCGTTACCTCTGAAAAAGTCGTACCTCTTACAGTGTTACCTCTGAAAAAGTCGTACCTCTTACAGTGTTACATCTGAAAAAGTCGTAACTCTTACAGCGTTACCTCTGAAAAAGTCGTACCTCTTACAGCGTTACCTCTGAAAAAGTCGTACCTCTTACAGTGTTACCTCTGAAAAAGTCGTACCTCTTACAGTGTTACCTCTGAAAAAGTCGTACCTCTTACAGTGTTACCTCTGAAAAAGTCGTACCTCTTACAGTGTTACCTCTGAAAAAGTCGTACCTCTTACAGCGTTACCTCTGAAAAAGTCGTACCTCTTACAGTGTTACCTCTGAAAAAGTCGTACCTCTTACAGTGTTACCTCTGAAAAAGTCGTACCTCTTACAGTGTTACCTCTGAAAAAGTCGTACCTCTTACAGTGTTACCTCTGAAAAAGTCGTACCTCTTACAGCGTTACCTCTGAAAAAGTCGTACCTCTTACAGCGTTACCTCTGAAAAAGTCGTACCTCTTACAGTGTTACCTCTGAAAAAGTCGTACCTCTTACAGTGTTACCTCTGAAAAAGTCATAACACTCTTAATTAATTGTTTTAATTTGGCCAGTTTGGGAAAAAGCTTGGCAATTTCTGTATATTTTCTTGGGATATCCTCACGTTGAGTTCTAAGAATAACATGTTTTATATGTAGTTTATAACATTTTTCCTACAACACTCGTCTTGATAACGCTGAAATTTAACCGCTTTTAGTAATTTGTTGGTTCAACAAAGGTAACACTTATCCTGATCGCAAGTTTTATCACATTGTTTTAAAATGCTTGTAGTAAGTCAATATCGCCAGAATGGCATTGTGCAATGCACACAATGGCAGTTCTCAGACTTAAACACAGTTGTCAAGAACAGAAATATCGAATCTTTTGGCTTGTCACGGATATAGCCACAGGTCACAAACATGCGTTAAGTAGACTAGGACGTGACTAGAATTCGTTGACGTCCCTGGTTCATATTTACAACTAACCGAAGTGTTTGAGGTCACAACAATCAGATTTACATTTCCTGGATCGGGACGCTGTTTATAACTATTTCAATGTATTAGTCTGCTGTTTTTGTTTCAATAAAATTTCCTTTTTGTTTGCACTTTAACGATTTCGTCACGTCTGTCATTTCATCCTTCTAATTGTTATTGTTAGTCTTTATTTCTTTCTTTCTTTCTTTTATTTTTATTTGTAAAAATATCTGTGAGTTTGCTCACTGCGGACGATCGTCAGACTTGATGATGTAAAGAAGTAAGGACAAATAAGATGGGTCGTTACAGTAATGTCTGAACAAGGAGAATATTACAGTAGAAATATCAAGATAAAAGACACTCATTACTAAATTTCTGTTACTTTTCAGCGTCGAGAGAAATTGTAGTGTTCTGGTCAATGCACTGTAGTGGATGGTACTTATTTTAATGCCAGCTATTTTATGGATATATTGTCTTCTGGGCCTACCTTTTCTTCTCTTCTGGTTGCTTCTGAAGGTCGCGCTGTTTCAGAGCGTTAAACAGAAATGAATGTGGCCGTAAACAAGATGCGGAGATAACAATAAATTGAGTGACAGGAAATCGTGACAAAGTTATGTAACTCGTGGATAACAAGACAGTAGCAGAACAGCGGACGCTCTTCATCTTGTGTTGCGATCATGTCTCATTCAGACTAGGGCTCCGGACTGTCTTATGAAGGCAGCTGTCTGTTTAAGTGATTCGGTTGATCCGTAGAGTTTCTGTCCCAGGGAGGTTGGTGTGGGCTACATTGCCCTCCTCAGTTCAGTGTGCTGGGGCAATCCTGTAGAATGTGTTTTGATGTCGTGTTATTCAGGGTACAGTGGCATTTGATTTCTCATTCTGTTGTGGCCAGTGCTTAGGCGAATTATGACTTGATCCCTCCTTGATAGTTGAAGGTATCCGTCCCTCACATTATACTTCGTGTGGTCTTGTTTCTATTTTTTCATGATACTGTCCCTTGTTGGTGGATATGGCTTCATGTAGCTGACCAGATGGCTCTCTTGTGGTAATCTCCTTCCTTCCTTAACTAGTTTGTCTGCTCATTCGCTTCCTTTTATATTACAGTGTGATGATATCCCCTGGATAAGCACTCACTGAAAGTTATTGCACAGTTGGTCTAGGCTTGTTCTCAAGTCATCTAGCTCATTGTTCCTGTGGTTTTTTGAGCTGTTAGGACGACAGTGCGTCGTTCAGTATCACCAATTTCTTGTACACATTATTTTTGCGTTGGATAGCCAGTTTTGCAGCCTTTTTGAGGGTTTCAGTTTCTGCTTTATAGTTGTTTGAACATTTCCCAGTAGCTATTGACTTGCTAATCTCTTCCTGGTTATTCAGCCTCAAGAACACACCTCCTCCATTTCTGTGGCGTTTATAGTAGAGCCATCCATTTTTTTATGAGACCAGGAATCCTATGGGTAGCTGTCGTCTATGTGATTTTCTGCTATGTGTTTTCTCTCTGTGTCTGAGCGCCTTTTTTCATGATTCCTGTTATGTCTTCCTTCAGTTCTGGTATTTTATATTTCACATGAGGAGTGAAACAGAATGGGTATATGGGTTTTTGTAATTTTTTGAGACAGTACTGGATCGCTAACTGTCAATTCTTTGGGGATTGCAGCGAAGTTGCTCCTATTTAGTCTTCCTTTTCCGAAACCGGCTATTCTTTGGTGCATGTGGTGGGTAGGCACCCTTTTGTACTTCTACGCTTGTTGCATTACTTTAGTTGTCCGTCTATCTTCCAAAGATTGTAGGCCTGTTGCTGTTTCTAGAGTCTCTATATGTGTAGATTTATTAGCACCAGTGATGATATGGGAAGATTGGTTTTGTGTTCTGTTAATTTTGCTAAGCTGTGATTTGGAAGCTGTATGAGTGTTTGGTGTGCTGGCTGATGAGTGGTTAGCGTAATGGTTGATGAGTGGTTAGTGTAGTGGTTGGTGAGTGGTTGGTGTACTGGTTGATGAGTGGTTGGTGTACTGGTTGATGAGTATTTGGTGTACTGGCTTATGAGTGGTTAGTGTACTTGTTGATGAGTGGTTAGTGTACTGGTTGATGAGTCGTTGGTGTACTGGTTGATGAGTGGTTGGTGTACTGGTTGATGAGTGGTTGGTGTACTGTTTGATGAGTGGTTAGTGGACTGGCTTATGAGTGGTTAGTGTACTGGCTTATGAGTGGTTGGTGTACTTGTTGATGAGTGGTTAGTGTACTGGCTTATGAGTGGTTGGTGCACTGGTTGATGAGTGGTTAGTGTACTGCCCTATGAGTTGTTGGTGTACTGGCTGATGACTGGTTAGTGTACTGGCTGATCAATGGTTAGTGTTCTAGCTGATGACTGGTTTGTGTACTGCCTGACGAATGGTTAGTATACTGGCTGACGAATGGTTAGTGTTCTGGCTGATGACTGGTTAGTGACCTGGCTGACGAATGGTTAGTGTATTGGCTGATGACTGGTTAGTGTACTGGCTGATGACTGGTTTGTGTACTGGCTGATGACTGCTTCGTGTACTGGCTGATGACTGGTTAGTGTACTGGCAGGAGACCAGATGAGACTTATAAATTAATCTTCTCCTTCTTTCTTTCCTCACTTGCCTTTCAGTGACGATGGGAGATATAGTTAGCCCTTTATTTTCCTTCAGTTAGCTACTGTTATGTTTCCTAGTGTTTATAATATTCCACAGATTCCTTTTTTTTTAATCGATCCAGGTTTGAATGTTATCCTAACATCCATTGAAGGTTCGGTGTGTTATACTTACAGGTAAGTCGTCGGTCTTTGGACAGAAAGGTCCTGGGTTTAATCCCACAAGTGGGAACATTTTCAAAAACAAAGAAAACGGAATTTTTTTTTTTCCAACGTGACTTTAACCTTCCCTGGTTTCTGGGTGGTGAAATCCGATGTCCAGCCCTCTTTCTTCTTCCTCTTTTCTCTTTTCACTGATACCGAAAGGTGTCGTGGTTTATATCATTTGTCGTTCTTGAGCTGCTCGAACTGTCTGAATTAGTGATTTTAATGTCTTGTTACATGTCTCTATCACTGCATATATCCATCTTCTTATTTTCTATTTTCGCTGATACCGAAAGGTGTCGTGGTTTATATCATTTGTCGTTCTTGTGCTGCTCGAATTGTCTGAATTAGTGATTTTCCTTTGTTGTTACATGTCTCTATCACTGCATCTATCTATCTTCTTCTAGGTTTTCCTCTTGGTCTTTTTCCATGAATTCTCGTGAAGAACGCCATTGATGGTGATTGGTGAGGATTCATTCTGACTTTTCAAGCCTTCTTTGATGACAGCAATAAATTAGAGGTCCTCGTTTGTACACATGCACATTAAAGAAACATTGGCAGTTAGAAATCGAAAAGATTAGGCCAAAAATGGTCGCTGCCCATGCAGTACTGTCAGCAAAAATGTACCACATCGATGGACCCCAACCAGTGCTGCGGGGATCGTACATGTGGGTTTTGGGTTCCCCTCGGAGATTCTCGACACTTCAAACAAAAAATCGAAGCATTCGTGGGTTATTTTGGTGTGCAATGATGATGATCCTAATATTAATGGGTTCTTTAACGTGCACGAGTGTACACGGGATCTCCTATTTTTCACCGCTATAAGAGAGGGCTAGACATCTAATCTTACTACCCCGAGATTAGAAGCTTGTAAAATGACAAAAAGCTGGTTCAGTTTTTGAAAAGAAATATCCTTCGTCTGTGATAGGAATCGAGACTGGGACGTTCTTGTCCACAGGCCGATGTCTTACCTAAAATCAAACAATCCACAAACTTCCAATTCAACTCACAGGTTATTTCTGTAGTTTACATGATAGAGCTTTTGCTTCGACCATGAGAGGTACCGAGTTTGAACTTCGACAAGTATATGTTCTATTTTTGTGAAAGGGTACACTTCTTTTTTTTTAAAATATTTGTTTATTTTTCATTGAACGTATAGTTTCTTATATTGATAAGACTTTTTAAAATTGGATGGCACATTAGTGACGGCACGGATTGTGCCATGTTCTTCAGTTTGAAGGTAATTTAATTGCGATCAACGTGGATTCGAAGAGCTTAAATCTTGTAGGACGGGTGTAAAGATAGTAGTTTTATTTAGACCCAACTTGACATATGATGGAAAACTGGACAGCAGACAAGAACGATATCGGGGGTCACAAAGATGTCTTCTTGTACTAGCATATTACTGTCTTATTAACTGTTTTGTTTATCTGTAACCAAAGTAAGAATAAAATATTCTTGGAGAAGACAGATGGAAGCAGAGATGAAGATGATGGGGAAGAAATGGAATGATCTTGAAAGAATGGCAAGAAACAGACCTCCTTGTAAAGTGTTTGTTGAAGACCTATGCTCCACAGGGAGCTGAAAGGTAGAAAAAGAAGGAGAAAGTAAGAATAATAACATTACACAACAATGATCAATACAACAAAATTCTGAATCAAACATTTAGTATAATCTGTATTGTATATTAACATTCTGATAACAACATAAAATAGACTTGTAGGTCTAAAAGTTGTACATTTCTGGAACAAAATAAGAAGCGAACACTTTTAAAAAATTGAAATTCAATAAAAATAATTTGAAAATAATAAATTAATTCTTTTTTTATGAAACAGGTAAATAAATTGTGCATCATAAACGCAGCATAAAATGAGGACAGCTGTCCGTGGGATCAAATTCTGGGGTATCATTAAAAAAGAAATTTGTCAAGGAATTTTACAAGTAACTCTATACAGATGCTGAAAGAAGTTTCACTTCACATTTTTACTCAAGTTGATCTAATTCATTTATTATTACTCAAGTAGTTCCACTTCATATTATTATTACTCAAGTTGTTCCACTTCATATTATTACTCAAGTAGTTCTATTTCATATTATTACTCAAGTAGTTCAATTTCATATTATTACTCAAGTAGTTCCACTTCATATTATTACTCAAGTATTTCCACTTCATATTATTACTCAAGTAGTTCCATTTCAGATTATTACTCAAGTAGTTCTACTTCATATAACTATCGCCCATGTAGTTCCACCTCATATTATACTCTAGTAGTTCTGCTTCAAATTATTATTATTCAAGTAGTTCCTCTTCATATTATTACTCAAGTAGTTCCACTTCATATTATTACTCAAGTAGTTCCACTTCATATTATTACTCAAGTAGTTCCATTTCATATTATTACTCAAGTAGTTCTATTTCATATTATTACTCAAGTAGTTCCATTTCATATTATTACTCAAGTAGTTCCACTTCATATTATTACTGAAGTATTTCCACTTCATATTATTACTCAAGTAGTTCCATTTCAGATTATTACTCAAGTAGTTCTATTTCATATAACTATTGCCCATGTAGTTCGACCTCATATTATACTCTAGTAGTTCCGCTTCAAATTATTATTCAAGTAGTTCTACTTCATATTACAGTAGGCCAAGTAGTTTTACTTCACATTATTACTCAAGTAGCCGGTAGTGGGGTGTGGTATACACTCCACAGTGTGGTGACAGCTTTACAAAAGAGGAACACAATAAAATACTGACGTCTCAGCCTGCGGAACGATAACTCAACTAGTTCTGCTTCATATTATCACTCAAGTACTTCCATTTCAAAGTATTATTACTCACATAGTTCTGCTTTACATTATTACTCAAGTAGTTCCACTTTAAGTTATTATCACTCAGCTAGTTCCGCTTCATATTACTATTCTCCATGTATCTCCACTTCGTATTAATACCCAAGTATTTCCCATTCATACCATTATTACTCAAGTATGTCCCCGTCATACCATTATTACTCAATTACTTCTACTTTGTATTATTACTCAAGTAGTTTCACTTCATATAAGATAACTCAAGTAGTTTCACTTCATATTATTACTCAAGTAGTTTCACTCCATATTATTACTCAAGTAGTTTCACTCCATATTATTACTCAAGTAGTCTCACTTCATATTATTGCTCAAGTAGTTTCACTTCATATTATTACTAAAGTAGTTTCACTTCATATTATTACTCAAGTAGTTTCACTTCATATTATTACTCAATAGCTTCACTTCATATTATTACTAAAGAAGTTTCACTTCATATTATTACTCAATAGCTTCACTTCATATTATTAATCAAGTAGTTTCACATCATATTATTACTCAATAGCTTCACTTCATTTTATTACTAAAGTGGTTTCACTTCATATTATTAATCAAGTAGTTTCACTTCATATTATTACTCAAGTAGTTTCACTTCATATTATTACTCAATAGCTTCACTTCATATTATTAATCAAGTAGTTTCACTTCATATTATTACCCAGCGTTATGGAATCTGAGACATTATATAATTTGAATACCACGAGCACCACCTGAAGTTTGCAAAAACTCCTGTGATTCACCCAGACACCAGGTTATTTGTCTATTGCAAAAAGTTTTAGGAGTATCGAGGAAGTGTGTTGCAACTACTGTGAAGTTTCGTGTTGAAGGCGACACCTGTCGGAAGTTTCTAGTCAACTGTAGACCGCTATAATGACGACAATTTACACCTTAATTTAACAAACTTTAAGCCTCACGCATTGTCTCACTGTTGTAATTTGTGGGGGAACACATTGCGCAAAAGCGCTTCATTTTATAGACGGTCAAATATCATGTTCTTATCTTTCTTCAATTATATTTAAAACATATTTTCTCAACAACTAAATATCCCTAAACGAAACCAGAAAACGCTTTAAGAAAAATATAACATAAAAAAAACCTCGAAGTCTTCCGTTATCAATATACTTTAATAATTATTGCTATGTCAGAACAAATATTTCAAAAACAACGCGTAGGATTCAAAGAAACGAAACAAGGGAGCAGTAAAAATGTATTATTATTTCTGAAAGATGTAGTTAAAATAGTTGAGTTTAAGTTTTCAGACGATATCCTCTCGAATTAAATTATAAACCACATGTATTGATCTTGTAGAAGTGCGCTCCTGATGTATGTTTTTAATAGACAGTTTAATACAAATATTATAAATGAGATGGTCTTTTTTCTGTAAATAATTCCTACTGTACATTTTTCAATGTATATCTCTCATCTTGTGTACTACTTTATATTTAAAAGGTGGGCGTACATTTTTGTTTAAAAAGATTCCTCTGCACTTGACACAATAATTCATGAACTGACAAGTTAGAAACATAGCAAACATCAAATTATTTATTCAATGTTTGTGTCGTGTCACATTCATCAAATTATTTATTCAATATTTGTATCTTGTCACGTTCATCAAATTATGTATTCAATGTTTGTATCTTGTCGTCACGTTCATCACATCAAATTATGTATTCAATATTTGTATCTTGTCACATTCATCAAATTATTTATTTCATTAATAGTACATTTATGCAATAATGGAGACATCTTTAATTCATTTAACGCTCGTAGGATTGCGATGCACCCATTGAAACAGTAATAGACCTTTACTACGCTACCACACTCATAAAAGCGCTCATCGACTGCTATACATTTGCATACACACGATAATATTTATTAACTGCTAGCTCTTTAGCACTCCCGAAAAAAATATCATTAAATGATATCACTTTCATACACTAATCGAAACACTCATTGACTTATAGCACTGTACTACTTTCACAGAAATCTTGGCTGCTAGCACTTTCTCACACTAACGAAAATACTCACTGACTACTAACCGTGCTACATTCATCAATTCATTCTTTAACTTCTAACAACTTTCATCCTTTTAAAAGATCCATTAATTATTGCTTGCAACTCTCATCAAAACATCAATTAAATTATTTACAGTTTGCTGCATCACCAAAATATCTATTGACTGCTGGTTTCACAGGCAGTCCACCAGCAACAGTTTCTAAATTACCAACAATAATCATCCCTTACTTGTTACTAATTGCTGAGTGCAAAATAAACAATATATCCAATATTACTCATGAAACAATTATACTATTAAATAAAACAGTGCAAAAAAAAAAATAATGAGAAACAACAGAAGTTAAAAAAGTAAGCGTTCTCTTGTTTGAGATCTAATGGATCAAATTGATAAATAAGAGAGAAGACTTGATGGCTTAGAGATAAGACACACTTTTCTGGACACCCCGAGTCGAATCCTATCAGAATCGGTAGAGTTTTCATTTTTAATCTGTGGTTATTTTGCATGGCTTCACCCTCCATCTGTCTCCGTGTAATGAAACTGAATATATAACTCTCTCGAATAACGTCGATTAATAGGAGGTTCCGTGTGCATGTGGGCACGCTAAATAACCATTGACAGTGAAAGGTCGAAAAGAGAAGGTCAAAGTTGTCTGTGAGTGGACAAAATTGTTAAGCAAGCTACTCATGATTTAGAAGACATATGTACCGTCCCTTGCAGTCCACTTGCAGTTCAGTAAAGATAAAACGCACCCACGCAGAATAAATGGATGAGCGGTAAGAAAAACAGTGACATAAGAAGAGCAATCAGAAAAACGTAAAGTACGAGACTTGAACCGGCGTCTTAGCACGCAAGTTTACACCCATATGTGCTCAGCCGCCTATCCAGAAATGTTCGGATATTTCTGTATAGTGTAGCCACAAGCATCAAAACTCAGATGCGAAGCGACATTCCTCACCTTCCCAGGGTAATATCCTGATAACCATTTCTGCCAACGGCTGGGTCGACCGTGGGGGTATTTTTTTTCCCAACCACGAAAACAATTCACACTGCTTCCAGCGGGAATCGAACACGGGTTGTCCAAACGTAGGTAGTCCAGTCGGGTGGTTTTCCCGACTAGGCTACCGAGGCCCCCAATCAGAAATGCAGCCATATTCGAATACATCAAATTGGGGGTTAATAGATATAGAAAAAAAAAATATTCACCTTTACCTTTTGTTAGGACTATGGAAATCAGGCGTTAATGGCTATATTTTTTTCCGTGGCTTGCGACATATTTTTGGGCGCATTGGTCGATATCACACCAGGCCGCCTCTACCTCTCAGGAAAAAATGTCCTGCACTCATTTTTAAAGAACGAGCGAACCCCGGAGCCTTGTAGGTCTGAAAGGAGATCGTAATTTCTGGGAATTTAACCCGTACCTTTATGACCCAGAAGCAAGAGCACTAACCAATGACCTTTCGGTGCTATCGTAATAAGAGCCACAACCATAATCTAAATCCTGGATTTGGGAAATTAGAAGTATAACCATAATCCAATCATCAAATTAGCCACAGAGATGAGATTTCTCAGAAGAAAGTTGAGAGTTCCCTTGATGGCTAAATAGACCAACGAGAGAATTCTCAAAGAGGCCAACACAAAAAGGGAAGTCCTAAAAAAAGCATCAGAAAGAAACAATCAACATTTTTCGGGCACATCATGAGAAGAGGAAAGTTGGAATACTTGGTTACAACTGGCAAAATAAAAGGAAAGAGATATGGTGGATGCCAAAGAGAGAATATGCTGGATAACTTGGTGTCATGGCACGGAAAACAGTCAAGAACAGAGTTGAAATGACACGCTGTGGATAGAGAGTAGTGGAAAGACACGATCACCTACGTCAATCGGTATGGCACAAGATACTGATGAATCATCAAACTAGGGAATAAGAGACATGGCAAAAATCTAAAAAATAATTTGGGAATTAAACGACATGGCAATAATCTATTCCATCAAATTGGAGAATAAAAGACATGGCAATAATCTAGTCCATTAAAGTAGGGAATAAGAGACATGGCAATAATCTAGTCCATCAAGTTGGGGAATAAGAGACATGGCAATAATCTAGTCCATCAAGTTGGGGAATAAGAGACATGGCAATAATCTAGTCCATCAAGTTGGGGAATAAGAGACATGGCAATAATCTAGTTCATCAAATTGGGGAATAAGAGACATGACAATAATCTAGTTCATCAAATTGGGGAATAAGAGACATGGCAATAATCTAGTCCATCAAGTTGGGGAATAAGAGACATGGCAATAATCTAGTTCATCAAATTGGGGAGTAAGAGACATGGCAATAATCTAGTCCACCAAATTGGGGAATATGAGACACAGCCAGCAGTACAGAGCTGATCAAGACTTCGTTAAATTCCTTCTTCTGGTTTCCCTTTGAACTTCGGATCTGTTGACGAGATCGGGGCAGTTATGATCTCAGGCTTAATGAGAGCCGCTGGTGCAGGCATTCTAGTGCTGCAGGCGAGGACAATAACATAATGGTAAAATGTTATACAAGCCACCTTGACAATGGGTATTTAGACAAGACAAATGGATGCATGTTATGTGAAGGTCAAATATTGACATATTCAAGTGAATCTTGAACATAAAAATCTACGAGGATGTTCGAAAGGAGACCAAAGTAAAGAGAAAGTTTATTTCCAACGTTAAGAAAAGATAACAGTCGTCTTTATTTTGAACAAGTGATGAGGAAGGAAACAGACTGAATATGAACTGGTAAAATTGAGCACAACTAAATACTTGGTATAGCGTGGAACGAATTCAAAACAAACGAGGAAATTAGAGAAATCGCCAATCAACCACAAATATCTTCAGTAATAAAGAAAAGACGATGGTCATATGTTGGACATGTGATGGGAAGAGATAATAACCGAATAGCAAAGCAAGCAAACACATGGAAAACAACAGGTAAGAGGAAAAGATGAAGACCCAGAGAGACACTGAGAAGAACATTGATGAGAGAGGCAAGAGCAGCAGGAATTGGCTCCCTCAATGAGATAGAGCTGCTTGCACAGAACAGAGACAAATGGCGAGATTTGATAAAATATATTTAAAAGAATTGAAAACTGCTAGAACAAAAATCCAGATAAGAGAAGGAGTATCTTGGTCTACGCCCTGTGGGCCGGCTACGGCTCGAAAGGTCAATAGATAGATATATAGAGAAAATTGAGCACGGAAGTGAAATAAATGGAGAGAAAATATACCAGATAGTTTAATTCAGATGATGTAATCTATGGAATCTAAAAATAATCATAAGAAAAAGAGAAACTGTAGAGTTAAAACGTTGTAGAGAGCCACAATCACCTTTGGCAGATAGGATATCAACAAAAACACTCCTGAATTTTAAGTTGTTATACAGTTTGAAAGCAACAAGAAAGCAACAAGAAAGGTCTCAGTCTGAATAGTAAGAAAACAGAAGCAATGGTTATATCGAAGAAAAAATCATCACCATCATGAAGCATAAAAATAAACAAGACAAAGTGAAACGCGTGCAACGCGTCAAATACTTGAGCACAATAATATCAGATGGAAGATAAACCACAGAAATAAAAAGCAGAATAGCTCAGGCTAAAATAGCATTTCAGAAAATGACACATATCTTATGCAACAATATCTTAGAACCAATTCTTACCTATGGAAGCGAATCATGGACAGTAGACAAACAAATGAAAAGACGATTAGAGGCTACAGAGATGGGATTTCTCAGAAGAATGTTGAAAGTTCCCTAGACAGCTAAAAAGACCAATGAAGAAATTCTCAAAGAGTACAACACAAAAAGGGAGCTCCTAAAAACATCAGAAAGAAACAATTAACATTTTTGACTACTATAATAGAATAGAGTAAGACATAAATTTGGCCGCAGCTCGGCCAAAACTGATGGCAAAAACACGGACCCACACCATGGATCCCAGACCGTTTGACGGAGTTCGTGCACTTGAGTCAGAATTCTCCACAGACGTTCTCCATATTATCTATGGGGATACCGCAGTACCTATGGGTTCGTCTGAAGTACAGTGTTGATTATGCTGATATAAAACATACAAACCAATGGCCGCAATACTTGACGGGTAATTTTTTTCAACAGTCAAGTTAGTTTGATATCAACCTAAAGATTTATCGACAAAAATACCTGACTCGACTGATAGCAAAGGACAAGAGGTAGGGTTCGATCCCAACCTACGGCTACCGGTTCACCCAGCCTTCAATGGGTACCATATTTTTTTCTGGGAAAGTAAAGCGGCACGGGCTTAATACCGACCACACTACCCTAAAAATCATGTACTGAAGGTCTGTAAAAGTTATGGTCACTAACACCATATTCCCTATACGGCACTTGGCGTGACGGGGGTACTTTACCTTTTTTTTACGACTGATAGCAATCCAACGTCATTGGATTTATACTGGCATTGCTCTAACCGCTGCGGCATGATATCGCAAACAAGAAACTGCGAATTGTTCTCAGGAAGTAAGGAATAATGAATGGAATGTCTGCTTGTTTCCAAATTAAATGATAACAATCACACTGATTGATCAAAAGCGGTTTCAATGCGATCGCGTAGGGTGTTAGAGCAGTGTATGCAACGTATAAACTATTATATGTGATGTTGGTCTTCCGTATATTCGAAATAGTTATATGTTGTTACATTTTGGAGATAAGTTGTGCGTTTTATTGTTATATGAGAGCCGCGATAGCTCAGTGGTTAGTGAACTGGACTACAAAGGACAAGGGGTATGGTTCGATCCCAACTGACGGCTTCCGGGTTCACCCAGCATTTAATTGGTACCGGATTTTTTTTTCTGGGATAGTGATGCGATACGGGTGTAATACCGACAACGTTGCCCAAAAAATCATGTGTCGAAGGTCTGTAAAATGTATGGTCACTAACACCATATTCCCTATACGCCACTTGGCGTGACGGGGGTACTTTACTTTTTTTTTTTTATTATTGTTTTATATATATATATATATATATATATATATATATATATATATATATATATGGCTAAAACTAAGAATAGCAAAATGTTACATCTTCTCGATATATAGAAGAATAGGTAGAATTGGATGGAAGGAAAAGAAAAGAAACGATGAAGTCTTAAAACAATTAAAAATGAAAAGAGAACTACTAAGCACAATTCAAACAAGACAAATGAAATTTGTAGGTCATGTTAAAAGACACAACAGCCTAGTAGAAGTATTCCTGGAGGGGAAAATACAAGGTAAAAGAGGCAGAGGCAGACCAAGACTAACATGGACGAGTAACATCAACAGATGGACAAATCAGTCTATGACAACCTGCACCATCAAAGCAAGAGACAGAGCAGAATGGCGCTCCATGGTAGCCAACCTTCGTTGCGGCGAAGGCACTCGATGTTGATAATATATATATATATAGAATGATCAGTGTTCTTCGGCAATTACTATAACACTGCACTTTTATATATATATATATATATATATATATATATATATAGCACAGAATATGAACAGGAAACATACTCCGGCGACAGCGCCTAGAGTAAGTTCTTCTGTATTTACGTGTCGAACACTCCTATTTATTGTCTCCCCTTTTAAAAAAAGGACGCTAAACAGGCGTAGACGCGTTGCATTGTGGCTCAAGGCAAACTGCGATATTCCCCACTTTTGGAACATTTCCAACACTTCCTTCATCAGCACGACATTTTAAAACTTGGTTGTCTTCACTAATCGGTAGCAAAAATTAATTATAATGCTGGTATTTAAAACAAAAATGCACCCGTCATACTTCGAACGTGCCGTTTTCTTAGTTTTCGGATTGGTATCTTAATCTGCAATGAATGTAATCCATTCCTGACAATAGAAATATGAAAAAGAGTTCTTAACTATGATGTAGAGCCAATCTTAATATATTGATGTGAATCATAGACAATAGAACAACGGAGAAGAAAATCACTGCAGGTTCTAGAAATGTGGTTTTACAGAAGAATGTTGAGAATATCATGGACAGCTAAGAAGTGTAATGAAAGCGTTCTGAAAGAAGCCAAAGCAAAAAGAGAGCTAATATCCTAAATTAGGCAGAAAGAACGATCATTTTTTGGTCATGTAAGGAGAAAGGAGCAGCTGGCTGATATATTTTGTAACAATTGGGAATGTTCAGTGACGAAGAATTAGAGGGAAAAAAAGAGAAAAGATACCAGACTGCTTAAGAGAATGGCTTGGCAGAAGATCAACAACAGAAATGATAAATAACTGTCGAGATCGAAAGTTGTGGAGAGACATGATCACTTACGCCAGCAGACATGGTACTTGATGATGAGGATTATTATGATGATGATGGCGATTGAAAAAAAAAACAGTAAATGCACCCGTTATACTTGGAACGTGAATTTTCTTTGTTTTCGGATTCTCCTTCTTCTACCTTTCAGTTCCATGTGGAGCATAGGTCTTCAATAAACACTGTCCAAATCGTTCAGTTTCTTGCCATTTTTTTAAGATCATTCCATGTCTTCCCCATCATCTTGATCTCTGCATCTGTTTGTCTTCTCCAAGAATTTCTTGGTCTTCCTCTTTGTCTTTTCCCGTGGGGATTCCAAAAAGGGCCTGTTATGTAATACTCTCATTTGGCTTCCGCAGTGTCTGTCCTAACCAGGGCCATCGTCTTCGCTGTATCTCTTTATCCACTGGTATTTGACTGGTACATTTCTATAAGTCTATGTTAGTGATTTTGTCCTGCCATTTCCATCCTTTTATTCTGCGTAAACATCCATTAATGAAAGTCTGTATCTTCATGATTGTCAATTTTGTTGTTCTCCATGTTTCACAGCCACATAAAAGGACTGACTTAATATTGAGCTGAAAATGTTTATTTTTGTAATTAACCTAATTTCTTTGGACTTCCATGTTTCCCACAGCAACAAAATCTCCTCCTGCTATTGATATCCTTATTTTGGTATCTTGGAAAACCAATCATGGTTTTGGAAAAATCTTTGGTATCACTGATATTCCTGATAACGCAAGTAGACTTTAGCACTGTGCAATAACAATCGTATCATCATACACGCATGGATATAAGGATTATAATCTTTTTTTTTTTCCCTTTTAATAATCGAAGTGGTCATTATTACGCGAGATTGTATTTCTTCCCCAAGGAGAAGATAAATCTCCTGCCCTTATTTAGTGCTCGGTAAGCCAAGATGCTGATCTGTCTCAGTAATGATCCCGATCTTATGTCAACAATAGACCAGGTCAATGCTGTGATGATTTTTACTGTTGTGGAATTTTTATCTCCGCGTCTGAATCATCATCATCATCATCATCATCATCATCATCCTCAAGTCCTTTTGGTAAAGACTAGATAGATCGTAACCCTTCAAAACGTTATGCACCGATACTAGTTTATCAGTTCTCTTGCTGACGTCCTACTAAACAATTTCCGTAAACTGTTATTATTCATTATTTCTTTTTTTCGTCTATCTCTTCTTCCCACATTTTTTCCCTTTTGTCACTATAAATATCATTTCCTTTCTCATTATTTTGAAATAAAAGAATGATTGCTTCCCTCTAATGTCGACATTTCTTCTTTTTGCTTTGGCACCTTTCCGAATATCCCCATTGCTTTATTTGGCTGTCCATGGTCTTTACAATTTTCTTCTTCACAACTACATTTCTGTGGCTTACAAATATTTTCTTCTTTGTTTACTGATTGATGAACATTTATTTTTACGTGTAAATTCTGGTTTTACATAAAATGAAGAACTTTTGTTTTCTTATCTCCATTGTCAGAATGGGTTACATCAATTTTTTAACATTTGTTTTAATTTATTTAATTAGTTATTTGTGGGTTATCATCATGATATTCCGGACATGTCCATAGCTGCATAGATCCCTTCCTCAGCATGTCCTGCAGTGTCATGCGACTGACGTATCCAGCTCTGAGTTAGCTAAGTCATCTTACTCGCCCACTAAGTCTCGATTTTTTAAAATCCAGAAATTTTATGAGAAATTATATACCTTGAGCGTGTTGTATATCTGCCATCTGAAATTGAAATCGTTTCCTTGCATTTTAATTCATTATCGAGCTTAAATATTTGTGTTGTGCATTTCGGGTTAAGTCTTTTTCCTTGTTGCGTTTTCCTTGTCTGACTTCTACTATCGATGAAACTAAAAACACTTTCTTTTTAAAATTCTCTCCGGGGTATTTCTCGGTGCTCTGTATTGCTCTCTAGCTAGGGTGATCATGGAATGTACAGGAGCCTCTTTCCCTTTCTTTCTCACTGGTACCGAAAAGGTGTCGTAGTTCATATCATTTGTCCTTCTTGCGCTGCTCGAACTGTCTGAATTAGTGATTTTCCTTTGTTGTTACATGTCTCTGTCACTACATCTATCCATCTTCTCCTGAGTCTTCCTCTTGGTCTCTTTCCATGCATTCTCGAGAAGAACGCCCTTGATGGTGATTGGTAAGGATTCATTCTGTCTAGGTGGCCAAACCATTTAAGTTGTTGTTGTTCTATATATTCTTGGCAGGGTTTTGTTCCTACCATTTTTCTTATGGTTTCATTATGGTTCATCATCAACGAAGATTGGCTACCATGGATCGCCATTCTACTCTGTTTCTTGCTTTGATGGTGCAGGCTTGTCATAGATTGACTTGTCCTTTCTCTCCTTGACTTTCTTTGGAGTGTTTCGTGATGAGGCTCCAATCTATTTCACGGTGGTCAGCCATATTCGACTTTCGTGTTCTGAATATGCCTCATGTGTACTACGCACTTTGCTGTTTACGCTTTCTGGGCCGTTGATCATTTTTGATTCATCCGCCCCATCCACCGACACAGACTTTTTATATTCGGGTTGAACATACCCGGCGGCGCCATATTTTTGTCGAACCTTGTGCTTGACTATTGAACCGCGAACACACGACACAAAGAAGAATAAATCATATTCCACTTAAATATCGGTAATCACAGTTTATCCACACGTCCGAAGTAAAAACATACACCAAACGGTGAATAGCAACACATAATTAATTATGGTTACCGTAGTAAAACAGAAATTCAAGTGTTCTTGTGTGTGATTTCGAACGGATTTATTTGTGATTTATTTGTGATCAAATTAGAACGGAAACCGTGACAGTTTATGCTAGATAAGTAGAATTCCATTCATTGTGCAATACGATTACGATGTACAGGAATATTAATGGATAATGCTGTACACAGCCATAACTATCCTATATGGAATAAGAACAACTACATGAGCAATATACAAGTTCTATTAACATCATTTTAAATTTATTGGTTAAAGTATTTTTTCTTAAATTTAGTATGAACCTGCCTTTTGACGTCAATCGACAATAAACATCAAAATATACTATATTTAATTTAACGTACTTTAATGCTTTTATTAAAAAAAAAATAGAACAATCATTATATTACTTTAGTTGTTTTCGTTGTTCCAAAATCATCAAAAGGGTAAGTTGAAACTAATAATATTTAAAGGAGCAATGATCTTTACTGAACGTTTATATCACGTGTATAAAACTAGTAGGAGAAAAGAGATGTGTAAAACTATTGGTCGTTTCAAATCTAAATGTTCACGATTAACATGAAATATCTCCTCTTTCCCTGCACTTACAAACTTGATTTTTTTGCATCTGGCCTTGTTTTTCCAAGGTCCCACCGATTTCACCAAATTTAATGATGTAGGAAGTATGCTTCATCATGAAGCAGCACTTTCCTTTGATCTCAGTGAATTTACGGATCTTTTTGCTCCTGGAGAAAATAATTTACCGTACATTAATGGAAATCAGCTTCTCGACATAGGCGTCTCTACACAACTTGAAAGTTGGAGGCGTTTATCAACTGTTTACTTTCTATTGTTTACTTTCTTTAAAATACTATGAGAATGTCAATGTTATAGCCTTTACAGACGGTCTAAAACAAATCAGCGTATAAACAGTTCCATTAATGAAAACTATTTAAACAATATACAACAAAGAATACATTTAAAAAAATTAATTATCCGTTGCGAGCGATAACGAGCATGACATATCAAGCAAAGTTATTGTTTATGGGTACGCATGTGACTAAAGAGTCCGATGTAAGCACGGGATCCTCTTCACTGTAAAGAGCTACATTGTTCGTTTTATGTCTTTCCATGTGACTTTCATTATTTTACGTAAACAAGACATATGAAAGTGATTTAGTTTCTTTGCATGCCTGCAGTACACATATCAAGAATCTTTACATTTTCAAAACGTTATCAACTTTAGCTAAAGATTGATCATGCGGACATATAAAAACGTCCATTATTATTTCATTTATTCTGAATCAGAGGAGTCTAACATATTGATTACTAATCTGGGCTGAACGAACGATAGTCCATCTTTTTTCCAATGGTCATTTTCTTCTTTTAAGACATGATCTTCACATTTGCACCAAAAATCTTTGTCAATCTGTGATAGAGCAGCATATGTCAGTCCTTTTATATAGCATAGTTTAAAAACTTGTATTCTCAGCTACCACCTGCCCTTTAATTTTTGCCCAAACGAGTTCAATGGGGTTTAATTGTGGATGATAAGGGGGCAGTCTCAAGCACGTATGACCATGCTGTTGAATGATTTTGTCTATTTGGAATACTTTGGTCTTTTGCGATTTCTTAACAAGTGACAGTAATTCAGGTTTCAAAAATCCCTCGTTAAATGGAATTCCTTCCTTTCTTAGCCAAATCTTTATAACATCTTTTGTACTGGTAGATGTAGGAATTTTGTCTTCTTCTGCCACAGCGTTGTGGTACGACGCGTTGTCGATTACCAGACAGGATGGTCTGTCTAGAATTGGAAGAAGAGTATTTTCAATCGACTCTCTAAATATATGGCCATTCATCTCGGTGTGATAGTCCCTGTTGTCAGTATAATTAGAGGTGAATATAAGTTCTGCATTTTTCACCAACCCTTCTTTTCGGCTGCCTGCATGTGCCATTATAATACGCTGTCCTTTTCCAGTGGGTACACATCTTTTAATACTTCCATCTGATAACTGCCATTCCTTTGCACTTGTGTGGTGAGAATTTATCCAAGATTCATCTAGAAATACAATATCATAACCTTGGTTACGCATTTCCCGTACTTCACGTAAATATTTACTCCTCATAGAAACTAAGTGCGGCTTCTCGCAGATGACATTTCTACCACTATCGTACTTTCTAAACGTAAAACCGATGCTTCTAACAGTTCTCCATAATGTTGTTTTCGACACAACAATGTCATTTTCTGCTCTCAGTCGAATTTTCAGTTTTCTTAAAGTCACAGTTTCTTTGGAATCGAACATTTTACAAATTGCTCTTCTAATCACTTCCTTGTCAAAACTATCTACTACTTTCTTTCTTCCTAGCGTCCTAGTCTTGATTGAACTGGACACTCCGTTAGCTTTAAGCACTTGTTTGAAAAAGCGTTTGCTTATACCCAATGCGTGAATAGTTCTCTTTTCTGGCTTTGAGATGCTTCGATACAGTTTTCCACGCTTAGCTTCTATGCAAAAATATTTATACACCTTTATTGCCACTGATTGCAATGTAAGGAACTTTACTTTTATACCCATTGACTAACAGATCACAAATTTAACGAAATTACCCAATAATTAGGATACGCCGTTGCACATAAATCACAACAAAACGACAGGAAATGGGATGCACCGGATATAAAATTATAACTATGACGCGTTTTATGTGCTTTTTAGTGCTTAAAACAGGGAAATTGGCGCGCATTACGTTCAAGATGACAAGTCCGTGGGTGCTCACTCATATGAAGCGGTAATTCCTCCAAATATATGGTTTGACCAAAATGCCTTAAATTTGTATACTTCAAATAAAGAATATTTAAAACTATACGTTTGTTGGTGAGGAAATGAATGTACTTCTTGGGACCAAAAAATCACAAGACCATATGCAAAATTCCAGCATTATCAATCAATTGGTTGCAGAGATATGGAATTTTAAACACCTTCAAATTATTTTGAAACGACCTATAGTAGGAGAAAAGAGATGTGTAAAACTAGTAGGAGAAAAGAGATGTGTAAAACTAGTAGGAGAAAAGAGATGTGTAAAACTAGTAGGAGAAAAGAGATGTGTAAAACTAGTAGGAGAAAAGAGATGTGTAAAACTAGTAGGAGAAAAGAGATGTGTAAAACTAGTAGGAGAAAAGAGATGTGTAAAACTAGTAGGAGAAAAGATGTGTAAAACTAGTAGGAGAAAAGAGATGTATAAAACTAGTAGGAGAAAAGATGTGTAAAACTAGTAGGAGAAAAGAGATGTATAAAACTAGTAGGAGAAAAGATGTGTAAATCTAGTAGGAGAAAAGAGATGTGTAAAACTAGTAGGAGAAAAGAGATGTGTAAAACTAGTAGGAGAAAAGAGATGTGTAAAACTAGTAGGAGAAAAGAGATGTGTAAAACTAGTAGGAGAAAAGAGATGTGTAAAACTAGTAGGAGAAAAGAGATGTGTAAAACTAGTAGGAGAAAAGAGATGTGTAAAACTAGTAGGAGAAAAGATGTGTAAACCTAGTAGGAGAAAAGAGATGTGTAAAACTAGTAGGAGAAAAGAGATGTGTAAAACTAGTAGGAGAAAAGAGATGTATAAAACTAGTAGGAGAAAAGAGATGTGTAAAACTAGTAGGAGAAAAGAGATGTGTAAAACTAGTATTGGTCGTTTCAAATCTAAATGTTCACGATTAACATGAAATATCTCCTCTTTCCCTACACTTACAAACTTGATTTTTTGCATCTGGCCTTGTTTTTCCAAGGTCCCACCGATTTCACCAAATTTAATGATGTAGGAAGTATGCTTCATCATGAAGCAGCACTTTCCTTTGATCTCAGTGAATTTACGGATCTTTTTGCTCCTGGAGAAAATAATTTACCGTACATTAATGGAAATCAGCTTCTCGACATAGGCGTCTCTACACAACTTGAAAGTTGGAGGCGTTTATCAACTGTTTACTTTCTATTGTTTACTTTCTTTAAAATACTATGAGAATGTCAATGTTATAGCCTTTACAGACGGTCTAAAACAAATCAGCGTATAAACAGTTCCATTAATGAAAACTATTTAAACAATATACAACAAAGAATACATTTTAAAAAATTAATTATCCGTTGCGAGCGATAACGAGCATGACATATCAAGCAAAGTTATTGTTTATGGGTACGCATGTGACTAAAGAGTCCGATGTAAGCACGGGATCCTCTTCACTGTAAAGAGCTACATTGTTCGTTTTATGTCTTTCCATGTGACTTTCATTATTTTACGTAAACAAGACATATGAAAGTGATTTAGTTTCTTTGCATGCCTGCAGTACACATATCAAGAATCTTTACATTTTCAAAACGTTATCAACTTTAGCTAAAGATTGATCATGCGGACATATAAAAACGTCCATTATTATTTCATTTATTCTGAATCAGAGGAGTCTAACATATTGATTACTAATCTGGGCTGAACGAACGATAGTCCATCTTTTTTCCAAAAGTCATTTTCTTCTTTTAAGACATGATCTTCACATTTGCACCAAAAATCTTTGTCAATCTGTGATAGAGCAGCATATGTCAGTCCTTTTATATCGCATAGTTTAAAACTTGTATTCTCAGCTGCCACCTGCCCTTTAATTTTTGCCCAAACGAGTTCAATGGGGTTTAATTGTGGATGATAAGGGGGCAGTCTCAAGCACGTATGACCATGCTGTTGAATGATTTTGTCTATTTGGAATACTTTGGTCTTTTGCGATTTCTTAACAAGTGACAGTAATTCAGGTTTCAAAAATCCCTCGTTAAATGGAATTCCTTCCTTTCTTAGCCAAATCTTTATAACATCTTTTGTACTGGTAGATGTAGGAATTTTGTCTTCTTCTGCCACAGCGTTGTGGTACGACGCGTTGTCGATTACCAGACAGGATGGTCTGTCTAGAATTGGAAGAAGAGTATTTTCAATCGACTCTCTAAATATATGGCCATTCATCTCGGTGTGATAGTCCCTGTTGTCAGTATAATTAGAGGTGAATATAAGTTCTGCATTTTTCACCAACCCTTCTTTTCGGCTGCCTGCATGTGCCATTATAATACGCTGTCCTTTTCCAGTGGGTACACATCTTTTAATACTTCCATCTGATAACTGCCATTCCTTTGCACTTGTGTGGTGAGAATTTATCCAAGATTCATCTAGAAATACAATATCATAACCTTGGTTACGCATTTCCCGTAAAAAAAAAAGTAAAGTACCCCCCGTCACGCCAAGTGGCGTATAGGGAAATATGGTGTTAGTGACCCTATATTTTACAGACAGATAGGCACATGATTTTTGGGGTTGATTTTTGGGGTAATGTGGTCGGTATTACGCCCGTGCTGCTTTACTTTCCCAGAAAAAATCCGGTACCCATTTAAGGCTGGGTGAACCCGGAGCCGTCGGTTGGGATCGAACCCTACCCCTTGTCCGTAGTAGTCCAGTTCACTAACCACTGAGCTATCGCGGCTCCCACTAATTTTTAGGGAATTAGTAAAACCCAGGTGTCCTCGCCAGGGTACGAACCCCGGCTGCTGCCGTGGTAAGCCAACCGCCTATCGATTGCGCTAACCGGACACCCGCATTTCCCGTACTTCACGTAAATATTTACTCCTCATAGAAACTAAGTGCGGCTTCTCGCAGATGACATTTCTACCACTATCGTACTTTCTAAACGTAAAACCGATGCTTCTAACAGTTCTCCATAATGTTGTTTTCGACACAACAATGTCATTTTCTGCTCTCAGTCGAATTTTCAGTTTTCTTAAAGTCACAGTTTCTTTGGAATCGAACATTTTACAAATTACTCTTCTAATCACTTCCTTGTCAAAACTATCTACTACTTTCTTTCTTCCTAGCGTCCTAGTCTTGATTGAACTGGACACTCCGTTAGCTTTAAGCACTTGTTTGAAAAAGCGTTTGCTTATACCCAATGCGTGAATAGTTCTCTTTTCTGGCTTTGAGATGCTTCGATACAGTTTTCCACGCTTAGCTTCTATGCAAAAATATTTATACACCTTTATTGCCACTGATTGCAATGTAAGGAACTTTACTTTTATACCCATTGACTAACAGATCACAAATTTAACGAAATTACCCAATAATTAGGATACGCCGTTGCACATAAATCACAACAAAACGACAGGAAATGGGATGCACCGGATATAAAATTATAACTATGACGCGTTTTATGTGCTTTTTAGTGCTTAAAACAGGGAAATTGGCGCGCATTACGTTCAAGATGACAAGTCCGTGGGTGCTCACTCATATGAAGCGGTAATTCCTCCAAATATATGGTTTGACCAAAATGCCTTAAATTTGTATACTTCAAATAAAGAATATTTAAAACTATACGTTTGTTGGTGAGGAAATGAATGTACTTCTTGGGACCAAAAAATCACAAGACCATATGCAAAATTTCAGCATTATCAATCAATTGGTTGCAGAGATATGGAATTTTAAACACCTTCAAAATATTTTGAAACGACCTATAGTATATTTTCCATGGCATTAAAATTACTTTTTGCCATACCTATTCTTTTGTTTATTTCAGTTTTGCATTTTCCATCATTGGTTATAGTATGTCCCAGGTAGTTGTAGCTCTGGACTGTCTCCATGTGTATTCCCTCAACTGTGATATTTAATTGTAGGTCTTGAGAATTTTCTTTGTTTAAGATCATAGTTTTAGTCTTTTGATATTCATTTCTAGTCCATATTTTTTGCTTGTTGTGTTTATCACATTAAGCAATTATTGTAGGTCTTTAGGATTTTCTGCTAGTAGAACAGTATCATCAGCATATCTCAGGTCATTGATTATCTTTCCATTAATGTTTAGGCCTGGCATCTCTGAGATGTTTTTAAAGATTTGCTCAGTGTATAGATTGAACAAGCTTGGTGATAGGATGCATCCTTGTCTTACTCCTCTTTTTATGTCCATGGGTGTAGAGTTATCCTTGTTATATCTTATTATTGCTGTTTGCTCCCAGTACAAATTACATATTAGTCGTATGTCTGCGTCGTCTAGATTTATATCCTTTAGGCAGTCTATAAGTTGGTTATGGTGTATTCTATCGAAAGCTTTGGTGTAGTCTATAAAGCAGGCATATATTGGTTTGTTTACTTCTGTGTACTTTTCAATCAATGTTCTCATGCTGAATATGGCTTCTTTTTTCCCACTGTTTTTCCTGAATCCAAACTATTGCTCATCTAATTCAGTATTGATTTTATTCTGAATCCTTCCCTCTATAACTTTTAGTTAAATTTTTGTTACCTGGCTCATTAGGCTTATTGTTCTGAAGTCACTGCATTCAACTGCACCATTCTTTTTAGGCAATGCAATGAAATTTGATGTTTTTAGATCGTTTGGTATGAATCATGTATGGTAAATGTCATTGCATATGTCTGTGATCACTTCGACGCCAAACTCTTCTAGAGCCTGTATCATTTCTATTTGTATATTGTCAGGCCCTGCTGCTTTTCCCTTTTTCATTGTTTTTATAGCTTTTTCTACTTCAGATTTCAGGATTTTATAGCTGGATGTACATTTTATGTCTGGCTTCGACGGCTCCGGGTTCACCCAGCCTTAAATGGGTACCGGATTTTTTCTGGGAAAGTAAAAGCAGCACGGGCGTAATACCGACCACATTACCCCAAAAATCATGTGCTGAAGGTCTGTAAAATATAGGGTCACTAACACCATATTTCCCTATACGCCACTTGGCGTGACGGGGGGTACTTTACATTTTTTTCTTTTTTTTTTTGTCCCTTTCGTCGTGAAATAATTCTGTTATATATTCTTGCCATCTATCTATTATATCTTTGTTGTCTGTTAGCATTCTTCCCTCTTTGTTTGCAATACATCCGTTTCCTGCAGCTTTTTTGTCTTTAATCGTCATTCTCTTTATTTCTGTGTGCATCTCTCTTAAGGTTTGTTTACTTTCCATAGTTTCGACTTCTAGACATCTTTGGTTGAGCCAGTCTTCTTTTGCCTTTTTGCACATTCTCCGTATTTCATTGTCTATATCCTTGTATCTGGCAGTGTTTTTCGCTTGTCTTCTTTCTTCCATTTTTTATAAGATTTTGTCAGTTATCCATTTTTGTTTTTAGTTACTTTCCTTATTGGGCAAAGTGTTGCAGGATTCTTGCATGCTGTTTTTTATGCATTGCCATTTTGTTGTGACTTTTTCCTCAGGCGCCAAAACTATGTTGATTTTTTTTGTGAGGTATATGCGACCGGACTGCTGCTGTCTCCATAAACGAAAACCCAGACCAGAAACAATCACTTGAAACAACATTGTAGCATGAATTCCACTAGTTTGATTCGACTTCCATCGATGGCTATCTTGGCCTGACACACAAACTGGAAGCCAAGGGGATGAAAACATTTATTGTATATCATCATCAAGCGTCGTGCTTGCTAGCAAGGCTTTCTCACAACTTTTGTTGTCTTTACAGCTGTTTCCTGCTATCAACTTTCTATAATGCCCCAACCAATTATCTTCTGTATCATTACTTCAACTATACACACCAATCACCCTCGCATGTGCCAAATCTTGTGTTGTCTCATATCCAATCACCTACTGTCTGTGTCAGATCTTGTGTTATCTCATATCCAATCACCTATTGTCTGTGTTTTGTGTTATCGCATATCCAATCACCTACTGTCTGTTTCTTGTGTTATCTCATATCCAATCACCTACTGTCTGTTTCTTGTGTTATCGCATATCCAATCACCTACTGTCTGTTTCTTGTGTTATCTCATATCCAATCACCTACTGTCTGTTTCTTGTGTTATCTCATATCCAATCACCTACTGTCTGTTTCTTGTGTTATCTCATATCCAATCATATACTGTCTGTTTCTTGTGTTATCTCATATCCAATCACCTACTGTCTGTTTCTTGTGTTATCGCATATCCAATCACCTACTGTCTGTGTTTTGTGTTATCTCATATCCAATCACCCACTGTCTGTATCAGATCTTATGTTATCTCATATCTAAACACCCACTGTCTGTGTCAGATCTTGTGTTATCTTATATCCAATCACCTACTGTCTGTGTCAGATCTTGTGTTATCTCATATCCAATCACTTATTGTCTGTGTCAGATCTTGTGTTATCTCATATCCAATCACTTACTGTCTGTGTCAGATCTTGTGCTATCTCATATCCAATCACTTACTGTCTGTGTCAGATCTTGTGCTATCTCATATCCAATCACCTTCTGTCTGTGTCAGATCTAGTGCTATCTCATATCCAGTCACCTACCTTCCGTATCAAATCCATGTGTTATCTCGTGACCAATGATCGCCCCGATTGCCCCGTAGTTAATGGAGCTGAGAATAAACATCAATAGGTTAATCAACAATGGCTAAATGATACAAGTATCTAATTACTGTTGACCCGTGTAGAGCAGGATAGAGAAACCAGTCATCAAATAGTTTTTTCTTTTCAACTTGGTGTTGTGATACATCTTAATATCTTAGCTTCCACCCAAATATTCGCTGCTCTTTGGTTTACATTTTTTTATGTTGAGCCCGGGGAGGTATCGTCCAGTTTTGGGCTATTTCAACAAACAGTCGAGCACTAGAATGAACATTTTGTGACTTTACTTTCTTGCTGTCTCTGTCCCTGCTGTCTTTTAGTGTTGAGGGGAAATTGAGAGCTTGAGTTATTAATGTCCTATTTGGTTCTCATTGTCAAGTGTCTCAGGATCTGTTAGGTTGTTCTCATTGGCAAGTGTCAGGATCTGTTAGGTTGTTCTCATTGGCAAGTGTCAGGATCTGCTATGTTGTTCTCATTTCCAAGTGTCAGGATCTGTTAGGTTGTTCTCATTGTCAAGTGTCAGGATCTGTTAGGTTGTTCTCATTGGCAAGTGTCAGGATCTGTTAGGTTGTTCTCATTGTCAAGTGTCAGGATCTGTTAGGTTCTCATTGTCAAGTGTCAGGATCTGTTAGGTTGTTCTCATTGGCAAGTGTCAGGATCTGTTAGGTTGTTCTCATTGTCAAGTGTCAGGATCTGTTAGGTTCTCATTGTCAAGTGTCAGGATCTGTTAGGTTGTTCTCATTGTCAAGTGTCAGGATCTGTTAGGTTGTTCTCATTGGCAAGTGTCAGGATCTGCTATGTTGTTCTCATTGTCAAGTGTCAGGATCTGTTAAGTTGTTCTCATTGTCAAGTGTCAGGATCTGTTAGGTTGTTCTCATTGGCAAGTGTCAGGATCTGTTAGGTTGTTCTCATTGTCAAGTGTCAGGATCTGTTAGGTTGTTCTCATTGTCAAGTGTCAGGATCTGTTAGGTTGTTCTCATTGGCAAGTGTCAGGATCTGTTAGGTTGTTCTCATTGGCAAGTGTCAGGATCTGTTAGGTTGTTCTCATTGTCAAGTGTCAGGATCTGTTAGGTTGTTCTCATTGGCAAGTGTCAGGATCTGTTAGGTTGTTCTCATTGGCAAGTGTCAGGATCTGTTAGGTTCTCATTGTCAAGTGTCAGGATCTGTTAGGTTCTCATTGTCAAGTGTCAGGATCTGTTAGGTTCTCATTGGCAAGTGTCAGGACCTGTTAGGTTGTTCTCATTGGCAAGTGTCAGGATCTGCTATGTTGTTCTCATTGGCAAGTGTCAGGATCTGTTAGGTTGTTCTCATTGGCAAGTGTCAGGATCTGTTAGGTTGTTCTCATTGTCAAGTGTCAGGATCTGTTAGGTTGTTCTCATTGGCAAGTGTCAGGATCTGTTCGGTTGTTCTCATTGGCAAGTGTCAGGATCTGTTAGGTTGTTCTCATTGTCAAGTGTCAGGATCTGTTAGGTTCTCATTAGCAAGTGTCAGGATCTGTTAGGTTGTTCTCATTGGCAAGTGTCAGGATCTGTTAGGTTGTTCTCATTGGCAAGTGTCAGGATCTGTTAGGTTGTTCTCATTGGCAAGTGTCAGGATCTGTTAGGTTCTCATTGTCAAGTGTCAGGATCTGTTAGGTTGTTCTTATTGTCAAGTGTCAGGATCTGTTAGGTTCTCATTGCCATGTGTCAGGATCTGTTAGGTTCTCATTACCATGTGTCAGGATCTGTTAGGTTCTCATTGCCATGTGTCAGGATCTGCTAGGTTGTTCACATTGCCAAGTGTCAGGATCTGTTAGGTTCTCATTGCAATGTGTCAGGATCTGCTAGGTTGTTCACATTGTCAAGTGTCAGGATCTGTTAGGTTCTCATTGTCAAGTGTCAGGATCTGTTAGGTTCTCATTGTCAAGTGTCAGGATCTGTTAGGTTCTCATTGCCATGTGTCAGGATCTGTTAGGTTATCATTGTCAAGTGTCAGGATCTGTTAGGTTCTCATTGTCAAGTGTCAGGATCTGTTAGGTTCTCATTGTCAAGTGTCAGGATCTGTTAGGTTCTCATTGCCATGTGTCAGGATCTGTTAGGTTCTCATTGTCAAGTGTCAGGATCTGTAAGGTTCTCATTGTCAAGTGTCAGGATCTGTTAGGTTCTCATTGTCAAGTATCAGGATCTGCTAGTTTTTCTTTGTCAAATGTCAATTTCTGCTAGGTTCTCATTGTCAAGTGTCTCATTAAATAATACATTGTCATGTGTCTGGATCTGCTAAGATATGCACTCATGTAAAAATTAAGATATGCACTCATGTAAAAATTAAGATTTGCACTCATGTAAAAATTAAGATATGCACTCATGTAAAAAGTATTAAGATTTGCACTCATGTAAAAAGTATTAAGATATGCGCTGATGTAAAAAGTATTAAGATATGCGCTGATGTAAAAAGTATTAAGATATGCGCTGATGTAAAAAGTATTAAGATATGCGCTGATGTAAAAAGTATTAAGATATGCGCTCATGTAAAAAGTATTAAGATATGCGCTGATGTAAAAAGTATTAAGATATGCGCTGATGTAAAAAGTATTAAGATATGCGCTGATGTAAAAAGTATTAAGATATGCGCTCATGTAAAAAAGTATTAAGATATGCGCTGATGTAAAAAGTATTAAGATATGCGCTGATGTAAAAAGTATTATTGGTCGTTTCAAATCTAAATGTTCACGATTAACATGAAATATCTCCTCTTTCCCTGCACTTACAAACTTGATTTTTTGCATCTGGCCTTGTTTTTCCAAGGTCCCACCGATTTCACCAAATTTAATGATGTAGGAAGTATGCTTCATCATGAAGCAGCACTTTCCTTTGATCTCAGTGAATTTACGGATCTTTTTGCTCCTGGAGAAAATAATTTACCGTACATTAATGGAAATCAGCTTCTCGACATAGGCGTCTCTACACAACTTGAAAGTTGGAGGCGTTTATCAACTGTTTACTTTCTATTGTTTACTTTCTTTAAAATACTATGAGAATGTCAATGTTATAGCCTTTACAGACGGTCTAAAACAAATCAGCGTATAAACAGTTCCATTAATGAAAACTATTTAAACAATAAACAACAAAGAATACATTTTAAAAAATTAATTATCCGTTGCGAGCGATAACGAGCATGACATATCAAGCAAAGTTATTGTTTATGGGTACGCATGTGACTAAAGAGTCCGATGTAAGCACGGGATCCTCTTCACTGTAAAGAGCTACATTGTTCGTTTTATGTCTTTCCATGTGACTTTCATTATTTTACGTAAACAAGACATATGAAAGTGATTTAGTTTCTTTGCATGCCTGCAGTACACATATCAAGAATCTTTACATTTTCAAAACGTTATCAACTTTAGCTAAAGATTGATCATGCGGACATATAAAAACGTCCATTATTATTTCATTTATTCTGAATCAGAGGAGTCTAACATATTGATTACTAATCTGGGCTGAACGAACGATAGTCCATCTTTTTTCCAAAAGTCATTTTCTTCTTTTAAGACATGATCTTCACATTTGCACCAAAAATCTTTGTCAATCTGTGATAGAGCAGCATATGTCAGTCCTTTTATATCGCATAGTTTAAAACTTGTATTCTCAGCTGCCACCTGCCCTTTAATTTTTGCCCAAACGAGTTCAATGGGGTTTAATTGTGGATGATAAGGGGGCAGTCTCAAGCACGTATGACCATGCTGTTGAATGATTTTGTCTATTTGGAATACTTTGGTCTTTTGCGATTTCTTAACAAGTGACAGTAATTCAGGTTTCAAAAATCCCTCGTTAAATGGAATTCCTTCCTTTCTTAGCCAAATCTTTATAACATCTTTTGTACTGGTAGATGTAGGAATTTTGTCTTCTTCTGCCACAGCGTTGTGGTACGACGCGTTGTCGATTACCAGACAGGATGGTCTGTCTAGAATTGGAAGAAGAGTATTTTCAATCCACTCTCTAAATATATGGCCATTCATCTCGGTGTGATAGTCCCTGTTGTCAGTATAATTAGAGGTGAATATAAGTTCTGCATTTTTCACCAACCCTTCTTTTCGGCTGCCTGCATGTGCCATTATAATACGCTGTCCTTTTCCAGTGGGTACACATCTTTTAATACTTCCATCTGATAACTGCCATTCCTTTGCACTTGTGTGGTGAGAATTTATCCAAGATTCATCTAGAAATACAATATCATAACCTTGGTTACGCATTTCCCGTACTTCACGTAAATATTTACTCCTCATAGAAACTAAGTGCGGCTTCTCGCAGATGACATTTCTACCACTATCGTACTTTCTAAACGTAAAACCGATGCTTCTAACAGTTCTCCATAATGTTGTTTTCGACACAACAATGTCATTTTCTGCTCTCAGTCGAATTTTCAGTTTTCTTAAAGTCACAGTTTCTTTGGAATCGAACATTTTACAAATTGCTCTTCTAATCACTTCCTTGTCAAAACTATCTACTACTTTCTTTCTTCCTAGCGTCCTAGTCTTGATTGAACTGGACACTCCGTTAGCTTTAAGCACTTGTTTGAAAAAGCGTTTGCTTATACCCAATGCGTGAATAGTTCTCTTTTCTGGCTTTGAGATGCTTCGATACAGTTTTCCACGCTTAGCTTCTATGCAAAAATATTTATACACCTTTATTGCCACTGATTGCAATGTAAGGAACTTTACTTTTATACCCATTGACTAACAGATCACAAATTTAACGAAATTACCCAATAATTAGGATACGCCGTTGCACATAAATCACAACAAAACGACAGGAAATGGGATGCACCGGATATAAAATTATAACTATGACGCGTTTTATGTGCTTTTTAGTGCTTAAAACAGGGAAATTGGCGCGCATTACGTTCAAGATGACAAGTCCGTGGGTGCTCACTAATATGAAGCGGTAATTCCTCCAAATATATGGTTTGACCAAAATGCCTTAAATTTGTATACTTCAAATAAAGAATATTTAAAACTATACGTTTGTTGGTGAGGAAATGTATGTACTTCTTGGGACCAAAAAATCACAAGACCATATGCAAAATTCCAGCATTATCAATCAATTGGTTGCAGAGATATGGAATTTTAAACACCTTCAAAATATTTTGAAACGACCTATAGGAGAAAAGAGATGTGTAAAACTAGTAGGAGAATGAGATGTGTAAAACTAGTAGGAGAAAAGAGATGTGTAAAACAAACTAGTAGGAGAAAAGAGATGTGTAAAACTAGTAGGAGAAAAGAGATGTGTAAAACTAGTAGGAGAAAAGAGATGTGTAAAACTAGTAGGAGAAAAGAGATGTGTAAAACTAGTAGGAGAAAAGAGATGTGTAAAACTAGTAGGAGAAAAGAGATGTGTAAGACTAGTAGGAGAAAAGAGATGTGTAAAACTAGTAGGAGAAAAGAGATGTCAGACTGAACTCTAAATAAAAAGATTTTAACGCAACTAAATGTCGACAGTTAAAGGTAATGAAAAAAAAAATACTGTGGCAAATAATTTAACAAGCAAGGAAATGAAGGAAATCGAAAGAGAATTAAATTTTGCAAGCCTGCAAGCATTATCCATCTCTCAGTGTTTAGTGAATTCTCCCGGCTTGATTTAACGATAACAATAAAGACAGTACTATTAATTTAGAACACAGTGGGCGAAAGTGTAATTAAATATCGTTCCACGTCGGAATAAATTGTGTTTGCAATCAAACTGAACTGTCCGGGTAATCACTTAGAAAATGTTACTCTTAATTTACGAGTTTGAAAACCAAAGACTTTTATCGTTACATTCTGGTCTTTTAGACATTTGTGAATAAATTTGGCATGAAACGGAAATAAAGCACAGTTATAATAGAGAAGCTGCGTATTCACTTAACAACCATTTAATGACTAATATGATATTTATGTAAAATTGGTCCTTAGGCGGAGGACGATGGAGAAGTCGCACAAAGATAACCTATCTGAGGTGAAATTAGACAGTAATGAACGATTTGGCCCAGACTCTATTCAGAGCGAACAGTAAATGAATAAAACGGAATATGGCTTTGTCATGACAGGTTGATGGCATCGTATGTGTTGAAGACGGCAAGCGACATATTGATGACTGTATATAGTGAACAAAAAGTGATACAGATTATATCCCACCTCCTATTCTATGCTCTAGAACAAATCAGATCAATCTGGTAAAGAGAGAAGGGACCAAAGAGAGAAGGGACAAAGAGAGAAGGGAGAAAGAGAGAAGGGACAAAAAGAGAAGGGACTAAAGAGAGAAGGGACAAGAATAAAAGAAACAAAGCGAGAAAGAACAAAGAAAGAAGGGAGCAAAGAGAGAAGAGACAAAGCGAGAAGAGACAAAGAGAGAAAGGGCCAAAGAGAGAAAGAACAAAGAGAGAAGGGACAAAGAAAGAAGGAACAAAGAGAGAAGAAACAAAGAGAGAAGGGACAAAGAGAGAACGAATAAAGAAAGAAGAGACAAAGAGTGAAGGAACAAAAAGAGAAGGAATTTTTAAAAATGCCGTGCTGTTGTCGGATGTGTTCTACCGTGTCGTTTATACCCCAGGTTTTTGGCGTAAATAACGACAGAACTCAAATCGACTCTTCTAACGTCTGTGCAAGGACTGACGACGCAGATGGGGACTTGTCTGGCGATTACACAAGAAGATTAGACTTTATTTGTGCCTCATAATTCCCCCCACACACCTCACACATACACATAGCCGCTGTAGCCTCCTCCTGATTGAATTGTCCGTTTGTGTGTGTGCAGTCAATAGAATAATAAGATCGTGTTTGCCCTAAACTGTTATACTGGTAAAATGTAGCCACAATACAATCAAACTATGTTCCTGCAAATGTGGAGAAATGAAATGACATTCACAAACATAATTATATAATTTTTAGGAAGACCATAGAACGTATGCGCGAGGCGGTGGTAGTCTATCAAACTGTATTGACAATGGCAAATTACAAAGACCCCAAAAAATATTCTTAATGAAATGAGAAATATGTTATGGAACAAGTCATTATCATCATCATGTGTCATATCGGTTGGTGTAGACGATCCTTCCACAATTTTCTATCTACAGTGCATCGTATCAATTCTGTTGTTGACCGTTTTCTATGCCATGACGTCAAGCTGTCCAGTATTTTCTCTTTTTGTCTTCCGCGATCTCTCTTTCCTTTTATTTTGCCAGTTGTAACCAAGTATTCCAACTTTCCTCTTCTTTTGATGTGTCTGAAAAATGTTGATTGTTTCTTTCTAATTTTTTTAGGAGTTCCCTTTTTGTGTTGGCCTCTTTGAGGATTTCCTCATTGGTCTTTTTAGCTGTCCAGGGAACTTTCAACATTTTTCTGAGAAATCCCATCTCTGTGGCCTCTAATCGTCTTTTCATTTATTTGTCTACTGTCCATGATTCGCTTCCATAGGACATTATCATAGAAAGTTAGAAAGAGAGTTCTGCAGTGATACAACTAACCAGTGCTATTTTGTTGTTGCAAATCTTGATGGTAAACAAAGATACAATTCCAGATAGAATCACTTGAGATTCGGCTTTTAGAAGGATGCTAACGGTAACAAAAATATCCAGTGACGAGGTACACATAGAAAAGAAGATTTTAAAATAAATTAGGAAAAGGTAGTCCAGATATGTGTGGAGAAGTACAACATATTTAATAACAACAGGAAAACTTGAAGCTTGAGTGGATAGAGGTAGACAAAGTGGAAAGATGCTGTTTATTTGCGTGGCACGGGATAAGATTAACAGTAGAACTGTTGCATAGCTCATAAGATCGAGAGCGATGAGCAACAAGATATCTAACATCGCTCTCGACATGGACCACGAATGAATGAGTTGGTTATGTACATCTTCATTTGTAATGCTTGTCCATTTGTGAACATATATGACACAATAGGTAATGTGCATTCATAAAGTGAAGATCTAGTTCTCATATATTTATTCAACACTTAACTCAAGTAGTAATTACGTGTATGTATCCACACATTCAGAGATGCGCGTGGCCGCGCGGCTAAAACCACTGTTAAGTTGTCTCTACACCCATGGATATAAAAAGAGGAGTAAGACAAGGATGCATCCTATCATCAAGCTTGTTCAATCTATACACTGAGCAAATCTTTAAAAACATTTCAGAGATGCCAGGCCTAAACATTAATGGAAAGATAATCAATAACCTAAGATATGTTGATGATACTGTTCTACTTGCAGAAAATCCTAAAGACCTAGAACAATTGTTTAATGAGATAAACATAACAAGCAAAACGTATGGCTAGATATGGATATCAAAAAGACTAAAACTATGATCATAAACAAATAAAATGCTCAAGACTTACAATTACAAATAAATATCACAGTTGAATGAATACACCTGGAGACAGTTCAGAGCTACAACTACCTTGGACATACTATAACCAATGATGGAAAATATAAAATTGAAATAAACAAAAGAATAGGTTTGACAAAAAGTAATTTTAATGCCATGAAAAATATACTAACATCAAAACAAATATCAGCAGGGCTGAAACTACGGATAGTAAAATGTTACATCTTCTCAATATTCCTGTGTGGTGCAGAAACATGGACATTAGACAAGAAAACCGAACAGAAAATTGAAGCCTTTGAAATGTGGATACGTAGAAGAATAGGAAGAATTGGATGGAAAGAAAAGAAAACAAACGATAAAGTTTTAAAACAACTAAAAATGAAAAGAGAACTACTAAACTCAATTAGAACAAGACAAATGAAATTTTTGGAGCATGTTAAAAGACACAACAGCCTACTAAAAGTAATATTTGAAGGGAGAATACAAGGTAAAAGAGGCAGAGGCAGACCAAGACTAACATGAACGAGTAACATCAAAAGATGGACAAGCCAATATATGACAACCTGCACCATCAAAGCAAGAAACAGAGTAGAATGGCGATCCATGGTAGCCAACCTTCGTTGCGAAGACGGCACTCGCTGATGATGATGACGTTGGCTGAAAAGCCGACGTACAGTGTTCGAATCCCGCGGTAGACAGAATGGATTTTTTCTATCAGTGGTGACAAACAAATCCTGAGTCTCACACGTTGTGGCGACTGCTTTACCAAGCGGCCTTTATCCCCCTGGTTCTATCGTTGCCCCCGACATACACCAACAATGGTGATATGTGTCATAAAGATAGTTTTTTTTTTTTTATCCACACATTTAAGCTATTCTGTGACACATGTTTTTATGAGCACGCTGGAATATGTTCCGATTTACTTTAGATAAACTGGTAAAGATTTTGGTAGCAAATAAATATTTGTTTAGATTAGTATAATAATAGTCAAGATGTGTAACATTATTTGCGTGATATGAAACAAAGACCTTCTACAATTGCTTGAGTTCTATGCGCACCAGAGAATCAAGATCTGCTCCATCGATATGGACAACAAAAAACTTTAAATCCGCTGTAATTATGTAACTACTAACTGACCAAGATCTGCGAAATATGTTTCCAAAGAGCTTAAATTGTACCCGTTATCATCGTGACGGGTTGCCTACAATGTAAAATCGTGTTGCGATTACAAATGTAAAAACTGTAGCTTTGTATAATATTTATTTACACATGAAACGTAAAATCATGTTACGAATCTTTCATTCTAGTAATCAAAGTCCATTAAGCATATATCAAAGCAAACGAACGACGGCGATAAGTTATAATGTTCTGTAAACACAAAAATGAATTTGAATAGTAACAATATCATGGTGGTTTATGACATGCAAGTGGCAACAACTCCAAGGAAGGTGATGCAGCCTATCCAACTTACTGTGATTCTGTCAGCATAACAACAACATACAAAATAACAACACAACATAGAGTACATTGCTCTCTCTACTAACTCCAGTCAAAGTGCCTGCCAACCATTTGAAAAAATTTGGCGTTGAATGGTCTATAAAAGTCCCTGAGCCGTTGTAAAACACTTTCTTTAACTACGGGGTGATTTCTGCCTTTTGTCTTTTCATCAAGGCAATGAGGTTTCCCTTCTCTTATAAGGCATGGAAATGTGCCCTTAAATCCCCTGAGATAGAAATGAGAGTCTTTAATATACTTGGGTAAGCCAAGAAAGGTCTCTACCTTAGCAACCTCACGAGCTGGTTCTTCTATAAGCATCTGTCCATCTACTAAATGAATTTGGTCGAGTGAGAAAACCTGAAGCCAGCGCTCCATATGTTTAGCGTATACGCCAATCTTGATGGCCCCCCAGGATGTGTTTACGAGTCCCAAGCGTTCGTCGAGCAGAGCCATGTTCTCGAAGGGTTTCATGGCGTGTTTGCTGACGGCCTGGCAGTAGTCTGAGATAGCTCTCGTCACTGGGTCCCTCACAACGAGAATCAGCTTTATGGCAGGGTCCATATCAAAGATCCGTTTGGGTGCATCGCGAGTCACAAAATATCCCGGAGTCTTTTCCACTGTCACTTGATCGTCGCGGGTTCTGGGCATCAGATCTCTGTGGGGAAAAGAAAAAATATACAACCATATTAGCTTTTCGTTTCATGAATTTAAATTAAAATTAATTTTTGAATAATGTTTTATTAATTAAAACGTGAGAATAAACCTAATAATTGTCACAAACAGAGGCGTATAATGGGTTGCCAACGTTCTGCGGCAAGTATTCTTTTCTTTCCTTCCTTATTTGCCTTTCGGCGTCGTGGGGAGATATAATTTGCGGTCTTTTGCTTCTCTGTTCGCCTCTGCTGCTGTTATGTTTCCTAATGCTTCTAATATTCCATCCATCCATCTTTTTCGTGTTCGACCCTTGGGTCTGGTGTTCTCACAACGTTTGCTGAAGGCTCGTTGTGTTGTGTTTTGATCTTTCTGCCTTGTCATGTGGCCAAACCATTTTATCTGTTGTTTGGTTATATATTCTATGGCGGGGGCTATTCCTAGCTTATTTTCAGTTCTTCATTTCTGATCTTACCCCTCAGACTGTTTCCTGTCATTCGTCTAACACATTTCATCTCAGTATAGGTTATCTTTTTTACTGTTCTTGCATCTAGGGTCCAGGACTGGCATTGGTAGCACAACGTAAAGAAAAGTATTGCGGCCCCTAAATTGTCATAAAAAAAAAAAATTAATTACTACTACTTTCACTTTTAGTTTTTTTTTTTTTAAATATTGCGCCCTTAATAATCGTGCACCCGGTCAACATCCCCCACACCCTTTTCACATTACGCAACTGAAGACAAAATCATTCGAAAATAAAATTAACTTATATCAAGAATATAAAGGCGGGATCTTACAACATAAACACATCTGTTCACTCTGTAACCGAATATTTGCAGAAACAGTCATCGTAGTCTTGTTGGATAAGACATTTCTGGCAGAGACCACCGAAGATGGACCACTTCCTGTTTTATAACGTAGACATAAAGAGGTCGTCAAACATAACGAATAATTGATAAGAAACTGCCAGTAGCAACGTGGTGGCGCACTGGTATAGGGACAACGTGGTGGTGCACTGGTATAAGGGACAACGTGGTGGTGCACTGGTATAGGGACAACGTGGTGGCGCACTGGTATAAGGGACAACGTGGTGGCGCACTGGTATAGGGACAACGTGGTGGTGCACTGGTATAAGGGACAACGTGGTGGCGCACTGGTATAGGGACAACGTGGTGGCGCACTGGTATAGGAACAACGTGGTGGCGCACTGGAATAGTGACAACACGGTAGCGTACTGGTATATGGACAACTTCATAGCGCACTGGTATTGCGACAACTTGATATGGCACTGGTATGGCGACAACTTGGTATAGCACTGGTATGGCGACAACTTGGTATAGCACTGGTATGGCGACAACTTGGTATAGCACTGGTATGGCGACAACTTGGTATAGCACTGGTATGGCGACAACTTGATATAGCACTGGTATGGCGACAACTTGATATAGCACTGGTATGGCGACAACTTGATATAGCACTGGTATGGCGACAACTTGATATAGCACTGGTATGGCGACAACTTGGTATAGCACTGGTATGGCGACAACGTAGTAGCTCGTTTGATATCAGTTTGTCGTTCTAGGTCGACCCAGATGAATGTAAATATAATGGATATCTGGTTCAATGAGATGTTGCAGGGAGATAACAGCGAGCAAGAGAATTATCCAGAAACAAGAGTTTAAATGGATTGACTATATAACACACCAATGAGGAAGATACTATGCAATCCATTTTTGACAATCGAAACAAAAAAAAAGAGTTCTTAAATGTTATGTAGTCAGTCTTAACATATGGATGTGGATTATGGACAATAGGACAACAAACAAGAAAACCACTGGAGTCTGTAGAAATGTCGTTTTACAGAAGAATGTTGAGAATACCAAGGATAGCTAAGAAGAGTAATGAAAACGTTCTGAGAGAGGTCAAAGCAACAAGAGAGATAATTTCCAATATTAGGAAGAAACAATCATCATTTTTTGGCCATGTAATGAGAAGAGAACAGCTGGAATATATTGTAACAACTGGGAAAATGGAGGGACGAAGAGATTGAGGAAAGCGTAGAGAAAAAATACCAGACAGCTTAAGAGAATGGCTTGGCAGAAGGTCAACAACAGAAATGATCAATAACTGTGGATCGACAATTGTGGAGAGACATGATCACCTACGCCAGCAGGCCGGTACTTGATGATGATATAACACACCAACCAGCAAACTTCACAGAACAGTGACGATTAACAGCCAGATGAAACGCCAAGACAATAAAAGGGATATTCTAAAAGATGAAATAACGGAATACTAAACTATACATTACAATTTATGATGCAACCCACGTAGAACTGTTTAAAAGACTTCATTGTAGGCTCGACGCTGTGAGAAATAGAGCAGAACCAAAGAGAAGGAATAAATTGTCACACATTTTATAAACCCATTTTTATCCCCTTCTGTTATAATCCACAATTCATCAAGTACCATGCCTGGTGGCGTAGGTGATCATGTCTCTCCACAACTTTCGATCTCGACAGTTATTTATCATTTCTGTTGTTGACCTTCTGCCAAGCCATTCTGTTAAGCTCTCTGGTATTTTTTCTCTACGCTTTCCTCTATCTCTTCGTCCCTCCATTTTCCCAGTTGTCACAATATATTCTAGCTTTTCCCTTGTCAAAAAGTGATGTCTGTTTCCTCCTAATTTTGGAAATCAGATCTCCCTTTGCATTGGCCTCTCTCAGAACATTTTCATTACTCTTCTTAGCCGTCTATGGTATTTTCAACATTCTTCTGTAAAACCACATTTTTTCACCCTCCAGTGATTTTCTTGTCTATTGTCATATTGTCATTGATTCATATCAATATGTTAAGACTGGACCTGCATAACATTTAAGAACTCTTTTTTCTTGTTTCTATTGTCATTGGTTCATATCAATATGTTAAGACTGGACCTGCATAACATTTAAGAACTCTTTTTCTTGTTTCTATTGCCATTGGTTCATATCAATATGTTAAGACTGGACCTGCATAACATTTAAGAACTCTTTTCTTGTTTCTATTGTCATTGATTCATATCAATATGTTAAGACTGGACCTGCATAACATTTAAGAACTCTTTTCTTGTTTCTATTGTCATTGATTCATATCAATATGTTAAGACTGGACCTGCATAACATTTAAGAACTCTTTTCTTGTTTCTATTGTCATTGATTCATATCAATATGTTAAGACTGGACCTGCATAACATTTAAGAACTCTTTTCTTGTTTCTATTGTCATTGATTCATATCTATATGTTAAGACTGGACCTGCATAACATTTAAGAACTCTTTTCTTGTTTCTATTGTCATTGATTCATATCAATATGTTAAGACTGGACCTGCATAACATTTAAGAACTCTTTTCTTGTTTCTATTGTCATTGATTCATATCAATATGTTAAGACTGGACCTGCATCACATTTAAGAACTCTTTTCTTGTTTCTATTGTCATTGATTCATATCAATATGTTAAGACTGGACCTGCATAACATTTAAGAACTCTTTTCTTGTTTCTATTGTCATTGATTCATATCAATATGTTAAGACTGGACCTGCATAACATTTAAGAACTCTTTTCTTGTTTCTATTGTCATTGATTCATATCAATATGTTAAGACTGGACCTGCATAACATTTAAGAACTCTTTTCTTGTTTCTATTGTCATTGATTCATATCAATATGTTAAGACTGGACCTGCATAACATTTAAGAACTCTTTTCTTGTTTCTATTGTCATTGATTCATATCAATATGTTAAGACTGGACCTGCATCACATTTAAGAACTCTTTTCTTGTTTCTATTGTCATTGATTCATATCAATATGTTAAGACTGGACCTGCATAACATTTAAGAACTCTTTTCTTGTTTCTATTGTCATTGATTCATATCAATATGTTAAGACTGGACCTGCATAACATTTAAGAACTCTTTTCTTGTTTCTATTGTCATTGATTCATATCAATATGTTAAGACTGGACCTGCATAACATTTAAGAACTCTTTTCTTGTTTCTATTGTCATTGATTCATATCAATATGTTAAGACTGGACCTGCATCACATTTAAGAACTCTTTTTCTTGTTTCTATTGTCAAACATATTGTCGAACCCACCACTAGCGAAACTACCTATATCTACTACTATATCTCTAGCATTCCTTGACGCCCTTTAGCGGGAGCTCAGTTTGGGACACCTTATTCTATACAGTTCGATTTAATGATGAGACTCCAAGAAAGACAGGGCCAGAAAATGACAGACTAATGTGGCACTTAACAGATAGTCCCCGCGATTATAGCACTTGTCGTTACCAATTTTAGCGCCCTCTGACGAAAATAATTCTTGGCTAGGGGCACATCACTCCTGGCAAAGCTGAGCCCTTTTGGAGAGGGGAAGTTGTCAGAGACAGGAATGTGTTGAATTAAATTTAAAGAACACGGGGAGGAAACAAATCAATCTCGCAGGCAATTTGTCGATGTTATCGAACGGAATCGTTCAAATTTTATGATGTTCGTGGCCAAAGGGATACCTTTTTTAAATTCTCTTTTTCTTGATAGTAGATGTAAAACTGTCAATTGAATTTCAGGGGGAAAATAAAGCTGTCACGACTATCAAAGAAGGAGATTTTAACCGATTGCAAGACAAAGCAGTGATTCTCTAAATGTTTCAGGAGATATATTAAATATGAGGCAAACTTTGCTATCACTCTCTTAAATTAAATAAAAGCTAACGACAAAAATAATTTTCTGCATGCATATGTTATCCTTACTGGTGTAAACAAGTCTTCAAGAGAAGAAGGTGGTTATATGTTTGCCATTGTGGTGAGAAATAACAACAGGCATCAGCTCCCTCGTCGACATTGAGAGTTTCGCCCAGAACAGGGGTGTGCCGCGAGATACAATGCGGATTGTGTGATAGGTGTGACACTTCAGAGGAAAGATCGCAGAAGATGTGGAGTCTACAATGTGTGCCCTTTGTGCCGCCTTTACATCGAAAGGATTATAGATAGGCAGATAGATGGATGGATGGACGAACGGGTCGGTGGGCGGGCGGGCAGGCAGGCAGGCAGACAGACAGAAAGACAGGCAGTCAGACAGGGACAGGAAAGCAGACAGACAGACAGACAGGGACAGACGGACAGACAGACAAACAGAGAGACATACGGACCGATGGATAGAGGGTTAGAGGGATAGATGGTTAAATGGATAAATGGATAGATAGATAGATAAATAGATAGATCTTTTACTATCTCATTTCAAACTGACAAAGCTTATAGTATTTGTTATTTAAACTTAGGTTCCTCTAGCTTTATATTTCAATTATTTTTGTTTTATCTTCTAAGTCCTTTTCTTCTTCCTTTTCTTTCGCATTTTAATAATCAATCGTGTTGTAACAGTGATAAACAGGACAACAATACTAACCGAGAACACAGTGAGTGAAGTCATTAACAGTTAGTTATCGTTCCAGGTCAGAATAATTTGCGCTTCCATTCAAATTTAACTACCTGGCAATTCATAATAAATCATTGAGAAAAAAATAGATCTAAATTAACGAACTCAAAAACCTAGGGATTTCTTTATCTTTAAATTATGATCTTTTGGTGAACATTTCAAGGAATAAATGTTGGACAAAGGGGAGATGAATCACGATGATAACAGACACGGGAGATAACAGAGAAATGATTACGTTGGATAAGTTGTTAATTTCCCTTAAGATCCGTGAAGGGTTGAAGGCGATGGAGAGAAGAACAAGAGCAATTCCTCTTCTTCTTTATTTCAACTCCCCGTGGAACATATTCTGCAAGAAACACTTTCCAAGTCGTTTTGTTTCTTGCCATTCTTTTAAATCATTCCATGTCTTCCCTATCATCTTCATCTCTGCTTCCACCTGTCTCCTCTAAGAATATTTTTATTTTCCTTTTTATCTCTTCCCCTGGGGATTCCAAAAAGGGCAGCTTGTGTAATACTCTCAGTTGGCTTCAGCAGTGTGTCTCCAATCCAGCGCCATCATCTTCGTTGTATCTCTTTGTCCACTGGTATTTGACTGGTACCTTTCCATAATTCTACGTTAGTGATTTTGTCCTGCCATTTCCATCCTTTAATTCTGCGCAAACATATGTTAATAAAGGTCCATATCTTCGTGATTGTAATTTTTGTTGTTCTCCATGTTTCACAGCCATATAATAGGACTGACTTAATATTGGAGTTGACAATTTTTATTTTTGCATTTAACCTAATTTCTTTAAATTCCCAGAATGTTCATGTTTGTGAAGTTTTTGCGGGTTTTTTTTTTAAATATTTTTTTTACAGTACAGGATAGCCAGTCCCGTGCCCAGCCGTTCTCAAGAAGAGAGATAATTAAGATAGAACAGCAGGATTTAAAGCTGACTTATGACATGGTAGGAAGAGTGAGCAGGCGTGTTACTAAACATGCTTTATAATGCAAAGTTTCTGACATTTCATGGACTGAAGACGGTCAACGATCCATAGCTGACTGTTCGAAATGAACAAAATCTGATCAAGATTATATCCCACCTGCTCTTTCTTGTTTTATGGCAAGATAAATCAATCTAGCAAAGCAAATAGGGACCAAAGAGTTAATGGCATCGTATACCCAAAAATGCCGCGCTGAAGTTGGATTGGTTTATCTGAGTGGTTTAATGAGATTTCTCAGAAGAATGTTGAAAGTCTCCTGGACAACTAAAAATACCAATGAGGAAGTTCTCAAAGAGGCCAACACAAAAAGAGAACTCCTAAAAAACATCATAAAGAATCAATCAACATTTTTTCGGGCGCTTCATGAGAAGAGGAAAGTTGGAATACTTGGTTACAACTGGCAAAATAAAAGGAAAGAGAGATCGCGGACGACAAAGAGATAAAATACTGGACAGCCTGGTGTAATGGCATGGAAAACAGTCATCAACAGAACTGATACGATGCACTGTAGATTGGAGATTGTGGAAGGACATGATCTCCTACGCCAACCGGTATGGCACGTGATGATGATTGGTGTAAACAACGACACGACTCATGTACGTCCATTTAACGCCTTCGTAAGAGGACTGCCGACGTAGAATTGTCGCTCGATTGCCGTGGAAGATTAGATTTGATCACGGGACAAATTGTCTGCGTGATTGATCATTATAAATGCCAGCTAGTAAAGCAGGATAAGAGAAGACACTGCTAACGGAGAATTCATTCAAAATACCCTAATTATTAGTATTTAGTTACTTGTTTATTTACTATGGATTTTTTCAATATTTGTTTGCAAAGACATAACTTTTACAGCGAAACACAACCTACACCGATGGCAATGAACGCTACGGCAATAAGAGACACAGAGAAGCACAACCTACACCGATGGTAATGAACGCTACGGCAATAAGAGACACAGAGAAACACAACCTACACCGATGGCAATGAACGCTACGGCAATAAGAGACACAGAGAAACACAACCTACACCGATGGTAATGAACGCTACGGCAATAAGAGACACAGAGAAACACAACCTACACCGATGGCAATGAACGCTACGGCAATAAGAGACACAGAGAAACACAACCTACACCGATGGTAAAGAACGCTACGGCAATAAGAGACACAGAGAAACACAACCTACACCGATGGCAATGAACGCTACGGCAATAAGAGACACAGAGAAACACAACCTACACCGATGGCAATGAACGCTACGGCAATAAGAGACACAGAGAAACACAACCTACACCGATGGTAATGAACGCTACGGCAATAAGAGACACAGAGAAATTACACATAATGATTGCTATGGCAATTTAAATATTTTTCAAACAATGTTATTTATAGATATTATGTATTCATGTCTGGGCTACCGCTATTGTTATATGACACTCGTCCAGATTCTGTTATTATATCCACATAACTTCCTGTTCGTAGCATAAACCACACACACGTTAATATGACTTCTGTGCATAACTTGTATCAACAAGTATTCCAATGAAATCTCTATACTCCTAGTTTTGATTTTCCTAATAAACAATGATCTCTTTTTAGGCCCGAAATATCTACATCTAACTATATATTTTCCCTTGAAATAAAACATTCTATATAATCCTTAATAATAGCTAGGTATAGCTCCCGTCATATAATATATAAAGAAACAACAGATGAAATGGTTTGGCCACGTGACAAGGCAGAGTGATCAAAACACAACACGAGCCCTCAAACGCTGTGAGAATACCAGACCCAAGTTCCGACCATGGAAAAGATGGATGGATATTAGAAGCACTAGGAAACATAACAGCAGCAGAAGTGCGCAGAAGGGCAAAAGACCGCAATTTATATTTCCCCTCGACGCTGAAAGGCAAATGAGGAAGAAAAGAAGAAGAAGAAATAATCATTTACTAAAACATCACTGATGTTCTCTAAAGTCTCGGATCCGAAGTAAACTTTCTTCTCTAACCTATATCTTACCTGATCTCCCTCTGATGTAGTCTCTTCTGGTCTCCTCCCATCCAATCCCCAAGAGGTTCCCTTCTTTAAATACTATAGTAGCTAATACAGGTTCCACCATCTTCCTTTAATTGCATGCAAATGTTTGACTTCAAAGGCAAGTTAAAACCAAATTTGAGTGGACCGCTTACGAGTTACATAAACTATACCTAATCCCTATATTATCTAGATTATCTTATATGGTTACCTGTCTTTCGGTTCCCATCTTATCAGCATTTCGTATCAATATAAAATATTTCATTTGCTAAAGCCTCGTCCATAAAGTGGTTTTGGCACGGGAAATGTTTATGTCTATTAAATTACAGCCAATTATAGATTTATTAAGGCCCGCGGGCAGAAAAAAGTGGAAAACCTACAAACTAGCATGACGCGTTCAGATATAGGTGCAATAGACGGCTGACCTTACTCTACCCACAACCACTCCTGCTCGCAAAGCTGAAAACGTCACGCTAGTTGGTAGTTTTCCAGGAATTCCCTCTCAGCCCACATGCCTAAGTAAATTTAAAGATGGATGTTATAAAACAACGTGCGATACGAGTATCATGTCCGGCGTAATCAACAACGTAGTCGTAATATTATTACAGGAGGGTGGTCTTGGGTATTAGAGTCTAGTTTAAGGTACGTCATCAGTCTCACGACAGGAAGGACACGGGGTCAAAGTTCACCACTAGCGGTGGGCGTTTTTTTTTTTGTTTCTTTCAAAATATAGGAAACATTAATCCGTAGTTTTTTTCGTGCCATCCCTGCCTCCTCCCTACTGATCGCTGGGTAGTGAGATCCAATGTCTAACCCTCTTGGATAACGGCAGTAAGGTTACGTGCTCTGGCGCAACAGCAATGAACAAGAGGTCCCCTGTGCATTCGCGCACGTTAAAGAGCCAATGGCAGTTAAAATCGAAAAGAATAACCTATAGATTTTGTCGCTGCCCGGATAGAGATGTCAGAAAAAAATAAAAAAAAACCACCCATTCTGTGGGTGCTAGGCTGTGCTAGAAAGTTCGTGCACTTGGGTCAGTGTTCTCCTTGACTTTTCTCGTGATTCTTTCTGAGATATCTGAGCACCTATGAGTTCGCCCGGTGTGCAGTGATGATGATCCTAACACAATCAAACAAGCCTAAGCTAATCTACACCTTACCTTTGCCAACATTTATTATTATTATTGTTGCTAGACACATGATTTCGTTGACCTGTTTTAATACTGTACCATTTATTGTAGCAGTGCAATTGTTGTGTCCATTTCCGATGATGAAATATTTAAAAATACGATCTTTTTTTTGTTTTGTTTTCATGCCTGTAATTTCAATCTTTGGGAGCCGCGATAGCTCAGTGGTTAGTGAACTGGACTACAAAGAACAAGGGGTAGGGTTCGATCCCAATCGACGGCTTCCGGGTTCACCCAGCCTTTAATGGGTACCGGATTTTTTTCTGGGAAAGTGAAGCGGCACCGGTGGATTACCGACCCCAAAAATCATGTGCCGAAGGTCAGTAAAATTTATGATCACTAACAACATATTCCCTATACGCCACTTGGCGTGAAGGGGGTACTAGACTAGAATTTCAATCTTGATGTGTAACTCATTTTAAACTAGTATAGCTGTCACACAGATGGAGAGTGAATTACACGAAGTGACAGCGATAGACATAATAGTGAAAGAAAGCAACTAAAAAGGCTTCAGTATGAATAGTTAAAAAAATATAAGTAATGGCCATATCAAAGAAACAATCATCACCATCATGTAACAAAAAAATAATAAATAAACGGGAGGAATTTTAAAGTGCAACGCGTGAAATACTTGAGCACAATAATAACATCATCATCATCACGTGTCATACCGGTTGGAGTAGGCGATCATGTCCTTCGACAATCTTCTATCTACAGTGCATCGTATCCGTTCTGTTGTTGGCTGCTTTCCATGCCATGACACCAAGACATCTAGTAGATTTTCTCTCTTTGTGGTCCGCGATCTCTCTTTTCTTTTATTTTGCCAGTTGTAACCAAGTATTCCAACTTTCGTCTTCTCATGATGTGCCCGAAATATGCTGATTGTTGCTTTCTGATGTTTTTTAAGAGGTCTCTTTTTGTGTTGGCCTCGTTGATAACTTCCTCATTGCTCTTTTTAGCTGTCCAGGGAACTTTCAACACTCTCCTGAGAAATCCCATCTCTGAGGCCTCTAATCGTCTTTTCATTTATTTAGATGGAAACTGCAATGCATAAATAAAAAGCAGAATAGCGCAGGCCAAAATAGCATTTCAGGAAATGAAAAACGTCTTGTGCAACAAATTTTTGTCAATACAAGTGACAAAAGAGAGTTCATCGGTGTTATATAGAGCCAATTCTGACCTGCGGAAGCGAATCATGGACAGTATACAAACAAATGAAAAGACAATTAGAGGCCACAAGATGGGAATTCTCAGAATGTTTAGAGTTCCCTGGACAGCTACAACATCCAGGAAAGTCTCAAAGAGACAAACGCAAAAAGAGACCTCATTAAAAACAACAGAAAGAAACTGTCAACATTGTTCGATCACATCATGAGAAGAAGAAAGCTGAAATACATGTATTTAGTTACAATTGGCAAATATAGATACAGAGAATAATATTTTGCAGACGATAAAGAGAGAAAATATTACATAGCTTTGGTGTCATCGCATGGAGTCAACTGATACGATGTAATGTGGATAGAAAATTTTGGAAGGCTATGATAGTCTACCTCTACTGGTGTAACACATGATAATGCTGACAGCATGTAGATATTCATATTAATACACAGTGTCTAATGAAAATAGTGTATATGAAATAATCGTTATATTTTAGAGCGTCTTCCTTGAGATTAAATAACGAGGGGCGAGCCGCGAGTCTTTCCTATGAGAGGTACTGGTTAACCTTTTTACCTCATATACTCAACTACCAATCCCCAACATAAGATTAAGACAAAAACCAACATATGTTGTTTCTGTTGTTTACTTTCGTGGTCTGGTAGTTTACATTTTTCTTCGCCCCGATGTTTCTCTCGTAAAATTAAGACAAAAACATTTCATGCATTAAAACAAAACTGAAACCCAAATAATAATTGCAAACATACCATGTTAAGCAGTTTACAATGGAGTGATTCAATGCAAAAAAAAAAAAAAGCGATAATTAAACCCCCAAAATCTCAAAATAAAAACGTTGTATTATGTTTTGTATCTTTCAAATAAAATACAATTACGAAACTCCCCTACATCATTTTGTTTTTCATCATAGATTTAAGACACTACAAGCAGACCTCAATTTGGGAGTCACTGTGCCAGAGGATAAGGAATCTTCGATTACTTCAGTCTTTGTCGATTATCAGCCCCGTCGGGGAAATTACCAGCCATTTTCAATTAAGTTGCCATTTTGGTATTTGCGGTACTCTGCCATACTTCATTTTGTTTATATTTTATTTTTATCGTTTTAAAATAATGTTATAATTTATGGATAAGATTTTCTGACGGATGTTTAAGAAAATGTTGTGCCAGCAATGTCAAATAAGGTGTTATAAGTATTATTGGATACTGATGTTGAAATGTGAATCGTTATATGCCAATGACATCTATTCAGTTTTTAATTATTAAACTGTTCCTTTGATTAAACTGTCTGTTATATTTTTTTTTCTATGTTTCCAGTTGTCCCAGGATCCATCTCTACTTTCTTCTTATTACATGGTCTTAATGATATTTTTTTTCTTCCCCTTGTAATATCGATAAGCAAGTTTTGTTTCTTAAACCAGCCGTTCCTGCAAATTAACAGTTACAATAATTAGCTGCCAATGAGACCTCAGAATTATAGTAATGAAACATGGACAGCAGACACACAAAATGAAAAAAAAACGATTACAGGCTACAGAGTTGTGATTTCTAAAAAGAATGTTGAAAGTTCCCTGGACAGCTAATAAGAGCAACGATGAAATTCTTAAAGAGGCTAACACAAAAAGAGGCTAACACAAAAAGAGACTAACACAAAAAGAGGCTAACACAAAAAGAGGCTAACACAAAAAGAGGCTAACACAAAAAGAGGCCAACACAAAAAGAGGCTAACACAAAAAGAGACTAACACAAAAAGAGAGCTCTTAAAAAAATCATCAGCAAGAAACAATCAACATCTTTCTGACACACAAAGTGATGAAGAAAGTTGGAGTACTTTGTTACAACTGGCAAAATACCAGGAAAGAGAGATCGCGGACTACAAAGAAAAGATACTACATAGCTTATGTCATGGACCAGGAAAACAGTCAACAACAGAATTAATACGATTCACTGTGAACCAGGGAATTTGTGGAATGACATTATCGCCTACGCCAACCAGTTGACACTTGGTGATGATGACCACTATTTATAACTCATATTCTGCTTCACTGTAAACTACTCTCTTCTATCCATTGCATCATAACATAAACACAACTTCTATTATAATTTTGAAAGATGTATACCAAAATGTTGCTAAATCTATTTATGTTTTTTTTTAATATTGAGTTATTGAGTTATTGAGTTATTGAGTTATTTGCGAGTCATCATCATTGCACTCCGAACATGTCCATAGGTGCTCAGATCCCCTCCTCAGCAATTCCCTCAGTGTCCAGCGACTGACGACTTCAGTTCTATGTTGGTTGATAAGTCTTCTTACACGGCCACTAAGTTTCTCATTTCTGGCTGTGCCCATCTTAACTCCCATTTCCATCATCCGAAGAAGCGACGTTGATCTGTGTTTGTCGAAGTCCTGTGCTCTTCCCACATCTCGGAGTGCATTGATGACGTCCGCCCGATCCATCGGTTGCCCGTCCTCAACGACAGCGCAGCTAGCCAACCTGTCCGCTCTCTCATTTCCCCGTACTCCCGCGTGTCCAGGGACATAGACAAAGGTGACCTTACGTATTTTGGATTTCTGCAACGACTCTACCCATTGCATGCGTACAAAGCCCGCCTCCACTTTTTTTATCATGCTCATCGAATCACTCAGTATACATGCGTGGATGTAGTCTTGTGACTCTAACCATTTGAATGCCTTGGTCACTGCCATCACCTCCATTGTCATGCTACTCGTGGTCATGGCGTATGCACCACTGTCTTCCTTGGCTATTCTGCCTGCCGAACGTGCTGTAAATGCCCATGCACTTTTTTCGTGTCGTCTTACAGATCCGTCTGTATAGATGACTGCATCTTTCTCATCGGTGTTATCGCAGATGAGACCGTTGACCTCAGCATTAACCACGACTGGGTTCTGTTCCCTACTTTTCCTGTCGAGTGTGACAATACATGAGAAAGTCCCCTTGAATGACGTAGGCACCGGTATCCACTCCTCACCAACGCTGAGATTGGTAAGCCCACAGACATGTTTGATGACTTCTTCTGCTCGGCCCACCCATGATTTGCCTCTTTTTAGCCTGGTACCTTTCTCTGTGTTGAGCACGTGGTGCAATGGATGCTCTGTATCTGTACTAATCTTCAGGTATGCTCGTGCTCTCCAGATCTTGATTCTGTCATCCATGGTTGGAAAGTCAAGAAGATACCTCATTGCCACACAGGGAGTGTCCCTCGTACATCCCAGGATAATGCGCATGGCTTCATTTTGTATTTTCTCCAGCCTATCAATTTGAGTCGTACTGACAGTAAGAATGGCCAGGGCATACTCGATTGGTGCGAGGACTAATCCCTGGAACAGAAGAGTAAGTAGCCTCTGCTCGATGTTGGCAGCTGCCATGACCTTCAAGGCGGCTAATCCTTTGCGGGATTTTGTTATCACATGGTCAACGTGGTCCCGAAAACACAGGCTGCGATCAAACTTAACTCCGAGGTATGTCATCAACTTGTCCCTGGTCACCTCATCAGCTCCCATTCGTACTACCGGTGTGGTCGTATTAACGATATGATTGTTAAGGGAGAACCATGAAACTGATGCTTTATTAGGATTAACCAAGGCACCTGAAACCCCACACCAGGAAGAAATGCGATCGAGTTCGTCTTGCATTGTGGAGGCGATTCCCCGTCTGTCTCTTCCCTGTCGATATACCAGAATATCATCAGCGAAAGTCATAGTTCTTCCCCTCCCATCCAGCTGTTGGGCCGTGATCGTTATTGTGTACACATTAAATAGAACTGGTGACAATGGTGAGCCTTGTGGCAGCCCAGGACAAATGGATGTTGGCTCGGAAGACCAACTTCCACATCTGAGTATCACCTTCCTCTGAAACAGTGCCGCGGCGATCCATCTTATGAGGAAGGGGTTCACCGCCAGTTTGAGAAGCATATGCATGAGATATTCAAATGGTACCCTGTTGTATGCATCCTCCAGATCTATAGCAGCAGCACATGTCTCCTCTCGTCTGTGGAAGCCTTCGAAGACGTCATAGGCAAATACTGCCGCATTGAGCCATGTCTCTTTGTTATATCTATAACCTCCGAGTGTGGATGGGAATACGCGTTTCTGTTCAAGGCGACACGTGAGGACACGGGCAACTATTTTCTCCAGCAGCTAGCTTCTCCGCAGTGTTCTGCATTGTGATGATTCTGTAGGCACTGATCTGAGAATGGTCCTTGTTTGGCTTCGGTAGCGGTAGTAAGTAGCTGTGTAGCCACTCCTCCTTAATCTGGCCACTCCGAATACTGGCATTAAACTCATTGGCCAGTGTTGTCAAGTCGTCATCAGCTAAATCGCCTATGTCATCATACCGAACACCATCTGGACCAGGAGCAGTGTTGTGTGACCTTTTAAGTGTCGCGCGAATTTTTTTATATATGTACATAGAAGAATATTAAGAATACCATGGACAGCTAAGTAGAGTAATGAAAACGCTCTGAAAGAGGCCAAAGGAAAAAAGACACCTAATTTCCAATACTAGGAAGAAACCATCATAATTTTTAGCCATGTAATGAGAAGGACAGCAGTTAGAATGTATTGTGACAACTAGGAAAATTGAGGGTCGAAGAGATAGAGGTAAGCAAAGCGAAAAGATGCCAGACAGCTTAAGACAATGGCTTGCCAGAAGGTCGACAACAGAAATGATAAATACATGTCGAGATCGAAAGTTGTGGAGAGACATGATCACCTACGCCAGCAGGCATGGTACTTGATGATGATGATGATGATGATATGTAAATAAATAATACTCATAGATCTGTTAAATTTGATCTTATGTTCCTTCTAGTCTTTGCTTCATTTGGCTTTTTTTTATCATTCATTTTATGTTTGTATTGCGACCATCATCACTATATTAGTACCAAGTCCATTATTCTTTTCTAATAACACAGAGAAACACCTAAGCATGGACTACGAAATTCACAACACTGACGAAGTCTCATATAATAGTTTCAGATATATTGTTTGTTGTTGTGAAGATATTGTACAGCGTAAAGTTATTGTGAACAGATTATAAAGTGTAAAAATGTTATAGAGTGTAAAGTTATTGTGAAGATATACAATGTGCAAAGTTATTGTGAAAAGATTATAAAGTGTAAAGATGTTATAGAGTGTAAAGTTATTGTGAAGATGTTATAAAGTATAATCTTATTGTAAGATGTTATAAAAGTGTAAAATTATTGTGAAGATGTTATAAAGTGTAAAATTATTGTGAAGATGTTATAAAGTGTAAAATTATTGTAAAGATGTTACAAAGTGTAAAATTATTGTAAAGATGTTATAAAGTGTAAAATTATTGTAAAGATGTTACAAAGTGTAAAATTATTGTAAAGATGTTATAAAGTGTAAAATTATTGTAAAGATGTTATAAAGTGTAAAACTATAGTGAAGATGTTATAGAGTGTAAAGTTATTGTGAAGATGAAGATGTTATAAACTGTGTGAAGATATTCTACAATGAACTAATATTTTTTGTATTAATGTTTGGCTCGCGCAACGGCATCCAATCTTCGTTTCTTTTTATTAAATATGTATTTCCAACTGTCATGGTCTATGTTACTGACCAAACTTGAAAACGGTGCCATATAACCGTTATGGTCCGTCTTCAGTAGGACTAGGTACTCGATCAGATCATATCAACCTTGAGATCAGGGTCACTCAAAGGCAAAATTGATAACAAACTGGTGACATTATGATTGTGTGGATAACATTAACCTTGACGGATCACAAACGATACCGCGACCTCGCTCACTCTCTCTCTCTCTCTCTCTCTCTCTCTCTCTCTCTCTCTCTCTCACTCACACACACTCTTTCTCTCTCTAATTTACAATTTTCTGTAAAGACTATATAAAAGAGCTTCTCTCACAATTTTCGTCGCCGACATCTTTATTACCGAGCACTACTTTATTTCCTTCTTGTTTCCACCTTGTCTAGAAAATGATGAATTTTGATTAAATATTGAACGAATTATGTCCCCTTTCATTTATTTCCAAGAGTTGCCTTTCCACTTCCGGAATCCCAAAAGCCATGTTTGAGCAAGAAAACCACATCAAACGGCAATTACATCGCCAGATAGATATTGCCGTCAAATGTTGCGTTAATCTTTGTGATAAGATTCCATGTCAGAGATAAATAAATCTGTGATTCATGCGGATGTTCATACAATCACTGTCTATTTCCGTGCTGATTTATCAATATGAAATATAATAATAGGATATTTCCGGAAATCATGCAGAAGTATTTTTGTTATTTTCTACAAACTGTGCAATATTCCAGTTCTAAACAAGCAATTTGTGCAACGCGAATCATGCGAAGGTTTTTCCCGTGGTTACATACACATTCCTTCCTTTCTATCACGTGACCTTTAGGGTTGCTGGAGCGAAATTGATGGCTAAAAACAGTGTACACCGGCCCCCTCCTTTCCCCTCTGAGCCTGCTCTTTCAGTACTGACAAGGTCAATGTTTGTTAATTTTATTTCCGTTCCATTTTTTTTTTTACATTTCTTCCCCTTTTAGCAGGCCCCAGTGGTATCACCAGAGCTATCATCATCAAGTACCGGGCCTGCTGGCGTAGGTGATCATGTCTCTCCACAACTTTCGATCTCGACAGTTGTTTATCATTTCTGTTGTTGACCTTCTGCCAAGCCATTCTCTTAAGCTGTCAGTTATTTTTTTCTCTTTGCTTCCCTCTATCTCTTCGTCCCTCAATTTTCCCAGTTGTTACAATATATTCCTGTTGTTCTCTTCTCATTACATGGCCAAAAAATGATGGTGGTTTCTTCCTAATATTGGAAATTATCTCTCTTGTTGCTTTGACCTCTTTCAGAACGTTTTCATTACTCTTCTTAGCTGTTCATGGTATTCTCAACATTCTTCTGTAAAACCATATTTCTACAGACTCCAGTGATTTTCTTGTCTGTTATCACCAGAGCTGTATTACTTGAATATGTGCATTCTCACGTGTGATCGGTAGGTTTTTGTAGAGCCCTATATGTTCTTTCTCATTGTGGTAGTATAAACCTTTTTTTTCGTTCTCTTACATGGTCCAGGTATTAGATAACATAAGATCTCATTCTGGCATTGTCTTTGGACAAATGTACCTCTTCCTGTGGATACCGAACGGTAAAAAAAAAAACAAGGAAGATCAAAAGAGACTATAAGAAGAAAAAAATAAAAATAACTCAATTCTCGACTTAAGAAACAATGATGATCTAGCAATCGTCACAGGTGAAGAGTTGTGATTGATGCCATTGCGCTGTCCTCAGACAGAGAGGAAGTGACGTTTCTCATTGACCATCAATACTATACTTGAACATCCTCTATGAATACTTCGATCAGTTTTCTGACAAGACAGAAAGATCTAAGAAAAGTGCAAGAACTCCGTGGCACCGATGGAAACCCCCCCCCCCCCCCCCCCATGCAACAACAAAAAATAATATGGCTAAAATATTTTTGTATTTTATGTGTAAGTGTGTGTGTGTGTGTGTGTGTGTGTGTGTGTGTGTGTGTGTGAATGTGTGCATGTTCCATGCTGTTGTCCGTTTCTTTATATTTAGATTGCTCTTTGTTTTTCCTGCGTTATTTTTTTCTTTTGTGTTTTCCTGCCTTCTTGCTATTGTTTTAATTATATCTGCGTTTATTTCTTTTCTTTATGTTTTATTCTCTCATTATCTTTCTTTCATCTCTTTCTTTACCTTTCGCTATTTTATTCCTCGTTGAATCTCTCTTTCTCTCACAACACTTGACATTAACAAAATATTTATAAATTTCTGTAATATTTCTATTTCACTGATTAGCAAATATTAACACACATAAAATCGCCCACATACACATCAGTATATAATAAGAGAATAAAACAGAAAAAGGAAAGTATTTATGGACAGAATTGAAGTAGAAGAAATGAAGAAAAGAAAATGGAATAAAACGAAAGAAACACAAATAAAACATAGAAGAAAAAACAACAACGAAAAATATATACTACAAATAAAGGCCCGAAAGACCAAGAAGAAAATAAAGAACGAAAGAGCAAGAATTGGAGAACAATAAAAAGAAACAAAGAAACGGTATAAAGGAATTTTAAAAAAACGAAGAAACATAAAGAACAGAAAGAAAAACAAGTATGAACGACATAAGATGTACAGATAGAAAGAATGAAACAAAGAAAGAAAAAAAAATGGTCTTCGAAGCACAACCTAATGCCAACAAAATCCTGGGCTCTCGCGAAAGCATACTTTTGCACTAAGATATACCAGGCCTTCCATGCGCAATGATTTTTTCTTGCCAAATCCTTTCCTATTTTTTAGCTTATTTTTCTGGCTAGAAGGGGGCCCCAAAAAAAATGTGTTTCCAGAACAGCCACACTGGCATGTGAAGATCAATGTTTCTGGCTAACAGCAAATATGCAATGAGCTGACAATGTCAAATTATTTAATGAGGAACGAGCGAGTTGCAGAAACTAGACAAGTGGCCACGAAAATGATCCCCTCCGAACTGTAATCTGAGTGGAGAGAATCCTATACAACACAGAAAATTGTTGCAATAAAACTACAGGAATTCATGTTTATGTTTTTTGGAGGATTTATTTTGTGTGTGTGTGCACATTATCTTGCTTTTATTTTTATCTTTTTGTTTTCATGTTTACGTTCTAGCTATGGAAGGAAGTGTGCTGGAGCTAACTTTGGGGTTACGTTACTGTCGGCATTAGAGGTAAAAATAGAACATTTAGTGGGCGCATAAAGAACTAATAGCACATGAATTGGATGTGGTCAGCGACTCATACTTGACTGTTTCAATCGGGACCAGTGAACCATAACTAACCAAGACCACATTCCATTTTCCTATAGCTAGACTGGAGATAGTCTTAACCAGCGCCGTCGAACGAGTAGGAATCGAAGAAAGAAGGCAATCTATTATGTAAATGTCTTACTGAAGTCGAATGTGTTGGGCCGAAAGGTGCAAATTACAACATAGCGAATTCTTATTTAATGTAAAGGAAGGACGCTGAACAGCAGTTCTCGTCTGGGAAGCAGAAGATGGACATTTATTGCCAAAAGTGAGGGTTGAATACGAAACACTTTTAGTGATGACATCAGGACTGTCTAGTTGATAACATGTAGCTAGACCACCGGCGGCTGGTGGGTTTGAAACTTGAGGTGGCCAAAACGTGAGATCAAACTTTTAGGTTGTCTTTTAGCATAATAATTTGCGACATACAAATTACTGCAATTCACGCCATGTAACATTTTGAGAATTAATACAGTTGGCAATAACCAAATAAAACTAGGAGAATTACCTCTATTAGATGTACAATCTTACATATATCTGGGCAGTAATATAGATAAAGAGGGAGGAACAGAAAATTATACCAAAATAAGGATATCAAAAGCAAAAGGAGCTTTCATTGCACTTGGAAACATATTTAAATCCAAAGAAATTAGGTTAAATACTAAAATAAAAATGTTGTGAACTCAAATGTTAAGGCGGTCCTATTATATGGCTGCGAAACATGGAGAAGAACAAAATTGACAATCACGAAGATACAGACTTTCAGTAATGGATGCTTACGCAGGATAAAAGGATGGAAATGGCAGGACAAAATCACTAACATAGAATTATGGAAATGTACCAGTCAAACACCAGTGGATAAAGAGATACAGCGAAGACGATGGCGCTGGATAGGACACACACTACGGAAGCCAACTGAGAGTATTACACAACAGACCCTTTTTTGGAATCCCCAGGGGAAAAGACAAAGAGGAAGACCAAGGAATTCTTGGAGAAGACATATAGAAGCAGAGATGAAGATGATGGGGAAGACATGGAATGATCTTAAAAGAATGGCAAAAAACAGAACGACTTGGAAAGTGTTTGTTGAAGACCTATGCTCCACTGGGAGCTAAAAAGGTAGAAAGGAAGGAGGCCATGTAAAATAGTTCCTTCTATTTTCATTTCATTCATTCATTGGGTGCCGTCTGCGCATCGAAGGTTGGCTACCATGGAGCGCCATTCCACTTCTGTCTCTTGCTTTGATGGTGCAGATTGTCATAGGTTGATTTGTCAATTATTGCCCTAAATTACCATAATCATATAATTATGTCTTAGTTATTTTCATTGTCAATTACGAAAAAAACATGGGTTTGATGATAATTAATATCTCTTACAGATATTTTTAATAGAGCTGCGATAGCTCAGTGAGATACATATATATATATATGTATATAAAGTATCCCATAGCAGTACTACAGGTGGGGAATATAGGGCCCCACTTTTCTCCCACGCTACTTTTCATTAATTTTTTCCTGGGTGCCTTTTTCCTCAGTGGGCGCAGCAACCCACACCACATCCGACCATGTGCAAGAAAAAAAAAACATATTACTTTTCGTCTCTCTTTCATCTATCTATCTATCTTTCTTTCGCCCGAAGTATTGTCTATATCAGCAATGTCGTTTCCTGTATAAATTTTACTGTTTTTTGTAATTCTTGCAGTGGCCCATATAGTTTTGTCTGTAGTGTTGTATCTATGGGCCAATGGATTTTCCTCAGTTTACTATATTCAGTGCACTCTTGAAGTATGTGTTCAGCAGTCACATGGGGCGCCTGTCCACATGTACAAGTAGTTGATGTGCCGATCTTGAATTTTGTACACATGTGACTATGGAGTCGATTGTGTCCCGTTCTGAGGCGTATAATGATAACTTGTTCACATCTATTCATATTATGAAAGGCATCCTGATTTGGGGCTTGTGGTCCTCTGATTGATTTGATTATCTGTTTCTTATGATTGTATGTAACCGGTGTATCTAGTTCTCTCTTTTATAATACCCTAGAATTTAAAAAATTAATTTTGTTTGCATGTTATCTATAGTGATATTTGCTATTTCATTGATCTATCGTCTTCTAAGTCTGCCTTTCCTCGTTGGTTCTAAATATTACTGTCATCTTGTTGTTTTCTGTCTGGCGGTGGTTATTTTAAAAACAATTCTCTAAAAAAATTGCAATTTTACTTTAATAAAAAATATATACGTCCGGGCAGCGACATACAGCCACCTCTTTTTTTTCGTTTTTTGACTGCCCGGGACTTTTTTAATGACAAGATCACTTATAAATGTCCAAATAATCACACAAAAAATAACGCTAACACTACATTTCTCATATACCAGAAGCTTGAAGGGTCACTCATAGCTATCTATAGATTTATAAAGGCCCACGGGCTGACTGGAAATTCCCGGAAAACATCCAACTAGCGTGACCTTTTCAGCTTTGGGAACAGGGGTTGTTGTGGGTAGAGTGACTCATCCGTCTATAGTTTCAATATCTAAGATGACCATATTTTTGAAACCTCAATCCGGGACGGATTAATTTGACTTAAATTTTCCACCAATAAAATGAAATTTCTTCCGTCTCTTTCAAGTGAATAATACATATATTTTAAAACTAATTAAAATACCGAACAATACAGGCGCTTAAAAAAAAAAAACGTTATCAGGAGATAAGAAAAAAAACATCAGTGATAATCACTTAAATGGAAGGTGAAGCAGAGTTACTGTACTTTCCTGATGAGTGGATTTTTTAAAAAAAGATCTTTCTTTGTTTGGTGCAACTTAAAAAAAATCAACACATCTTTGCTCATTGTTTACTTTGGTGATCAACATGGCCTTTAAAGTGTCCACACTTAGATGTGTTTTATCATTTGTCCACAAGCTGTTCATCAGTTAAAACAATCTTTCCGTTGCAGCATTTGTTCCCGGTAGACAAAAAGAGAACTTTACCAGCTACAGAATATGTGAAATTGGCACATGCCTGTTGATGAGATGGGAAGCCATTTCAATCCAACGCTGCCCTGGTAATGTTTTATTTATACTCCACTCATAAATGTTTTTAGAAGTAACAAACTGCTTCATATAAACATATTCGTCATACATTTCATTTCTGGAAAGTCGACTGAAGGTACTGTTTGACTCACTAATGATGAAGATTTCTCAATATCTTCCCAAGTTGGTGTTTTGTTCAACATTACCCAGTGTAGGCCTCACGGTTTTGAAAATTATTTGCAGCCCATTTCTTCGAATAACTTGAAGCTGTTTCATAGAATGAAGAAACACTGGCTTTAAACTTGTTCACATCACCCTGTGAAATTCCTTCCATTTCCAGCTTGTCAAGAATTAGCTTAACTCTTGATGGCAAGAAACCATCTTCCAGTTTGGACTCCAAGATAGTTCTCAACCCATTGATGTTGTCAATTACTTCAAAAACAGTGATCACCTGTTCCTACTTTCTGCACTGCTTCGTGGAAAGAGGATGCCTGAATGTGAACAAAAATAAGCCATGCTTCAGACATGAGGTTTCTATAGAATTTATGTATAAAGACTGGGCATCTGTCTTGAGACTGAAAATAGGATTTTAAAGGAAGGAATATGTGAAGAGCCCTTTCAACAGCAGGCAACAGTGCAAGCCACCTAGTTTGTGCATAATATCATCTGAAAGTCTGTGTCCAAAAATTGGCAAAACTCATTGAAACTTTCAACTCTAACTGTGTATGATTTGAAGTGTAGATAGATTTTTAGCAATAATCATCTCAACATCAATAGGTAATATGTCTGCAGCTGCTCGAACAGTGTTGTGGAAACTATGGCATGTACAACCGAAACCTATCAAACCATGTCCAAGGTTTTCTTTCAGCTTTATGATAACATTGTTCTTTCCTTTCCTCTCAGCGCCCCCAAAATTAGAATTTGTGTTGTCTGCACATAATGCAACTACTTTCCTTTCTAAACCTTTTTCCGTTAGACAGTCATTAATAAAACTACTAACAATATCAGATGTTTCTCCTGGCAATGACTTCAATTCTAATATTTTAACTTTCAGCCCCTTATTGTGATCAAAGTATCTGACAAGCAAAGGAACAATCTTGATTTCCTTGTGGTTGGAGGCATCTGTCAGTATGGAGATAAATGTTGAGCTTTTTAAGGCAAATCTCCACTCGTTTTAAACGTGGGGTGTGAACACATTTCGAATAATGGCCTCTATTTTCGAACGTGCACAAGCAAATGTTGGTTCTAGAGTAACGTGAAGTAATTTTGATGTGCAGTCCATAGATCTAAATGTATGATTGTGTATCACTGTATGATAGGCCAAGAACCTTCTGTAGCAGCTAATTGTTCTTCTTTGTCACCAATCTGTTCAGCTCGAAAAAAATGTTGTTAACGACTAGCTTGATGCAGCTGTAGCGATTGTTCTCTTATGTTTCGCACTATTTATGTGACTCTTAATATCACCACGTCCACTATGGTTATTCGAAAACCCAGAGGAAATATACTGCATCTTACAGTGAAGTCTGATGTACATTATTTTATAAAGGGGTATTCCTTTTGTAAATCTTGATTGAAACTGCATTTACGTTTTGATGCAATTTATTGCAAAATTACAAACTTGACAAATTAACTATAGTATAAATAATCATTTTCTATGACTATACCATATGCATAGCGTAAGTTCTTAAACATTAAACAGTCAAGTAATTGAATAATAGCACAATGTAAATAAAATCTAATGAATGCAATAACTTCTATCACTAAACAACGCAATAAAAAGAATTAGTTCGTCGGTAAACGAAAGTAACACAATGAAAATACAAGAATATGAAATGTCATGGCCGCAAACATGCTACTTGTTGAGTTTCATTTTCAGTATACAAGATTTAAAACTTGGAGCGCAGATTACTGCTACCGTTTCGCCAAATGAACATCCAGTTCAACATTTTAAACATTTTCTACACAACGGAAAAATGAATATTTTTAAGTCGAAGAGACGTTTACAATATTGGCAAAATTGGTGAACGTTTGTGTCCCTAACGTATTTTAACAAATCCGGGACAAAAGCTAAAAAATCGGCCAAAATCGGGACAGTAACAAATCCGGGATAAAGGTTGATAAAACGGTAAAAAATCGGGACTGTCCCTGAAAAATCGGGATATCTGGTCACCTTACAATTGCGGACATCTAAAGATGGATGCAGGTCACCCCTGTTTCTATTGTATCCAATATAGTTTATTCCATACATGGAGTCGTCTGGTTGCCCAACGTGCCATTTTTTCACTACTGTTTTGTTGGCCGCATGCCACACTGTACCCACTTTTATGTTCATTAAATAGCAACAGAGAAAAATAAAACCGACTTTGAGTCATCATCATCAAGTACCGGGCCTGCTGGCGTAGGTGATCATGTCTCTCCACAACTTTCGATCTCGACAGTTATTATCATTCCTGTTGTTGACCTTCTGCCAAGCCATTCTCTTAATTAATCTGTCAGGTATTTTTTTTATCTTTGCTTCCCTTTATCTCTTCGCCCCTCAATTTTTCCAGTTGTTTGTTTCTTCCCAAAATATCAAATTAGCCCTCGTTCGACTTTGAGTAGAACTATCATAAGCATATTTGAGTAGAACTATCATAAGCATATTTGAGTAGAACTATCATAAGCATATTTGAGTAGAACTATCATAAGCATATTTGAGTAGAACTATGATAAGCATATTTGAGTAGAACTATCATAAGCACACCATTTTTTTTTCTTATAAAAGTGACATTTTAGTTTACATCGTCGAAATTGTCCGTCATTTATGGATGAAAACGCCCCGAGTTTAATACCTTCCACTCGTTCTTAAAACTGGTATTTTATGAGAGTGGTTTTAAATTGTAACATCACATATAAACGTAAAATTTGTACCTAAAGTCAATATTTATGTATAAAGATATACATTACATATCATGTTCGCTATAGCGTATAGAGTTTATACTAAATGCTCAACTGGTGTACAAAGAGGGAGTTTTTTTTTTGCTTTTCTTCTCAAAAACTCATAATCTTAGACTAAAAGATACCATATGACAAATTGTACAGGAAACGGACGACAAATCGTAAATCCAGTTTCTAAATTTACGAACTTGAAGTTCGTAAAAAAAAAAAATGTAATCAGAATACCGTTGTCTGTGCAAATATCAACAACTGGAACAATTGAGGGACGAAAAGATAGAGGGAAGCAAAGAGAGAAAATACCAGACAGCTTAAAAGAATGGCTTGGCAGAAGGTCAACAACATAAATGATAAAGAATTGTCGAGATCGAAAGTTATGTAGAGACATGATCACCTACGCCAGTAGGTCCGGTACTTTAAGTTTATTAAAGAAATAATAAAAAGGCGCAATTAAAATATTTCAAAGACTTTTGCTTGTGCTTCAGATTTTTTGTTGCATGGTTCTTTATTAACGCAAACGTTAGAGTTTAATGAGTTCAGCGATGATTGTCCTATTTACGATTATAAATGCCCACTGGTCATGCAAATACAATACAGGTTTAATGATATGAAAATATGAGCAGTTTAACGGTAGTGTGGAAGTGGACGAAGAAGATCAGAAAATAGAATAATAAGCAGTCTGAACAAGACTCGATCACTTACTCTTCGGCAAGAAGCTTAAAATTAGATATAAATGTGTTACCTAATTGTGTCAGCTCGTTACTATGGTGGACAAATAGTAATAAATGAGTTATTGTTGTGAACGGAAACATTCATCATCATCATCATCATCGAGTGCCTTCTCCGCAACGAAGGTTGGCTACCATGGATCGCCATTCTACTCTGTTTCTTGCTTTGATGGTGCAGGCTGTCATAGATTGACTTGTCCATCTTTTGATGTTACTCGTCCATGTTAGTCTTGGTCTGCCTCTGCCTCTGTTACCTTGTATTTTTCATTCCAATATAACTTTTAGTAGGCTGTTGTGTCTTGTAACATCCCCAAAAATTTAATTTGTTTTGTCTTAATTGTATTTAGTAGTTCTCTTTTTATTTTCAGTTGTTTTAAAACTTCATCGTTTGTTATCTTTTGTTTCCCTCCAATTCTACCTATTCTTCTATAAATCCACATTTCAAAGGCTTCAATTTTCTGTTCTGTTTTCTTGTCTAATGTCCATGTTTCTGCACCATACAGGAATATTGAGAAGATGTAACATTTTGCCATTCTTAGTTTCAGCCCTGCTGATATTTGTTTTGCTGTTAGTATATTTTTCATGGCATTAAAATTACTTTTTGCCATACCTATTCTTTTGTTTATTTCAATTTTGCATTTTCCATCATTGGTTATAGTATGTCCCAGGTATTTGTAGCTCTGGACTGTCTCCAGATGTATTCCCTCAACTGTGATATTTAATTGTAGGTCTTGAGAATTTTCTTTGTTTATGATCATAGTTTTAGTCTTTTTGATATTCATTTCTAGTCCATATTTTTTGCTTGTTATGTTTATCACATTAAGCAACGGGAACATTAGGAGGCGGCAAATCAACGATACATTTCAGAGGAAGAGGTTTGTTTACAGCACTCGGAACAAATAAGCAAATGAAACAAAAACAAAGAACAATAGACAACTCAAAGCAGGATCGAAAGAGAGATAACCTTAATTAACCCTTGTTTTAAGGAGATGCAGTATGGGGTTACATGTTCGATCCTTGTCCCGGCCAACGATATTTTGCTTTCTGTTGTTGTTCGTAGACCTTTTTGGGTGTTTGAAATGAACGTATTCCTGTGTTATTTCTGTTTCGCTCTCACCTCCAGTTTTTCTTTATTAATGCATATTTATTCATTCGTTATCATCCATCACCTTTATTAATGCATATTTATTCATTCGTTATCATCCATCACCTTTATTAATACATATTTGTTAATTAGTTATCATCCATCACCTTTATTAATACATATTTATTCATTCGTTATCATCCATCACCTTTATTAATGCATATTTATTCATTCGTTATCATCCATCACCTTTATTAATGCATATTTATTCATTCGTTATCATCCATCACCTTTATTACCGCATTTATTCATTCGTTATCATCCATCACCTTTATTAATACATATTTGTTAATTAGTTATCATCCATCACATTTATTAATACATATTTATTCATTCGTTATCATCCATCACCTTTATTAATGCATATTTATTCATTCGTTATCATCCATCACCTTTATTAATGCATATTTATTCATTCGTTAACATCCATCACCTTTATTACCGCATTTATTCATTCGTTATCATCCATCACCTTTATTAACACATATTTGTTAATTCATTATCATCCATCACCTTTATTAATACATATTAATTTATTCGTTATCATCCATCACCTTTATTAACACATATTAATTCATTCGTTATCATCCATCAACTTTAGTGTTCAACAGACGCTACGGGAACACCAGACCCAAGAGCCGAACGCAAAAAAAAAGATGGATTGATGGAATTAAAAAAAAACAAACCAGGAAACATAACAACTGGAAAGACCAAAAAAAAAATACAGGTAACCTCAAATTATATCTCCTTTCGGCGTTCAAATACAAATTAGAAAGGAAAGAAGAAGCTGAAGAATATAATCAGTCTTCATACAATTGTCTCAATTTTATTGACTGTTTGTTTGTGTATTTGTTTTTACATAATTACACACAGACGAGACAACGTGTATGCACATAAATTATTTGTTTACAATATAAATGAGTATGAGACCTTTATAGAAGACACTCATTAACTCCGATAGATGAATCAGAATTAGCGTAATTCATCATCATCATCAAGTACCGTGCCTGATGCCATGTCTCTCCACAACTTTCAATCTCGACATTTGTTTATTATTTCTCTTGTTGACCTTGTGCCAAGCCATTCTCTTAAGCTGTCTGGTAGCTTTTCTCTTTGCTTCCCTTTATCTCTTCGTCCTTCGATTTTTCCAGTTGTTACAATATATTCTAGCTGTACCCTTCTCATAACATGGCCAAAAATATGATGATTGTTTGTTCCTAATATTGTAAAATAGCTCCCTTTTTGCTTTCGCCTCTTTAGGAACGTTTGCATTACTCTTCTTTGCTGTCCATGGTATTCTCAACAGTCTTTTGTAAAGCGCATTTCTACAGACTCCAGTGGATTTTCTTGTTTGATGTCCTATTGTCCATGATTCACAGCCACATGTTAAGACTGGCTCTATATAACATTTAACAACTCTTTTTCTTGTTTCTAATGTCAAAAAAAATTATGACTGGGGGGAATGGCCTTGGAGAGACGAATGACAGAGGGGATAGATTGATAGATTGGGCAAAGACACATGAAATGATGATAGGTAACACCTGATTCAAACAACACCCTAGGCGACTATTGACATGGCAAAGCCCAGACAAAAAAGTACACAATCAAATTGATTTTATACTGGTACCGAGAAGATTCCGGAATGGGCTAACATCTGTTAAAACAAGACCAGGAGCAGATTGCAATAGTGACCATGAACAAGTAGTTGGAAAGATAAAAATAAAACCGCGGAAGGCACAGAAATCACCAAGAAATATAAAATTAGAACTAGATATACTTAGAGTAGATAAACAGATGAGTGATAAGTACAGCATGATAGTACAAAATAGATATAATGCTATTGAGAAAATACAGGACATGGAGGAGCAGTGGGAAATGCTCAAACAATCGATTCAATAAACATCAAAAGAAGTAATACCAGTGACCAAAAGAATAAAAAAATGAAATGGATGACAGAAGAAATATTACAACTAATGGATGAAAGAAGAAAACATAAGAAAGAAGAACGGACATACAATATATTACACAAAGAGATCCAGAACAAATGCAGAGAAGCAAAGGAAGGATGATTAAAACAGAAATGTGAAGAAATGGAAAAACAACAAAAGAAAGACTCAACATGTATGCACAATCAGTTAAATGAATTAACAGGAAGAAAAGAAGTCAAAGTTTCAGGATGTGTTAAGTCAAAGGAAGGAAATATAATAATGGGACAGGAGAAGACAATAGAAAGATGGACAGAATATATCAGTCAACTTTATGATGACGAAAGACCAAAGTTAAAAAATTAAAAAAAAAACACAGGACCACCAATTATGCAGAGTGAGGTAGAGGACACAATTCAACACATGAAAAGAGGCAAAGCTCCAGGTCCTGACAATATAACAATCGAAGAGATAAATGCATTAGGAGAGCTGGGAGTACAAGTCATAACAAAACTACTCAATGACATATATAACACTGGACACATCCCCGAAGATCTACTAAAATCTATCTTTGTAGCCAAACCGAAGAAGTCAGGCGCCACTGATTGTGAATACCATCGCACTATTAGTCTCATGAGCCATATGACGAAAATATTACTAAGAATCATCATGAGACGTGAAAGAAACAAAATAAAAACAGAAATAAGTGAGGGACAATGTGGATTTGTGGAACAAAAGGGCACCAATAATGCAATATATATCTTAAGAACATTGATAGAAAGATCTATAGAGGTAAAGAAAGATATATATATGTGCTTTATAGACTACACAAAAGCATTTGACAAAGTAAAGCATGTGGAAATATGCTGGAGAAATTAAACATTGATGGAAAGGATCTGCGAATCATGAAAACATGTACTGGCAACAAACAGCAGTCATAAGAATTAACAACCAAACAGGACAATTTCAACTTATAAAACAAGGAGTCAGACAAGGCTGCGATCTGTCTCCGGATTTGTTTTCACTTTATAGTGAACATATTATGAGATCAATAGTAGACAAAAAAGGAATTGAAGTCAATGGTCACAACATAAATAATTTGCGATATGCGGATGACACAGTCTTAATAGCAGAGACTGAGAATGAACTACAAGAAATGATAGACATAATAGTAAAAGAAAGCAACAAGAAAGGTCTCAATCTGAATAGTAAGAAAACAGAAGTAATGTTCATATCGAAGAAACAATCATCACCAGCATGCAGCATAAAAATAAAAGGGACAAATTTGAAACAAGTGCAACGCGTCAAATACTTGGGTACAATAATAACATCGGATGGAAGATGCACCACAGAAATAAAAAGCAGAATAGGTCAGGCCAAAATAGCATTTCAGAAAATGGAAAACATCTTTTGCAACAAATCTATGTCAATAGAAATGAGAAAGAGAGTTCATCAGTGCTATATAGAACCAATTCTGACCTATGCAAGCGAATCATAGACAGTAGACAAACAAATGAAAAGACGATTAGAGGCCACAGAGATGTGATTTCTCAGAAGAATGTCGAAAGTTCCCTGGACAGCTAAAAAGACCAATGAGGAAGTTCTCAAAGAGGCCAACACAAAAAGGGAGCTCCTAAAAAACATCAGAAAGAAACAATCACCATTTTTCCGGCACATCATGAGATGAGGAAAGTTAGAATACTTGGTTACAACTGGCAAAATAAAAGGACAGAGAGATCGCAGACGACAAAGAGAGAAATTACTGTATAGCTTGGTTTCATGGCAAGGAAAACAGTCAACAACAAAACTGATACGATGCACTGTAGATAGAAGATTGTGGAAGGACATGATCGCCTACGCCAACCGGAATGGCACATGGTGATGAATGTCAAAAATGGAAGTATCATCATTTTTTGAAAAGCTGCTTTTGCCTGAGCCATTCTGCATCACACTTCTGCTGTACATCTACCGTCTGAGGTTAACAAAGTTGCCAGATATTTAAATTCATTTACCTGTTTTCATATTGTTCCACTTGTCTTTATTGTGCATGCGGCGATGTTTTTTTTTCTTTGTTATTAGCATTACTTCTGTCTTTTTGTTATTAAGGCTGAGTCCTTTATTTGTGCTTTCTTTCACTATAATCTCTAACATTTCTTGTAACTCATTTTCACTCTTAACGTAATTGCCGTAATTTAAATTTATTATTAAAAAATAATAAACAAAGTTTTCGAACTTTCCACAACAATTTTTTTTTCTATGAATTCAAAGAAGAATGAAATGAAGAAGAAAAAAAAACTGTAACAAAATAGACACATTTAATTAATTGAAAATACACTCTATCACGTTTCTTGAATACCGTTTGCCTCATCGCCAAATTAACGTTCAGGAAGCTCTTGTACAACGCTAAATTTTTACTTGATGAAATTGCAAAATAATTGCGCAACATTCTACATTGTGAAGAGGATCAAGCAAGAACAATTTTGATGACATTAACGAAATAAGAATGTTCATTATATTTTTTTACAGAAACCTTTTAAGCAAACATGAGATCAGCAGAAAGTAAGTACATTAGAGATATATTACTGTCATCACAGTGTGTTGTGTGTCTTTCGATAAGCTTGTGTTAGTTTCTACACATAAAGGTAAAGGTAAAGTACGAGACTTGAACCGGCGTCTTAGCACACGAGTTTACACCCATATGTGCTCGGCCGCTTATCCAGAAATGTTCGGATATTTCTGTATAGTGTAGCCTCAAGCATCTAAACTCAGATGCGAGGCAACATTCCTCACCTTCCCAGGGTAATACCCTGGTACCCATTTCTGCCAACGGCTGGGTCGACCGTGCGGGTATTTTTTTTTTTTCCCAACCACGAGTACAATTCACACTGCTCCCAGCGGGAATCGAACACGGGTTGTCCGAACTCGGTAGTCCAGTCGGGTGGTTTTCCCAACTAGGCTACCGAGGCCCCCAGTTTCTACACATTTCGGTCCGAAGTGATTTCTATCTGTTTTTGTGTCGATTATTTCCTTATGCCAAATATCTTGTGCTCTTTCTCTATGATACACAAACTTGTTTTATATTTGTTGTAGTGTAGTATTCATAGGAAAGTTCACAGCACATATAAGGCAAATAGTCTGATGGATACATCATAAAGTAGCGTAGATTTCCTTCTTTTGGCTTTCAGTACGAATGTTTCACGATGTCAGCTGGTTCCTGCCTGAATGAGTGTAGTCTGTGGGGATTAGGTGTAATTCTACATTTTCCATTAATTCGCCGCTTTCTCCAGAACACAAACTCATTCTTCCTTTCATCGTGACATTTGATGTAGCAAAAATACGTGAGTTTGTTTACTTGTCTTAATTTACATGTTCACTTTTGTGCACGCACACATACCCCTTGCACACTAATTTTCTTACACATCATACAGGGAAGACTTTTCATTTTTAATTTTCCCTTTTTTTTTCTTATTTTAGTTCGAAATTAATATATTTTAAAAAATTATTTATCATTTACAATACATATTTGTGTGTGTGTTATGTTTGTACCTGCTGAAAGCCTACTGAGCCGAAATGTCGCTCTGGTTTGTGTTGTTCTCCTGTTATATGAAGCGTTAACTATACCAATTTTATCTATTTTTTTCTATATCAATTTTGTTTTCCATTTCTCCTCTTAATTGACTAGCTGTTTTTAGTTTATCTTTAGTTCTCTTAGGACACTCACACAGTACCTACATGATATTCAGAGTATTATCTTGCGGTATAGTATGGAAACTCTATGTACAATAATTAACAATGAGGGCTCAACTATGACAGGAATAAGACAAGACCAACCTACAAGACCTAACAGTGAGTCATCAGACCAGGAGAGATACAATCACGAACTTACGTGCCGTCTTGTCCCCGAGGGAATCAAACGAAATTAAAACTACCATCTTAACTAGAGACTATCACAGAGATTTCTCAGACAAACAACGATTACAGTGACATATCAAATCGTGAGATGACATTTGTAGTTACTCAGTATCACGGTGATAAATGTGGATAAGACCAGACATCTTTAAGTATATGTTCTGGTCAATGATACATACAATAAGTTATTGCCTGAAACCAGTGAGAACGAAAGTGCTTATTTATAAATTCAGCTTTAAGATTTTACTCTATTCCATTGTGCAGGATCCACGATGCAATATGAGAGGTATTCAACATTTGGCATTGGCGTCCATAATTTTTTTCAAGTACTGATGATAGAATTTAGCGGATGTGTGTATGTGGTCGGGATCACGCCAGGCCGCCCTACTTTCGCATGAGTCTCCATAAACTCATTTTCCGAGGTTGAGCGACCCCGGAGGGCCGTGTCAGTATCACAAACAAAACCTGGTAGTTGAACTTGGACCCACCTGAATATTACAAATAGTACCTCTCTGAGAATGAGTCACACAGTAATTTAGAACAAAAAAGAGTGCATACTAAAAGTCACAAATTAGACTTGCTAAAAGGAAATTAAAAAAGATCTAAACATTAAAATACTATGGCGAAGTCACAGCGGGCTGGGAAAAAACACAAAAATGAAAGGCAGGATATAAAAGACAATAATGAAAGTTCTAGGAAGACGAGGTGTAGGGGCAGATCAAGAATTTATGTGGTTTTAAGACTTTAAATATCTGGAACCAGTGGCGTATTCTCTATGCGACCGCAGCTACCGTCGGTAGCCTGAACATATTAACGAAATAGAAAAGGAAATGATAATTTATTATATTTTTTTTCATAATTGTATTACACATTTCGTAGGCCAATATGAATTATTTGCTTTGATTTGCATTTATTAAAGCAAGGTTTTCCTATGGCCACTATAAAGTTTGTGAATGAAACAGAAACTACTCTAAGATAGTACTGTACATGACATGAAACCGCTAATAAGTAGTGGTACGGTTCTCTTCTCTCCGGCTTAGAATTAATGACCTTGACATTAAAAATTTCCAGTGAAAATAATATGACGAGAGCTACCGCTAGAGGAATGCGGTTTCATGGGTTATTTTTAGCTCTAGCCACTCAGAAGCGTCACAAAGTGAAAGTGAAACTATATCTGCTTACCAGGACTTCCTAACCTATTGATAACTACGTTATGCGCATCAGCATCTGTAGAAAGAACTTTTTTCTGCTCTCAAGAGAATCAAATCTTATTATCGCTCAACTCAGACACAAGAACGCTTATCTGGTTAGGCAATAATGTCTATTGAGAAATCATTTCTTCAGAAACTTAGAAACCAACCCAACAGTACTTTCAATGACAAAGTCATCGAGACATTTTCTTCCCAAACAAGATGAACAGAGTTTACATATAAATAAGTAAGTAATTTAAAATGTAATGATGTCATTAGCAAATATTACTTCATGTTAGCCTACTGAATATAATGTATGTCTTTATTTATTATGTCAGCGGTAGCCCACACCCCAAAACCAGTATACGCCACTGCCTGGAACATGACCACGGAAGTGGGAGATCTAGCTAGGGACTGAGATTCTTCAGACACGCTATGATGAGTGTAACGATCTGCGAGGGACACGCAGGCCGATGATGAGAATGACAAATGAAACAAAATAAAATAAATAACACGTAAATAAATAAAATAAGGAAACTATTCTACACCGCAGCAAATTTCATTGCATGTAGGAAACATCATCTGACTCCCACGGTGAACAATTTTATTTCTATAAACATTTAAACCAATCAAAACCTAGCAATGATATTTGCCCCAACATATTCGTCCCCAAATTATCCTAACCGCTTCCTGACGCGTAAAGACCTAATTTATGACTGTTTTTGACCTGCCCTGCCATCCTTATCCTCAATGTCCATGCGAGTTTGTTGGATACATGGCTTTTTGAGAGTTCTGGAGGTAATTAATGGTCATTGGACTGGGTGGGCGAATACAATCATACTTCATCATTCAATAAGAGAGAAAAAATATCAGACAGTTGAAGCAGAGCAAATATATCAATTAGAAAATGTTATTCCCTCGAACGCCCATTAGAAACATTCTACTTCTTCTTCTACTTGGCATGTCTATTTGTGTATTTTTTCCATTATTTTGTTCACAACCATCCATGGTATTCCGAATATTCCTGTTGAAGACCATAATACTGTGATCTGTGCGCTGGATTCACATCCAATTTCATGACCGGCTCTACATAGCTATGGGATATTGTATATATATATATATATATATATATATATATATATATATATATATATATATATATATATATATTCCCCCTCCTCCATTTATCCTCCCTCACTTTAAGCATCACTGTACCTTCGCTCTTTGATGCATTTATGTGCATTTCTTTGTACGCATGCAATGGGTAGAGTCGTTGCAGAAATCCAAAATACGTAAGGTCACCTTTGTCTATGTCCCTGGACATGCGGGAGTACGGGGAAATGAGAGAGCGGACAGGTTGGCTAGCTGCGCTGTCGTTGAGGACGGGCAACCGATGGATCGGGCGGACGTCATCAATGCACTCCGAGATGTGGGAAGAGCACAGGACTTCGACAAACACAGATCAACGTCGCTTCTTCGGATGATGGAAATGGGAGTTAAGATGGGCACAGCCAGAAATGAGAAACTTGGTGGCCGTGTAAGAAGACTTATCAACCAACATAGAACTGGAGTCGTCAGTCGCTGGACACTGCGGGAATTGCTGAGGAGGGGATCTGAGCACCTATGGACATGTTCGGAGTGCAATGATGATGACCCGCAAATAACTCAATAACTCAATGTGCATTTCTTTTCTTTGACCCTAATTTTGTCGGAGCTAATCTACAGCTCACCATCGCTGTTTAATCTGCCATCTGAAGTTATTAAAGTTCATATAAATTATCGATTAAGTTGAGAATACACCCATTATACAGTAACTGACATCGATCACTGGAGTTACTGAGATTGTTGGTGGAAATGAATTGATTGAGATGACACCATATTTAGATTTCACAAATATTTGTGACATCTTTCTGTAGCTAAATATAAACGAGGAACTAAATCACAATTATAGTGTTCACATTCTTAAATGTTATGTAGATCCAGTCTTAACATATGTATGTGAATCATGGACAATAGGACAGCAGACAAGAAAATCACTGGAGTCTGTAGAAATGTGGTTTTACAGAAGAATGTTGAGAATACCGTGGACGGCTAAGAAGAGTAATGAAAATGTTCTGAAAGAGGTCAAAGCCAAAAAAAAAAAAAAAAAAAAAAAAAAAAAAAAAAAAAAAAAAAAAAAAAAGAGAGCTAATTTCCAATATTTGGAAGAAACAATCATCATTTTTTTGGCCATGTAATGAGAAGAGAACAACTGGAATATATTGTAACAACTGGAAAAATTGAGGGACGTTCGTTCGTTCGCTTTCGTCAGCTTTTGACCTCTGACGAAGTCCCACCCACTCAATCTTGTCTGTTTTATCCCATTACAGGATGCCCCTCGCCATGCAGGCAGATTTACCCCGACTTCAGAGGTACTAATTTTTAGGGAATTAGTAAAACCCAGGTGTCCTCGCCAGGGTACGAACCCCGGCTGTTGCCGTGGTAAGCCAACCGCCTATCGATTGCGCTAACCGGACACCCATTGAGGGATGAAGAGATAGAGGGAAGCAAAGAGAAAAGATACCAGTCAGCTTAAGAGAATGGCTTGGCAGAAGGCCAACAACAGAAATGATAAATAACTGTCGAGATCGAAAGTTGTGGAGAGACATGATCACCTACGTAAGCAGGCCCGGTACTTGATGATGATGGTGAGTGTTCACAACTAGCATTACTATTTGAACAAAACAGTAGCGAAGGCTTACTCCACGTTGTGACAAGCGTATGGGGGAGTATGGTTTTAAGGGTCATTTTTTTCATGATCAACGCGCATGTCTTGAATCAGATGGTTGGTATCATGCTAGTTAGCCTGAATTTATTTTTCCATAAAATGCCGGGTACGCATTTTAGAAGCTGGGTGAACTCTCGAAAACTTGTCGGGCAGAAAAAAAATGTCTCCTTTACTATTATACACTTAAGTAAAAAGTAAAGTACCCCCGTCACGCCAAGTGGCGTATAGGGAAATATGGTGTTAGTGACCCTATATTTTACAGACCTTCAGCACATGATTTTTGGGGTAATGTGATCAGTATTACGCCCGTGCTGCTTTACTTTCCCAGAAAAAAATCCGGTACCCATTTAAGGCGTGGTGAACCCGGAAGCCGTCGGTTATGAACGAACCCTACCCCTTGTTCGTGGTAGTCCAGTTCACTAACCACTGAGCTATCGTGCCTCCCATTGCACACTTAGCTAACTTTTATATTACCGAACAACATTAGATGCACGCAATGGAAACAGATAGACAATGGAACTACGTAGGGAGGTCAAAAAGTAATGCACACCAATTTTTTTCTCGGAAACTATTCGGGCAAAATGTGTGAAATTTTCACAGATTGTAGCTGAACATCCCCTTTACACTACCTATTTGTCAACATAATCTCCGTCCAAGCGTATTGCCTTACGCCAACGCGAAACTAGGTCATGAATGCCTCGTTTGTACCAAGTTTTGTCCTGCTCGCGTAGCCATTTTTTAACTGCACGGATCACATCCTCATCATTGTCAAAGTGTGTCCCACGCAGGAATTTTTTGAGTGGTCCAAACAGATGGAAATCTGAGGGAGCCAGATCAGGGCTGTAAGGAGGATGGGGCAGTACAGTCCAACCAAATTTGTTGATTGCTTCCCGTGTTACCAGACTTGTGTGAGGGCGTGCATTATCATGTTGAAGCAACAAATCTGCAGATGGCTTATTAGGCCGAACTCTGTGGAACCGATTTTTGAGTTTTGTCAGTGTATTGATGTAAGCTGTCGAGTTGATTGTCTCACCTCTTGTCATTACATCAACAAGAATCACACCATCAATGTCCCAGAAGACAGTGATCATCACCTTTCCGGCTGATGGAGATGTTTTGAATTTTTTTCTTTTTGGTGACTGCGGATGATGCCATTTCATTGACTGCATTTTTGTTTCAGGCTCATAATAATGTGCCCACGTTTCGTCACCGGTAACAATTTTTGACAAAAACATTTCTCCTTCAACACCGAAACGCTCCAACAATTCAGAACAGAATGTTTTCCTTTGAACTCTGTGATCATTTGTTAGACACCGAGGAACCCATCGAGCGCAAATCTTTGAATATCCGAGAGTTTTAAAAATTGCGATTGCACTTCCCTTGCTGACTGTAAGCTGCAATGCCAATTGCTGACTAGTGATACGCCTATCCTTACGAATAATGGCATCAGCCCGGTTTAACATGTCTGTGCTGGTAGCCGAGGCAACACGTCCAGAACGCGGTAAATCATGCAGCTCCACTCGTACACTTTCTGCAGCTTTAATTCTCTGAACCCAGCAACTAACTGTGCCCATATCGACTGCAGAACATTTGTACACTGCACACAGTCGTTTATGAATGTTTGCCACAGTTTTTTTTTCCGCAACCAGAAATTCTATGACAATTCGCTGTTTGTAACGGACATTGTTGACAAGCTCCATTTTAACGGTTCATAGATTGCGTAATATTTTTCAGAATGCTGTGCAATTTGGTGCACATAATTGGAACATGTCATATTCTAAGTGTGCAAAATTTCATTTTTCTATCTTTATTATTAGCCGAGAAAAAAATTGGTGTGCATTACTTTTTGACCTCACTTCAGTAGATAGTTCACGCGATAAGATACTGCGCAGAAATAAGAACAAGAAGTCACGTTCGTTAAACTATAGAGGAAAGAGAGCAGACCGAAGAGAACTTTGATCGACTTTCGGCACATCATTTTTGGGGTAATGTGGTCAGCATTACGTCCGTGCCGCTTTACTTTCCCAGAAAAAAATGCAGGTACCCGTTTAAAGCTGGGTGAACCTGGAAGTTGTCGATCAGGATCGAATCCGATCTTTTGTCCTTAATATTCCAGTTTACTAACCAATATGGCGGCTACCAAAATAACCTTGCGGTGAAAACTATAATTAGAGTGAGGTTGTTAGTGATAGGGAGGGAGTAGGTGATGCATTGGACATTTTATGTAGGGCTGTACGGACCAGAGGAAGCCGCGATAGGTCAGTGGTTAGTGAACTGGACTACAAAGGACAAGGGGTAGAGTTCGATCCCAACCGACAGCTTCCGGGTTCACCCAGCCTTAAATGGGTACCGGATTTTTTTCTGGGAAAGTAAAGCAGCATGGGCGTAATACTGACCACATTACCCAAAAAATCATGTACTGAAGGTCTGTAAAATATAGGGTCACTAACACCATATTTCCCTATACGCCACTTGGCGTGACGGGGGTACTTTACTTTTTTTTTTACTTGTACGGACCAGAGGCAATAGATGAGCTTCTGGCTCTACATGACACAAAGAGAAGTAATGGCGTTAAACGTAACGTGCTTAGTAGGTCTGTAACGTAACGTGCTAAGTAGGTCTGTAACTTAACGTGCTAATTAGGTCTGTAATGTAACGTGCTTAGTAGGTATGTAACTTAACGTGCTTAGTAGGTATGTAACTTAACGTTCTTAGTAGGTATGTAACGTGCTTAGTAGGTCTGTAACGTGCTTAGTAGGTCTGTAACGTAACGTGCTTAGTAGGTCTGTAACGTAACATGCTTAGTAGGTCTGTAACGTAACGTGCTAAGTAGGTCTGTAACTTAACGTGCTAAGTAGGTCTGTAAAGTAACGTGTTAAGTAGGTCTGTAACGTAACGTGCTTAGTAGGTCTGTAACGTAACGTGCTAAGTAGGTCTGTAATGTAACGTGCTTAGTAGGTCTGTAACGTAACGTGCTTAGTAGGTCTGTAACGTAACATGCTTAGTAGGTCTGTAACGTAACGTGCTAAGTAGGTCTGTAACTTAACGTGCTAAGTAGGTCTGTAAAGTAACGTGTTAAGTAGGTCTGTAACGTAACGTGCTTAGTAGGTCTGTAACGTAACGTGCTAAGTAGGTCTGTAATGTAACGTGCTTAGTAGGTCTGTAATGTAACGTGCTAAGTAGGTCTGTAACTTAACGTGCTAAGTAGGTCTGTAACTTAACGTGCTAAGTAGGTCTGTAACGTAACGTGCTAAGTAGGTCTGTAATGTAACGTGCTAAGTAGGTCTGTAACGTAACGTGCTTAGTAGGTCTGTAACGTAACGTGCTAAGTAGGACTGTAATGTAACGTGCTTAGTATGTCTGTAATGTAACGTGCTTAGTATGCTTGTGACTAAGCAAAGAAAAGGATGTTATCATGCGTCACATTTATAGATATGTCAGTATGTTGAGATAATATGTTGTAAGTTAAACATTCTGGGGAACTTTCTTTTCATTTCAAAACATTTAAACAACCAAGAATAACCATCAACACCCCATTTTGTATGTTTCTCCGTCTCTGGTTCATTAGTTTCATTTAACGTGTGTTTTTATGGTGTGGTTTTTGTCTCGAGTAGATTTATGATGAGCAAGTGTTAAAATGTAATTCTTTTTTTTTCTACTCCGTGTTTAATTGTGTGAAAATCCTCATTATTTTCGTCTACGAAATTTGTATCTTCTTTTCTTCTTTCTCTTCTGTCTACTCTTCTCCTTTATCTTTTCTTCCATTTCTGAGTTTTTGTTGTTTTCTCCTTCTTCTGTTTCCATTTCTTCTTCTTTTTATTCATTATTCTTCTTATCCACTTCTTCTTTCGCTTCCATCTCTTATACATCTCTAGTCAATATTTTGATGATAATAAATTAACGATAATATAAGTAATTTCTGTTTCTTCACAATCATCATTCGTATCTATTTTTCTTTCTCTTTTAATATTCTGCATATAGAACATCTTTTGAATAAACTATAAGCATATTTTATTGTTTTTTTTTTAAATTTCACATCCGCTTTTTAGACGTTGTGTCGCTAGATTACAACAAGCCGCAATTTCTAGGCCTCTCGACCCGACACATCCGACTTCAGTATGTGTAGATTTCTAATTCAACAATGTTTTCTTCCGGCAGCAACCAGCTTTGGCCTGCTCTTTTCACTAGCAAATGTTCTTTAACGTGCGCATAGCGCACATAGACATCTTATTTTCGCCGTTTGTTCGCTGGGCATTGGATCTGACAACCTAGATACTATTGGAGGATAAAACCACGATGAGAAAACCTAACATCCTGTGGCGGGATTCAAACCCGTCCCTTCTTGGCCACAGGTCGGCGTATTTTCTCCAGACCACGAAACTCCCAGTTTCAAATTTTAATTAATTTCTGCTTCTTTTTCTGGGTCTTTTTGTTTCCCTCTTCCGATTCCTTGTTACACATTAAATTAAACGACAGCCTTAGAAAATATACAGGACAGCCTAAAGAAAGATAACCGAACATTTGTCCCCAAGTTGTGTCCCCTATGGGCTATAATTTTTACTATGGGCTTTGAAGTAAAAGGATGTACCTTGTTTATCGTTTTTTATTTTTGCTTTTATTTTTTTTATTTTTTTTTATTTATATATATATATTTTTTTTTTTTTTTTTTTTGGGGGGGGGGGGGGGGGAAGTCGTCAATAATAAAATGGATACGTGAAATAGCAAACGTAAGAAATGGGTTTATCCTTTTTGTGTCCAATGAGTTAAAGCAGAATATACAGTTACTGAGATTAAGTGCTCTGTGCACACCGTGAGCTGTGCTTTTCATCCGGATCGTGTTTCGATATCCCTATTGCTTACGGTGAATGATGATATCGTATGACGAAGGACAGTTTGGCTGTATTCACTTTTGGTGCGGCTACGCTTTATGTCTTTTGGCGTGTGCTGTGACTACTATGATGGAGACTGCAAGTGCCTTTCTTTGTTTGGATCCTTCAATGAGATGCGATGTTAAATCGGATGATTCCACTGGCACGGACGATTGAGCAATTATAGATTTTAATTCGTTTTGCAGTGATACCGGGACCTTCGACTAACTAGAACTATATAGTTGGTGTACACACAGAGATAACAATATTAACAAATGAATAGCAGACCTGATGCCATATCAAGTCTTGTAAATAATGGATCTGAAGATTGAACATAGACCTTTCAGTTCGGTTGTGAACGCACTAACCATCCAGACATTGCAGACAAAGAGTTCTAATGCTGCACGCTAAATTTATTTGTGTAATTTTGATGTTTAATATGGCACGTGTTTTTATGTAATGTTGATATAACAAAGCTTTATTAAAACTTAACCAAATGTTTTAAGAGTGTGTCATTTCAGTGTGATATTGGTTTCCTAATATGTTCTATTTCTATGCAATGTTCACATGATTAATCTAGGAAAACAGAGCAGTGGTTTGATTTTCTAGAAGATTTTCCTGGAAAACATTGAAATTCTAGGAAAAGCCAACATCTAATATTTGTCGAAAGAACCGATTTACCAGTTGTGCACTGTTTCTGATTTGAACAACTTTTGCCCCGTATTTTTTTACACGTCACATGTGGGTCTTATAATAATACATTTGTCAGCAATTAATTAAAAAAAATTATATTTCGGTCATATTTTTACTTTTCTTGTTTTACCTTTCAGTAATAATTGTTTGATTATCGTTTTAATGATACCAAATATTAACTTTACTTCACTTTTAAGAAGAAGTTAACATTTCTCCAACTATTGGTAAGCTACTATCTGAAGTTCTTAGTTTTCTTTGATATTTCAATTGTTTGTAGAAATCTCGGCTCCCAAATATGACATGACAACATCGGATGTAAAAAGTAAAGTAAAGAGCCCCGTCACGACAAGTGACGTATAGAGGTTATGGTGTTAGTGACCATAATTTTTATAGACCTTCGGCACATATTTTTTTGGGATAATGTGGTCGGTATTACGCCCATGCTGCTTTACTTTCCCAGAAAAAAATCTGGTACCCATTTAAGGCTGGCTGAACCTGGAAATCTAGCCATATATTTTAGAAGCAGTGATCTCTGCAATTTGTGCCATTTTGGCATGCAAGGTTTCTGTTTTTGAGATTGTGGTTCTGCCCTATGTGCAGTCTTCGGCGCGAAAGGACAATAGATAAATAGATGGAACCTGGAAACCATCGATCAGGATCGAACCCGTCCTCTTGTCCTTTGTAGTCCAGTTCACTAACCGCTGAGCTATTGTGGCTCCCTACATTAGATGTTTTGCGTCGAAATTAAGCAATTATAACTGGTTGCCTTGATAATGTGACACAAAACAACAGATTAAATTTACATTTTGTTCATCTATTCTGAGCACATGACCAATCAATTTCCAATGTCTTCTTCTTATAAAGCTCGACACGTTGTGTTCTTGTTTAGTTTCTTTTCTTCTCTCAGTTCGTTTCAACTGGTCTTCCGTCTCCAAGATGGCGAATCTAGTCCACGTCCTCTCGATCGCTGCAGAAAGTGCATCCAGGGTCTGATTAATTTCGGATCTCCGTTGCACTTTTCTGCGATAAAGTAAAAATGATGATATGCGTAAAAATGATGATATGCTTGATACATCTGTGTCGTTAAAGCGAGGTCGTAAGCCGACAACAATCCGTTTTTGACGAATCAAATGTTGTGAGTGAGACCTTCCACCGTCTAGACTTCTCTGCGCTTTACGTCACATTGGTGCTGTTCGTGACCGTTGTTGGAATTCTTTGACACAAGTTATTTCCATGTTACACATTAATGTAAACTACTTCGTCATCATCAGTTTTGTCTCTTTGGGGAATTTGCTTCGTGTTTTGCTCGTCGTAGGCTGCTTACACTAGAGTAATCAGACAGAAATCTAAAAGGAGCGATATTATGTGTTCGGCGACATTGATGTGTGCTACGTCATCGTAATGGTTCTCTAAACCGGCGTGCGCAAATCTTACAGTCTGCTATTTGATGTGCGACGGGGATAATTTTACTACTGACTGTGTGTCTGTATGTTCCGAATTGGAGTCATAAACGATGACCTAACATCATCAAGTGCTACGAAGATCATCATTTTCAAGAGGACGTGACTTACCGGTATATGGGGATAGGCGGCGGGAACAGTTGGAGGCTGTGCATGAAAAGTGTTCCTTGTTGCAGTTTCCTCATATTACAAGTCGTATGTCTGTGTTAGTCACCTCTAGTGACTCGGGCAGATGGTGCTCGTAAACCTGGGAGGGCCGACCAACTAAGGGCAGAATTCCCCTACAGAAAAGATCATCTGCTGCCTTGCAGGAAGATTGGGGACAATCAAAGGCTAAGGAAAGCAAACCTGAACAAAATGCTGGCTGAAATCGGATGCACTGGGCCACTGGCGCAGAACACAGTGCAACGTTTTAACAGGTATTCAAGCGGAGTGGATCTTACAGGCTTAAACAGACTGCTGACTTCGTGCGAGAGTCTGGAGTCCTACTCTGATTGAGTCCTGATCGCAGAAAGAGAGAGAGAGAGAGAGAGAGAGAGAGAGAGAGAGAGAGAGAGAGAGAGAGTTTCAAATGTATTCTTTCCAACTTAAGTATGTGATTCTTCTGAGTCATTTGTTCTCTAAGACATTTAATTTCCGATATAATAACTTGCAGGTTTATTTTTCAGCTTTTATATCCATACGTTAGCACTGGTTTCACACAAAAGTGGAACAGTCTCTGTTGTGTTCGTTTAATGTTTAGATCTCCAGGTGTTCGTCAGTTTGTTGAAAGCATTTGATGTTAATGCGATGTGTGCCATCATTTCTGACGTTATGTCTCCATCTCTGGATATTTTGCTGCTTAGGTAGGTACAATGTGTAAAATTTCTGTGTTCATTGTTATATCAGAGGCCTTGTTGTTTATATACCAGACTTTCGTTTGGTCGTGTTGATGTGAAGGTATATTTAATCAGAAACGTGGGAGTCGATATATCTTTTCTTCAGAATCATGGTGTGTTGAGCTCAAAAGTGCCAGGTCCTCTGCAAAGTCGAGACCTTCCAAGATTTTGTTAACAATCCATTTCACGCCTAATTGTTTGATTTCCGTGAATCTTCGCATGACCCAATCACTTTCAATTTCGAATAAAAGTTGTAACATGACACATCCTTGTTTGTTCTCACGCAGCAAACTGAATCTAAATTGAAGGCTTGAATATTATTCACATATTTTGTCTGAAATCCATAGATTTTCCATAGTGTGGGTCGGTGTAAACTATATAAGACCTTTGAAAATCCACAAAATTATTAATGAGCGAAGATTGGAATTCCAATGGTTCCTCAATGGTAGTTCTGAGAGTCAAAATGTGATCCATACATGATCGATGTTACCTGAGAATTTAGTTTGACCTTCACTAAGTTCTTTCTTTTTATCTTCTAACTTCTTTAATCTTTCTAAAACTATGGCTGCTGAATGGTTTACCACGTATAGCTATTTATGTGATTCCTCGGCACTGCAGCAAGCAACAACTTTAGAGTATAATATTCAGAATTAATGATGAGCGGTTAAACAGGTTTTCCATTTACTTTAATATTGAATAGAGAGCTATGTGCCAGCTTTTCTATCTACTGCCATAATTTAATTTCGTATTAGTTTCTCAAGTCAATAAATTCTTATATTGTTGTTAACAACGTTGAATTAGTTGTAAATCCACTGGGAGAACCAAATTTACATATTATTTCTGTGGAAGAAAATTATGAATTATTTAGCTGTATAGCCAACATAAAAATCATGATTTCGCAGTATAATCACCATTGAAAATAATAAATATATTAGTAATGTAACTGGTATATAGAAAATAATGAATTACATACCAGTGAAATAAGCATAGAAAGTAAATAATTATCAGTGTAACAAGCAGATTAAATATTGTATTAATAGCTGTGTAGCAAACATAAAAAAATACTGTAAAAAGCACATTTGCTCATTATCGTCATGTGCCATACTGATTGGCGTAGGCGATCATGTCTTTCCACAATCTATCCACAGTGCATCATATCAATTCTGCTGTTAACTGTTTTCCATGCCATGATGCCAAATTATCTAGTATTTTTTCTCTTTGTCATCTGCGATCTCTCTTCCCCTGTATTTTGCCAGTTATAACCAAGTATTCCAACTCTCCTATATCATGATGTGCCCGAAAAATGTTGTTTGTTTCTTTCTGATGTTTCTTATGAGCTTCCCTTTTGTGTTGGCCTCTTTGAGAATTTCCATCTTTGGTCTTTTTAGCTGTCCAGGGAACTTTCAACATTCTTCTGAGAAATCCCATCTTTATGGCTTCTAATCCTCTTTTCATTTGTTTGTTTACTGTCGATGATTCGCTTCTATAGGTCAGAACTGGTTCTATATAGCATCAATGAAAACTCTTTCTTACTTCTATTGACATAGATTAGTTTCATATGATGTTTTTCATTTTCTGAAATGCTATTTTGGCCTGAGCTATTCTGCTTTTTATGTATGTGCTGCATCTTCCATCTGATGTTATTATTGTGTATAAGTATTTGATGCGCTGCACTTGTTTCAAATTTGTCCTGTTTATTTTTAAACTGCGTGATGGTGATTTTTTCTTCGATATGACCATTACTTCTGTTTTCTTACTATTCAGACTGAGACCTTTCTTGTTGCTTTCTTTTACTATTATGTCTATCATTTCTTGTAGCTCATTCTCTGTCTCTGATAGTAAGATAGTGTCATCCACATACCGCACATTTTTTGTATGTTGTGACCTTTGATATCAATTCCTGTTTTTGTCTTCTGTTGATCTCATATTTTCCCTGTGAAGTGAAACACAAATCCGGCGACAGAACACAACAATTTGTACATTTGCTCCTTACTGAATTATCAATGAAACAAGGTCCGCTATTTAAAATCTCCACCGACAAGGGAGTTGAGAGTGGATCTGTCGACTCCAATTTTAAAACCACTGCATAAACCTGGTTGATGTGACCTACTTCAGATAATTACCCCAATCAACCTTTCTTTCAAAACCATCACTTTTTAAAAATCTGTACCGGGAAACCGAAGCAGAACAATTTGTTGAAAGCGAAAATTATTTTTTTTTATATTTAACAACACTTGGCACGTATTTTGTGCTGCATAAACAGCTCAGAAAAGATAAGAAATCGACACATTTTGAAAATAGTTTCGTTACGGGAAAAAATCTCTATTTTCTTTCGCTTCAAATACTCCGTCTTTTAACATCTTTTGTTATTGTTTCAAGATGGCTGGTTATAAAACATGATTATATACTCAAGAGCGGGTCGCTGAATAAATGTATTGTCTAGGTTGAGTGGCTCGTTCAGAGCAGGGCGTTATATGACGAGATATAACATGGGTCCTGTGCAAAGTTTGACATTTAGACAAGAATATCCGGTGTATGGGGTCTATTACTTCTGCAATGTGTTCTTAGAAAGAACAATACAAAGGTAGTCAGGCAGGCGGACTAGCGGGCGGGCGGGCGGGCGGACGGACGGACGGACGGACGGACGGACGGACGGACGGACGGACGGACGGACAGACAGACACGACGGACGGACGGACGGACGGACGGACGGACGGACGGACGGACGGACGGACGGTTGGTTGAATGGATGGATGGATGGATGGATGGACGGATGGTTAGTTAGTTAAAGGGTCTTAAATTATAACTAGTCTGGTAGTTTTGATTTTGTTCACTTGAAATAAGCAAAGATTTACCAGTTACCTGATGCAACGTTTATGTTGCATGAAAATCATCATCATCATCGAGTGCCTTCTCCGCAACGAAGGTTGGCTACCATGGATCGCCATTCTACTCTGTTTCTTGCTTTGATTGTTCATCTTTTGATGTTACTCGCCCATGTTAGTCTTGGTCTGCCTCTGCCTCTTTTACCTTGTATTTTTCCTTCCAATATTACTTTTAGTAGGCTGTTGTGTCTTTTAACATGCCCCAAAAATTGCATTTGTCTTGTCTTAATTATATTTAGTAGTTCTCTTTTTATTTTCAGTTGTTTTAAAACTTCATCGTTTGTTTTCTTTTCTTTCCATCCAATTCTACCTATTCTTCTATAAATCCACATTTCAAAGGCTTCAATTTTCTGTTCTGTTTTCTTGTCTAATGTCCATGTTTCTGCACCATAATGCATGAAAATGTGTGCCGTTTAATTAGATAACTATTATGAAATAGAACTGAAAAGCTCGTAAATTAGATAACTATTATGAAATAGAACTGAAAAGCTCGTAAATTAGATAACTATTATGAAATAGAACTGAAAAGCTCGTAAATTAGATAACTATTATGAAATAGAACTGAAAAGCTCGTAAATTTCGAAATAAATTTTCTGGAATTACATGGTTTTACTTTCTTCCTCTCATCCTTCCCTCTGCCTCCCTCCACTCTCCTGCCGTTTAGCTTCTTACACGCTAAAGAAATAATAACTATTTACAAAAAATTTTTTGATTTTAAAAAAGTATTATGTTGACAACAAACATATAACAGTGTAGATATACATTTGTTTCTACTACAGGTATAACTGCCACACTTTTCTAACTGCAAATACGTTTTATCAAAAGTATTTCATTGAACACTATGAAACATCAAAATTACCTGATTTGATTATACTTTTTATTTTATTTTTTCTTTTTTTTTTGGGGGGGGGGGTTTACGGAGGAGGGGGAGGGGGTTCCGCTGAATTCATCAACACATGGAATAGTTGTTCATCCTTTCCCTTTTAAATTGTGAGTATTTAACTGGAAAAAAAGTCAAACATTTGTAAGCATTTCACCTTCTCATCGTCAGCAATGCTATCCACTCTTAACTCACAGCTGGTGTCTTGTCCGCTTTACTTCACAACACAGTGTGGCTGTCTTTTCGATTGTTCATCTGGATTCTGCATTTCAGAACGCTGCAAAGGCCAAGTTCTTGAAATCTTGTCAAGGCTTTCATCCAAGATAAATTATTGCCAGTGACGACGCCTGCTTCCAGTGTCTGCAGACCTGGCCAGACACGGGGTCTCTAATGTGTATTAAAATACGACATATAAAGAACAGATTGATTTAATGAAGACACTGCGACATTGTAATTTCTAGAGCGACAGATAATAATGGACAAGAATAAATCCGCGCTGAAACTTTTCTTTGTAGACAAGCTTTGTAAATGAATAGAAATATGGGTGGCGACATTTTGTGAACAAGATTGGAATCTGATATTAATCTCCGGAACGAATTCAAAACTGGCAAATGAAAAGACATGAAGAAATTGTGTGGTTGTTAATGATGTAGAACATTCACAGGATGATGGGGCATAATACAATAAAATACGCATCGCTGCTGGATTGTTTGTTTGTGACATTCTGTTCTATTCGTTTCTTCTCAATTCTTTTTTTTTGGGGGGGGGGGGAAATTCTCTTCATTTATTCGTATAATCAGAGAACCGTGGTGGTCGAGAGAATGCTGCCGGTCGTTTGTGAGGGAGTTTTGATGGCGGTTAAATTTCAGGTGGTATTTTTTAAAAATCGGTTCATTATTGTTTATGGTAAAGGTCATCTCAGAAGAAGAAACAATCAACATTTTTCAGGAACATCATGAGAAGAGGAAAGTTGGAATACTTGGTTACAACTGGCAAAATAAAAGGAAAGAGAGATCGCGGACGACAGAGAGAGAAAATAGTAGATGGTTTGGTGTCATGGCATGGATAGCAGGCAACAACAGAACTGATACGATGCACTGTAGATAGAAGATTGTGGAAGGACATGATTGCCTACGCCAACCGGTATGGCACATGATGAATGAATGAATCTTGGAAGGGAAAATGCAAGGTAAAAGAGGTAGGGGCAGATCAAGGACGAGAACATAGACGAGTAACATCAAAAGATGGACAAGTCAGCCTATGACAGCCTGCACAATCAAAGCAAGAGACGGAGCGGAATGACGCTCCATGGTAGCCAACCTTTGATGCGGAGACGGCACCTAGTGATGATGATAACTTGTGGATTTACAGAGTAACCAAAGAAAACATACTAAAAGAATTGGAATAAATAACAATTAGGTAGTATACTTATTGAAGAAAAGGTAGCACATATTTTATACACATCAATAGTCATTAAGACCTTGTAAGAAAAGTTAAACTAGAGTATACCTTCAGGATAGCGATGGAAGAAACGACCTGCCAGATGGTAGGGTCACGCGCCATCAAGGACTCCCAAAATATTGCATTCGCTGAAATAAACAATGCCAGATAGCGAGAAATAGCCAGACTATCAATAAAAAAGCAAACATTTTCTTACATAGAGGCAACTTGATATTGATGATCATGCGCGCTAATAATTCCTGATTGAAAGAACACATCTTTACTGTACTCGTGGTTTGTGAGCAAGGATGTCGAATCTGGAAAAGTTGATGTGGAATAGTCCAGTAAGCAGTTATAGAAGTTATATGTGTGAAATATGAGTTATGAAGTCTCAGATATAGAAAATGAGTTAGGGTGTCTGAGATATGAAAAATGAGTTAAAGAATCTGAGATATGAAAAATGAGTTATGGAGTCTCAGATATGAAATTTGAGTATGGAGTTACAGATATGAAATATGAGTTATGGAGTCACAGATATGAAATATGAGCTAAAGAGCCAGCGATATGAAATATGAGTTAAAGAGCCAGCGATATGAAATTTGAGTTATAGAGTCAGAGATATGAAATTTGAGTAATGGAATGGGAGCTGGGGTCGTAGAATCGAAGTTGTGAATCTGTAATTTTGAATAGAAAAAGATAATGGAGTCGTTTAATCTGGAGCGATTGTTATCAGTCAAATCCTTAGAAATGGAAGTCGAACCCGAGCAAGAAGTAATTTATAGAAGTGAGCAGTTGCAACAATTTTGATATCGAATTCCCAAAATCGAACAGAAATGTTTACTTGTACCAGCAAAAGTATGAGCGTATGTGGGTCATGTACATCGAGCTGACAAACCTGCGTCGTTCGATTCCAGACATCCGATTTCAGCATGGCGGCTACGAGCACCGGGGCTGCCTTCCCTGTTCCTAAAGCCTTGGCTAGGAAAGTTATTCTCTGTTTACAGAGCTGTCACAGAAAGATGAAATTATAATTCCAGCAGTTTCGGGTCTGAAAATCTAATGCTAACTCAATCAGCTATGATTCATCAGCCGCTTTCAGCCCAAATGTTGTGGAGGACCTAGGTCCGAATTGATACGTGTTATCTGAGTTGTTATTATTGTTGATCTAATACCAAGAGTTGTTATTGCTGCTATGATGCTACGAGTTAATATTGATCTTCTTATGCGACGAGTTAGGAAGCAGCGATAGCTTAGTGGTTAGTGAAATGGACTACAAAGGACAAGGGGTAGGATTCGATCCCAACCGACGGCTTCCGGGTTCACCCAGCCTTTAATGGGTACTGGGTTTTTTTCTGGAAAAGTGAAGCGGCACGGGCGTAATACCGACCACATTACCCTAAAAATCATGTGCCGAAGGTCTGTAAAATTTATGGTCACTAACACCATATTCCCTATACGCCACTTGGCGTGACGGGGGTACTTTACTTTTTTTTATGCGACGAGTTATTACTGTTGGTTTAATGGGACGAATTGTTATTGATCTTCTAATGTGGCGAGTTATTATTGCTGTTCTAATGCTACAATTTGTTATCGTTGTTACTGTTGTTCTAATGCTACAATTTGTTATCGTTGTTCTAATGCTACAATTTGTTAGTGTTGTTCTAATGCTACAATTTGTTATTGTTGTTCTAATGCTACAATTTTTTTTATTATTGGTCTAATGCTGGAAACAGTGTGGTTTTGTTAGAGATAAAGGAACAAGCAATGCCGTTTATATCATAAGATCTTTAGTAGAAAGAGCCATAGAGGTGAAAACAGATCTATACTTATGTTTCATAGATTACACCAAGGCATTTGGCAAAGTAAAGCACCAAAAAATAATCACAATTTTAGAAAGCATAAACGTAGACAACAAAGATCTAAGAATAATAAAGAACATGTACTGGAAACAAACAGCGGCCATAAGAACTGGAAACCGATTGGGAATGTTTCAATAAATAAAACAGGGTGTTAGACAAGGTTGTGTGCTGTCACCAGATTTCTTTAATATTTATAGCGAGATTATTTTAAAATCCATACGGGACATGCCAGGAATAACAATTGGAGGTCATAGTATAAATAATCTAAGGTATGCTGATGATACAAGGGAGCCGCGATAGCTCAGTGGTTAGTGAACTGGACTACAAAGGACAAGAGGTAGGGTTCGATCCCAACCGACGGCTTTCTGGTTCACCCAGCCTTTTGTGGGTACCGGATTTTTTTCTGGGAAAGTAAAGCGGCACGGGCGTAATACTGACCTCATTACCCAAAAATCATGTGCCGAAGGTCTGTAAAATTTATGGTCACTAACACCATATTACCTATACGCCACTTGACTTGACTGGGATACTTTACCCCCTTTTTTATGCTGATGATACAGTCTTAATCGCTAAGAGTGAAAATGAGTTACAAGAAATGTTGGACATTATAGTGAAAGAAAGCAAAAATAAAGGACTCAGCCTTAACAGCAAAAAGACAGAGGTAATGGTAACAACAAAGAAAAATACATCACCTAAGTGCAAAATAAAGACAAGTTGAACAATATTAAAACAGGTAAATGAATTTAAATATTTGGGAACTTTGTTAACCTGAAACGGAAGATGTACAAAAGAGGTGAGATGCAGAATGGCTCAGGCAAAAGCAGCTTTCCAAAAAATCAGGAAGATACTATGCAATCCATTTTTGACAATAGAAACAAGAAAAGGTGTTCTTAAATGTTATGTAGAGCCAGTCTTAACATATGGATGCGAATCATGGACAATAGGACAACAGACAAGAAAATCACTGGAGTCTGTAGAAATGTGGTCATACAGAAGAATGTTGAGAGTACCATGAACAGCTAAGAAGAGTAATGAAGAGGTTCTGAGAGAGGTCAAAGCAAAAAGAGAGCTAATTTCCAAATTGTCAAAAACCTAATGCTACCATTTGTTATTGTTGTTCTAATGCTATACATTGTTATTGTTGTTCTAATGCTACCATTTGTTATTGTTGTTCTAATGCTACGATTTGTTATTGTTGTTCTAATGCTACGATTTGTTATTGTTGTTCTAATACTACCATTTGTTATTGTTGTTCAAATGCTATAATTTGTTATTGTTGTTCTAATGCTATAAATTGTTATTGTTGTTCTAATGCTACGATTTGTTATTGTTGTTCTAATGCTGTATTGTTGTTCTAATTGTTATTGTTGTTCTAATGCTATAATTTGTTATTGTTGTTCTAATGCTATAAATTGTTATTGTTGTTCATGCTGATTTGTTATTGTTGTTCTAATGCTATAAATTGTTATTGTTGTTCTAATGCTATAAATTGTTATTGTTGATCTAATGCTATAAATTGTTATTGTTGTTCTAATGTATAATTGTTATTGTTGTTCTAATGTGACTAATGAACATTGTTATTGTTGTTCTAATGTGACGAATTGTTATTGTTGTTCTAATGTGACGAATTGTTATTGTTGTTCTAATGTGACGAATTGTTATTGTTGTTCTAATGTGACGAATTGCTATTGTTGTTCTAATGTGACGAATTGCTATTGTTGTTCTAATGTGACGAATTGCTATTGTTGTTCTAATGCTGCAGGTTGAAAAGAAGAAAAACCTTGGATTCATGAACGTGACGGGTCGTAATGTCTTTCTTGACATTCCCGGCTTTTACTCGAAAAGTTGCATTTCTAGGTTGTGACTGGAATACCGTGTGACTTGTCCTGCCTAGAGGTACTGAAATACTAGGTCTTCTACATCAATAAAAGCTACCACTGTGGGGAACACGTCGATCTTAATTCTTGTTAGCCAGGCTCAGGCTGTTACCGGGAGAGACCGACTAGGAGGCCAGGGCTGGGTCTTGGTCAGCTAATGGGCCACCATACCCGCTGTTGCTATAGCAGGAACTTGAGCATCTTCGGGTTCCCTGAGGAGGTTTCTGAACGTCGAAGTTGGCGGATCAAACCGAATAAGTTTAATCAAATTATAGCAAGTAGTGAGTAAAATGAGTTCTATTTAGTGGATCTTATTCAACGCTACAGCATATCAAGCTCCACTCCATGTGTGGGCCATACAACTGCAGCGACCAGGGCCATATTTAGATTTTGTGAAGCCGTATGCTGATTAAGCTAAAAGAAAGTTTTAGGACCCCCGTTTAAAAAAAAAATTAATACCAGACGATCTCTGTCATAGATTCATAGATTACAACGTAAAGAAATTTGAGGCTTCCTTGGATTGTGAGGCTTTTAATCTGTTGTTTATTTAGTCCTGGCTTAAATCCGGCTCTGGAGGCGATCGCATCTGTTGTTACAACACAAGAATGAAAACAACGTCAAGTATGTGATATAGCTGAGTACGATTGCAAGAAAATCTCCTGAGATATCACAGCTGCTGGCACAGCTGCATTATTCTGGGCGGGATGACATTCCAAATATAGAATTGCTGCAAAAATGTAAATTCTTGTCTTGATTAAAGGGGAATAAGCGAAAAACTCGTTTCATTTTGATATACCACAAGACATACGGAAGGTAAGCGCTTTTAAATGTAGGATAGAAACTCTTAACTTATAAAAAGAACACTAACAACAAGTATTACTAATAAATTGCTATTGCTAATGAATTAATTATTTCTATCTATCATCCTTTCGAGCCGAAGACGGCACATAGGGCAGAACCACAATCTCAAAAACAGAAACCTTGCGTGCCAAAATGGCACATATTGCAGAGATCACTGCTTCTAAAATGAATTAATTACTACTATAATTATTGCTAATAATACTATTACTAGTGATATATCAACTACGATTACTGCTCAACAGCAAGTGCCGTCCCCGCATCGAAGGTTGGCTACCATGGAGCGCCATCCCGCTCTGTCTCTTACTTTGATGGTGCAGGTTGTCATAGGCTAACTTGCCCATCTTTTGATGTTACTCGTCCATGTTAGTCTTGGTCTGCCTCTGTCTCTTTCCCCCTATATTTCCCCTTCCAATATTACTTTTATTAGGCTGTTTTGTTACTGTTAATATGCCCCCCCCAAAAAAAAAAAAAATCATTTGTTTTGTTCTAATTGTGCTTAGTAGTTCTCTTTTAATTGTTAGTTGTTTTAAAACTTCATTATTAGTCTTGGTCTGCCTCTGTCTCTTTTTCCCTATATTTCCCCTTCCAATATTACTTTTAGTAGGCTGTTGTGCCTTTTAACATGCCCCCCAAAAAATGCATTTGTTTTGTTCTAATTGTGCTTAGTAGTTCTCTTTTAATTGTTAGTTGTTTTTAAACTTCATCATTTCTTCTCTTTTCTTTCCACCCATTTCTACCTATTCTAAAAATCAGCATTTCAAATGCTTCAATTTTCTGTTCTGTTTTCTTGTCGAATGTCCCTGTTTCTGCACCGTCGTACAGGTTACTGCTACAAGCGCAATTTAAAAATAAACGAAAGCTACATGTTGATGATAGGACGGGCTGATAGATTGACGTATTAATTTATCAAAAGAAGATTTAATTGATCAACTTATTTGATAAATGAATGATCTGATGGATAGGTTTATGACAGGATTGATTGTTGAAGAGGTAGATGGTCGAATGGAGGCTTATACGAACAAAGGGTAGGAAGAAAGAAACATTCTAGAACTCCGCCACACCTCGTGGCATGTTGGAAGGAATGTGTTGGTGCCCACTTTTTCTTTTGCTATCGTACAATTTACCGGTTGTGTGCTTAGTATGAAGGTAGGGTTCGATCCCAACCGACGGCTTCCGGGTTCATCCAGCCTTTAATGGGTACCGGATTTTTTTTTTGGGAAAGTAAAGCGGCACGGGCGTAATATCGACCACATTACCCCAACGATCATGTCCTGAAGGTCTGTAAAATGTATGGTCGCTAACACCATATTCCCTATACGATACTTGGCGTGACGGGGGTACTTTACTATTTTTTTTAAACTAGAAAGCTACTGGACCCATCAACTGTCACAGGTATCGCCATGTGCTGAGATCGACTGATCACATATGGATCGCTACATCTTCTTCTCCGCATTCACTCATTTACTGGGCGTGTATACGTTATGTCACTAGTTTACTACAAAGCCGCTATATCTGCGCTATTCGCCCTGACACATTCGCCTTGACACATTCGCCCTGACACATTCGCCTTGACACATTCGCCTTGACACATTCGCCCTGACACATTCGCCCTGACACATTCGCCCTGACACATTCGCCATGACACATTCGCCCTGACACATTCGTCCTGACACATTCGTCCTGACACATTCGCCTTGACACATTCGTCCTGACACATTCGCCTTGACACATTCGCCTTGACACATTCGTCCTGACACATTCGCCTTGACACATTCGCCTTGACACATTCGCCTTGACACATTCGCCTTGACACATTCGCCTTGACACATTCGTCCTGACACATTCGCCTTGACACATTCGTCCTGACACATTCGCCTTGACACATTCGCCTTGACACATTCGCCTGACACATTCGCCTTGACACATTCGCCTTGACACATTCGCCTTGACACATTCGCCTGACACATTCGCCTTGACACATTCGCCTTGACACATTCGCCTTGACACATTCGCCTTGACACATTCGCCTTGACACATTCGCCTTGACACATTCGCCTTGACACATTCGCCTTGACACATTCGCCTTGACACATTCGCCTTGACACATTCGCCTTGACACATTCGCCTTGACACATTCGCCTTGACACATTCGCCTTGACACATTCGCCTTGACACATTCGCCTTGACACATTCGCCTTGACACATTCGCCTTGACACATTCGCCTGACACATTCGCCCTGAAACATTCGCCTTCGATGAGAAGATTTGCCAATATTTGCCCGGACAACGACCGTTTTGAATCAACTCTTTTCGACTTCAAACAGCCAAGGGTTCCTTAACGTGCGCGAATGCATGTTAAGAGAAGGCTAGATATTGGATCTCACTACCCAGAGAGGGCTAGATATTGGATCTCACTACCCAGAGAGGGCTAGATATTGGATCTCACTACCCAGAGAGGGGCTAGATATTGGATCTCACTACCCAGACAGGGCTAGATATTGGACCTCACTACCCAGAGAGGGCTAGATATTGGATCTCACTACCCAGAGTGGGCTAGATATTGGATCTCACTACCCAGAGTGGGCTAGATATTGGATCTCACTACCCAGAGTGGGCTAGATATTGGACCTCACTACCCAGAGAGGGCTAGATATTGGACCTCACTACCCAGAGAGGGCTAGATATTGGATCTCACAACCCAGAGTGGGCTAGATATTGGACCTTACTACACATAGAGGGCTAGATATTGGACTTCACTACCCAGAGAGGGCTAGATATTGGATCTCACTACCCAAAGAGGGCTAGATATTGGAACTCACTACCCAGAGACCGGTGGAGGTTAAAGCCATGAAGAAACCACGGATTTTTTTTTTATTCCCACAACTTGTGGTGGGGATTGAAAACAGGACCTTCTTGTCCAGAAACCGGCATCTTACGGCGTCGTGTCCCATGTTGGTCTGAATGGCTATACGCCTAGTAGTAGCTGACCATCATGAGAAGAGGAAAGTTGGAATACTTGGTTACAAGTGGAAAAATACAAGGAAAGAGATATCGCGGACGACAAAGAGAAACAAATACTAGATAGCTTGGTGTCATTGCATGGAAAACAGTCAACAACAGAACTGATACGATGCACTGTAGATAGAAGGTTGTGGTAGGACATGATCACCTACTCCAACCGGTATGACACATGATGATGATGATGATGATTAGTAGCTGATCGCAGAAAAGTAGTAGATATATTAGGAAAACAGCATTATTTGACAGTACTATAACATTATCAATGTATTTAGTAGGAACAACTGAAGAATTTAGTAACAGTAGTATTATTGTTGGGGCCTCGGTAGCCTAGTTGGGGAAACCACCCGACTGGTCTACCGTCGTTCCGACAACCCGTGTTCGATTCCCGCTGGAAGCAGGGTGACTTGTACCCGTGGTTGGAAAAAAAATACCCCAGCAGTCGACCCAACCGCTGGCAGAAATGGATACCAGGGTAGTACTCTGGGAAGGTGAGGAATGCCGCCTCGCATTGTGAGTTTCGATGCTTGAAGCAACACTGTCCACAAGTCTCCGAATATTTCTGGATAGGTGGCCGAGCACATATGGGTGAAAACTCGCGTGTTAAGACGCCGATTCATGTCTCCGACTTTACCTTTACCTTTTAGTATTAGTGGTGGCAGTAGAAGTAATAACAATAGTGGTGGTAATAGTAGTATTAGTAGTAATGTTTGTAATTATAGTAGATTTATCAATAACATCGGTAGTTGTTGATGTATTGGCAGTAATTTTAGTAGTTCTTACTCTATTATAGTAGTAATTGATTTTGTTTGTTGTTATTGCGGTAGGTGAAGAGTAGATGCAGTAATAAAAGTATAATGATAACAGTAACAATAACTATTTTGGGCAAAGTATTAGCAGTAAAATCAAATAAAAGCAATTATTTCAATAGCATGAAATAATAAAAAGAGAAAGTAACTTCCTTGTTTTATAAAACTGGCCACTGATTGCTATGGAAATGGAAAACTGACACTAAAAGCAGTCTAGTCCCATTCAAAATCTCGCCGAAAGGTCGCCCATAAAATGTATCGCAAATTGTCCCTCTCATCCCCCTACCTCAGACACGCCCATGTAATTTAAAATTCGATTTTTTTTTCACCGGGAAAATAGAATCTCAAAATTGTACTGTCGCTGTCGACATGCCTGACGAATTTCTTGAATTATGGCTTCCTCTTGAAATCCGCCTAATTCAGCTTCGGTAAATGGAAATCTATTGAAACGAAATCCTAATCATTTCTATCATTGTGTTATGGAACAGAGGTGTGGCTATACGTATAAAATCATCGGAGCGGTGAGGATATATTTGAATTGTTTTGTGCACGTGTTAGAAAACTCATGAAAGTGGTGCCCTGTTGGTACCATGAGTCAAAAGACTCAGTGTCCCGTGTGATGATCTTGTCAAAAATTGCCGTTTGATTCATTCGTGCAAGTCTAGAATTGGCCTCTTGCCTGTGTTTGAGTTCTCTTGCTCTCAGGACTGTCGTTTTTTTTTATTCCCACCTGCAGATGGATTTATCTCTGACAAGCACACTCTATGAATGTTCCCTCATGTCATTTGCTTAATTTGCCAGAGGAAATCTGAATACTGTAACTGTAACTAATTGCATGGTCTTTTAAGTGTTCACATAGAGTTGGATAACTTCCAGTCAATATGGCAGACAGGCGGCAGGAACCGTTAAAGGCTGTGTTTGAAAAGTGTTTCTTGTTGCAGTTTCCTCATATTCCAAGCCCGGAGCTACACTGTGAGCTGTGCGTTTATCCGTTTTGATCGCGTTTCGATATCCCAATTGCTTATAATGAATGATGATATCGTTTGATGGGGAACAGATGGTTGTGTTCACTTTCTGTGCGGTATTGCCTTATGTCTTTTGGCATGTGTTGAGAGTACTATGATGGGGACTGCAGCTACCTTTCTTTGTTTGGGACATGAGATTAATTCGGATGATTCCACTGGTACGGGCGGTTGAGCAATTATGGATTTTAATTCGTTTGCAGTGATCCCATGGCCTTCCATAACCATAACCATAGAGCTGGATGCAATCGGATGTTGTTTTTGGGTAGTAAAGCCAAACTCTGTTTTGTCGGAAAGCTTCTTCCACGGCTGATTGTCGTAATCTGACTGACTGGTCCGGCAGGAGAAACTAGTTCAGGCAAAACATTAAAGACTGGTCCGGCAGGAGAGAAACTAGTTCTGACAAAATATCAAAGACTGGTCTGGCAGGAGAAACTAGTTCTTTCAAAATATCAAAGACTGGTCTGGCAGGAGAGAAAATAATTCTGGCAAAATATCAAAGACTGGTCCAGCAGGAAAAAAACTAGTTCTGGCAAAATAGCAATGACTTGTCTGGCAGGAGAAACTGATTCGTCAAAACCTGAAAGACTGGTCCGCAGGAGGATTTGATTATGTCAATATATGAGAGAAAGGCTCGACATGAGAATTTGATTTTCAAAATCTGAAAGATTGGTCCCGGCTGGAGAATTTGATTCTGTCAAAATTTGAGAGAGAGAAAGAGAGAGAGAGAGAGAGAGAGAGAGAGAGAGAGAGACCCGACAGAAGAATCTAATTCTGTCACAATTTGAGTGACTTGGCCTGACAGAAGAATCTAATTCTGTCACAATCTGAGTGACTTGACCCGACAGAAGAGTCTAATTGTGTCACAATTTGAGTGACTAGGCTCGACAGAAGAATCTAATTGTCACAATTTGAGTGACTTGGCTCGACAGAAGAATCTAATTCTGTCACAATCTGAGTGACTTGACCCGACAAAAGAATCTAATTCTGTCACAATTTGAGTGACTAGGCTCGACAGAAGAATCTAATTGTCACAATTTGAGTGACTTGGCTCGACATAAGAATCTAATTCTGTCACAATTTGAGTGACTTGGCCCGACAGAAGAATTTGACTCTGTCAAAATCTGAGAGACTGACCCGTCAGTAGAATCAAGAAGAGAAAAATGTATGTCGTAGTCTCACCTCTTTTGTCTTGCGTCTCTTTTACTTCTAACCTTGCTTAATTTCATTTGAAATGATGTACTTTTTTTATATCTATGTTCATAGTACCACCATTTTCTTCCAGATTTTCTCAGTTGATCCTGCCCATAATAGCCCATGATATCTGTCATGTACAGCTACGAGATATGGCATGTGTGCATACTGTGTAAGATCAACACTTTTAAGCATTCGAACTCAGATAAGTGTTCCTTGTTGCAGTTTCCTCATATTCCTATCGCATCTTGTTGCCGGGGCTACTGAGATTAATGCTCAATGCACACCGTGAGCTGTGTTTTTCAACCGGATCGTGTTTCGATATCCCTATTGCTTACGATGAATGATAATATCGTATGACAAAGGAGAATTTGGCTGCGTTCACTTTTGGTGCGGTTAGGCCTTATGTCTTTTGGCGTGTGCTGTAACTGTTAGGATTGGGACTGCAGCTGCCTTTCTTTGTTTGAATCCTTCAATGCGTTGAGATGTTAATTCAGAAGATTCCCCTGGCACAGACGGTTGAGAAATTATGAATGTTATTTTGTTTGCAGTGATACCGGGTCCTTCGACTAATTACTACAACAACACGCGTTCGAGGAGCCGCAATAGCTCAGTGTTTAGTGAACTGGACTACAAAGGACAAGAGGTAGTGTTCTATCTCAACAGTCGGCTTCCGGTTCACCCGGCCTTTAATGGGTACCGGATATTTTTTCTGGGAAAGTCAAGCGGCACGGGCGTATATACCGACCACATTACCCCAAAATCATGTGCCGAAGGTCTGTAAAATTTATGGTCGCTAACACCATATTCCCTACACGCAACACTTTTTTTACAAGCATTCGAAACACAATATGTATATTACTGATATGTTAAACGTCGACATCCTGCTGGTTACAGATTAAATGAATCGACTTGACTCGGGACAGACAATCGAAATTTATTTGATATAGCCATGGGAGAAGACCATCGAGACAAATATTCCAGACAAACTCATTAAAACTTTACAAAATACAAATCAAAATAAAGGTATAACGTTGCACAACATAAACCTGAAAGTACTGCGACAGGAGCGTAATGTATCTGAACAAACCGATTCCGAATTCTTGGAAAAATCGATCCTGGTTTAATGGATTAAGCGTCACAAATAACAACATATATCAGGCTTATGGCATTTTACAACCTTGGTATCAACTAAGACATATCTTGAATTAAAATATCACTTTTGCATTGAAGTCCAGCAGCAACATTAATATGTTTCAAACTTACAGAAATTTTGCAAATTTGTGAGAATTTCTTTCTAAAAATAACACACAAAATAAAAATTTAGAATTTTATAGTGGACCCGATGGTTTTAAAATGTTGAATTTTATTGCTCTCAAAAACAAAATTGTTAATTGAATTCATGTTGAAGCACACTCCTGTCAATTTCATTTCCCCTATAGTTTTTACCCTGAAACGATTAATTAAATTTCTTTTGCACTAACACTTGGAATTTTGAGAAAATTGTTACAGTTTTTGAACTTTCCCAAATTGATTAAAAACAAACATGAAAACAGTATTTTAAAATGTATATAAGTTAAAGTAAAATATGGAAATACGGGCAACCTAGAGCTGTTCTGCTTGTTGTATAAGTTATGTTGACATGTACTGGTAAATGGGATCATTATGATTTTGTTCAAAAAATAACCTTTGTGCTATTCTAAATTATCTTTTGCATCCTTTTTGTAAATGGGTACAGTACACGAGACCACAGTACACGAGACCACAGTACACGAGACCACAGTACACGGGACCACAGTACACGAGATCACAGTACACGAGACCACAGTACACGAGACCACAATACACGAACGAGACCACATTACTGGCAAGAATCCTCCGCGTAATCTTAGCAACTTTGTTAAAATCAAATAAATAATGGAAATGTTACCATTTAAAATTTAGATAGGGCTATGGCTGTGTTATTTTATTATATTTTAGGACATCATCATTGCACTCCGGACACACCTATAGGTGCTTCTATCTTCTTCTCTAAATAGTGAGAATCTTCTAGGAGAACCTTGATCCACCGTTGCGTGGCTTGAGACATCGCACTGACGAGTTACTGGTCTGATTGGAGACAAATAATAATAAATAAATATTATTATATAGGGAAACTTCCGAGGCGATAATAGGGAATCATAAAAGGAAGAGGTATGTGTTAGTACTCAGAAAAAATGACATGTAAACAACAACTGTTGTTTATTTGTAATTTTTTTCTGAGTGCTAACACATACCTCTTCCTTCTATGGTTCCCTACTGGTCTGATTACAGTAGCCTAACTAGTTACTAGTTACCTAACTAGAGTTACTAGTTACCTATCTAGAGTTACTGGTTACCTATCTAGAGTTACTAGTTACCTAACTAGAGTTACTAGTTACCTATCTAGAGTTATTGGTTACCTATCTAGAGTTACTAGTTACCTAACTAGAGTTACTAGTTACCTATCTAGAGTTACTAGTTACCTATCTAGAGTTACTAGTTACCTAACTAGAGTTACTAGTTACCTATCTAGAGTTACTAGTTACCTATCTAGAGTTACTAGTTACCTAACTAAAGTTACTAGTTACCTAACTAGTTGACCCTAACTCAAGAGTAACCATCTATTGATGCATGGTGTCAGGTCTGACAGGCCATGGAGGAGACGGTCAGAGCTGGCTCACGTCAATCAAAGGGCGGTGAAGCACGTTTAAATCAAGGGGAGGCGCACACTGGCATAACAGGTCGACGACGGAAAAGACAGGTCCAGACGCAATCGCGAGTCTTGTCTTGAGGTAGACTTCATCAGGAAGACGAGCAAGAGGCAAACCAAGTCCAACAACCTGGCGGATGACAGTTGAAACAGTGACAGTGTGAGCCAGACATAAGGTATTCTGAGGAGGATGAACATGGATCGCATGAAATGGGGGGGGGGAGGGGGATTTTTTAATTGCTAAACAGAACAGAACAATGCATGGAGGGATTTTTGTTATTGCTCAACAGAACAGAACAATGCATGGAGGGATTTTTGTTATTGCTCAACAGAACAGAACAATGCATTCGTGGCCAGTCAATTTTGTTGTAGGTAACAAGTCAAAGAAGACGAAGAATGGTTTGTATTCTGATCTTTTCATTAACAAATGACAAGGATTACGTCTAGTGATGTACCGAAACACGGGGCCTTCGTTTTGTTAAGTGTGAAACTCTATTTCAGACACATCAAGTTCAGAGAATTATTGGAAAATATGCCAATATTGAAAACGCTATACGAACCGAGTAGTTGTGAAGACGTATATACACTTTAACCTGTGCGATGTCCCATACCGCAACGATGACTGTCACTTGCTGCGTCCATATATGTATGTATGTATGGTTTTGTGTATGTTAAAATAAGACAACCCAAATAACAGGACAGCTATCCCTCTACCGCGATACAAATAAGTGTTCATTAGCAGACAAAAAACACATATCATGCAAGTATGTTCGATATTTTTCATTATCCTATTATTGAATTCATGGAATATTACAAATACTAAGAAACATTATAGCAGCAGAGGCCAAAAGAAGAACAAAAGACCTCAAATGGTATCTCCCCTCGACAAGACAAATGAGGAAGGAAAGGAAAAAAAGAAGACTTTTCAAGGTTAGTTCAGTCTTTTCAATAATCCACAAGTAATTAGGAAAGCACGAAATCATCATCATGTGCCATACCGGTTGTCGTAGGCGATCATACCCTTCCACAATCTTCTATCTACAGTGCATCGTATCAGTTCTGTTGTTGACAGTTTTCCATGCCATGACACCAAGCTATCCAGTATTTTTCCTCTTTGTCGTCCGCGATCTCTCTTTCACTTTATTTTGCCAGTTGTAACAAAGTATTCCAACTTTCCTCTTCTCATGATGTGCCTGATAAATGTTAATTGTTTCTCTATATGTGCATAAGAAACAACACGCAAAAAAGCAGAATTCGATGAACTTTAATAAGTAGAATATATTTTCATAATGTGGCTACTTTCGCTTTTGAAAACAGAAATGTAGAGGCGAAACCACTCTTCTACACATTGAAAATATGTAAAATTTAAAGAAAATAGATACGAAAAAATTATTGAGACACTTCGCAAGAGCCGGTGAGAACGTTAATCGGTAGCCCACATCAAGACACTGCCCCGGAGTGAGCATTACTATCACGGAGGGACAATACATGAAGGAACAATATATAACATACACCGTCTACCTAGAGAGAATTAATTTCGACACCAAACAATTGATACATGATTAAATAAAAACACCTTATGTTTTGCAGTATTTAATTTATTCGATTTCTGAGATCTGCCGAATAGGACTAGAGAATAGAGGTCTCATGTTCAGTGCAGTAACCAGTTGGTGTTTGGGTCAAAATTTTTAATTCCTTCCCCCCCCCCCCCCCCTTCCGCCAAAATAACCTATCGATCTAACTCTGTGAGTCGAATCCACATTCTCCTATTTTGCAAGCACAAGTTATCCACACTCGGCCGCCCGCTCTCCTGAGGTACTTAAAAAAGCCAATAGTTCTGCAGAGATCCTGGCCACCGTGAGGGGAGAAACAAAATATAGGCACAATCACCTGCCGCGCATGTCATAAGAGGCGATTAAGGAAACTTTCGGGACAATATCTTCCCCGGTTATACGGAGTTCGTGCACTTTAGATGAAGCCATGTTCAGTGCTTTCGCTAGTCTGTGTCAGAACCGCTTCAAACAAGAGAACGTGCTCGGGATTGGATCTGAGCAAAACAGAGTAGAACGTTGTGTGATGAAGATGATCTTTCGACTAAACTAATTTACAAAAAAAGATGAACAAGGTGGAGAGTTATCCAAAAATCCACACCAAAAATGAAGTGACAATATCAGAGAAGCTCTACAATAGTATCACATAACAGTAATTCAGTTTCCCAGAGGAAGGAGAATTATATTCTTATATCTCCAACGAAAGGGTTACTTCTGCGTACACCTTAGACGTCAATATTGAAAACTCGTAGAAAACTGTCGCTAACTCAAAGCTGGTGATATCTCCATATAGTCCCCCCCCCCTTCCTCCCCCGGAATGGTACTGGTGATGGCCATACAAGCCCGCTAAGTTCATCATAAGTTACAGAAAAGGTTTAAGAGGAAGTTAAAATTGGAAGAAAGAGGAAGAAGATGTGTGTGATATATTATATCAGAGTATCTCATGATAAAGTTCTCTGGACAGCTAAAAAAGGGACAATGAGGAAATTCTCAAAGAGGCCAACACAAAAAGAGAGCTCCTAAAAAAAACACCAGAAAGAAACCATCAACATTTTCTGGCATATCATGAGAAGAGGAAAGTTAGAATACTTGGCTACAACTGGCAAAATAAAAGGAAAGAGAGATCGCGGACGACAAAGAGAGACGACAAAGAGAGAAAATACTAGATAGCTTGGTGTCATGGCATGGAAAACAGTCAACAACAGAACTGATATTGGGGCCTCGGTAGCCTATAGCTTGTTTCATAAGTCGTGCCCAACTTTTAAAATCAATATCTTTTAAACCGCTTTTTGTATTTTTTTCAAAATTTGCATGTAAAGTTATAATGATTAGAACCCAACAGGGAATTAATTTCATTAAAAACAAACATTTGGTTATTATTATTGCTTATTTGATTTATATAAATTTATAACGACCCATTGATGTAGTCAAAACTTAGTGTTTACAGTATTTAAGTTAAAAATAGCGATTACAAATCTATACACGGTCAAATTTACGATTTTTCACGCTTTAAACGTGAGTTGTCTGACACAATTAAACACTTGTAGAGAACACGAGGCATTGTGTGTTCCATTTCCGTTCATTCATAGGTGTAGACTTGGAACGCTAACATTTATCATGAGTCTTAAAATGAAATTCTGCAGTTTACAAAACATCGCAATAAAAATGTATGACTATTTTTGCAAAGAGGCTAAACGAGGAAGATTATTTCATTCTTTAGAAAACCCTGAGAATAGGACAAGACACATTTTGGATTTATCTAAACGGTCATTTAATCGCTGGATTCAAGCACGTGACCGTCAATGTTCCAAATATACAAAATCACAAGGAAGAGCAAAAATGTTGGATAATTTCGACAGTGAACTTATTAGAAGTGAAATTCGCAAAATGTTGGGTATGAATGAAACTGTTACAATAAGAAAATTAAAAGTATCGCTGAAAAAGAACAACAGTATTGAAATATCAAAGTCTACATTACGGAGGAATGTGAGAGCTGCAGGCTTTACATTCAGAAAGTATTCCAATGGACGAAACATCATCTGTGAGAAGCCACATATAGTAGTCATGAGAAGCAAGTACTTACGTGAAGTAAAAGAGGTGCGCAAGCAAGGTTATGATATTGTGTACTTGGATGAAACATGGATCAATGCTCACCACACTAACCAAAGGGAATGGCAGTCATCAGATGGAAAGATTAAGAGATTAATACCTAGCAGCAAAGGACAGCGCTTGATAATTGCTCATGCAGGTAGTCGACAACATGGACTAATACAGAATGCAGAGCTCATTTTTCTTTCAAAATCCATAGACAATCGAGATTATCACTCTGAGATGAATGGTCACATATTTAGATATTGGATTGAAAATTCTGTTCTCCCATCACTAGATCGACCATCTTGTCTAATAATGGACAATGCAGCGTACCACAACATTGTTGCACTTGAAGATAAAGTCCCGACGTCATCCAGTACAAAAGATGCTATTAAGATATGGCTCACAAAGGAGCACATACAATTTAATAACATGTACTTAAAACCTGAATTACTATCTCTAGTAAAGCAAAAACAGAGGACAAAGATTTTTCAAATAGATAAGATTATCCAAGAGCACGGTCATATAAGTTTGAGGCTGCCACCTTACCACGCTCATTTAAATCCAATAGAACTAATCTGGGCAAAATTAAAAGGACAAGTGGCAGATGAAAATACAACATTCAAAATATGCGATGTAAAGACTCTTGCTAATCTCGCTTGATTAAATATAGACAAAGATTATTGGGCTAAATGTGAAGACCACGTCTTAAAACAGGAAGAGGAATATTGGAAAAATGATGGTTTGTGGAATGTTCAACCCCAAACAGTTATTAATCTTTTAGACTCGTCTGATTCAGAATGAAAGTATATAGCCCCCACAATGTTGGCCCCTATATTACCTTAAATTATTTCAACAAACGGTCCTTTTCAGGACCACACAACTATGAAAATTGGACATACAGGTATACCTTGATATTATCGTCCGTCCTCGAACTGAGCAGACAATAATTATCCTGGTGTTTTGTTTTATCCAGTTATATTCCCCATTACGGCCACGCCTTTACCTAGTGAAAATTAATCGTAGACCAGCAACTACGGTAATTTCTATTCTTTAGGGCTTCACAATTTACAATTTTGACAAACATCAAAGAAATATCGCCGCTTTAAGAAAACTGCAGCTGCAAGATATTTGTTAAATATACATTTAAAGGGTCTTTTGCATTCTAATAACATTTGGAAAATTTCAAAAGTATTTAACAAACGGTTAGAGAGTAATAGCGTTTTGAAGTTGGGCATATGTTTTGAAACGTTTTATAGTTGGGAAAACCACCAAAATTTCCGAACATTTCTGGATTTAGCGGCCGAGCACATATGGGTGGAAACTCGCGTGCTAAGACGCCGGTTCAAGTCTCGTACTTTACTTTACTGATACAATCCACTGTAGATAGAATTACGTCAACCGGTAAGGCACATGATGATAATTTATGATGATAATGATGATGATAAATATGATGATGATGATCTAATGCTATCTAATGACTCATTTCATCTGAATGACGCTGACGTCGAAGAGACTATTTCATTAAATGAGTCAATGTTTGTTAAACTCCGCAGGGAATTAAAAAGACGACGAAAAAGGAGCAGAAGAAATTAAATTAGATAGACATGCAAACGAGTGACAATATAGCACGAAAAAGAAACACTCATAGCAATTTCAACATTTTTTTGGTTATTGTTTTTGTTTGTTTTAACACGGAATATTGATTTATTAACAGCCTTTTTCAAAATCTTTATTAAAATAATTATACCATTGATTCACACATGCCATTATTAAGAAAATCAACGCTTACTAACAATCACCATCATCATCATGTGCTATACCGGTTGTCATAGGTTCTTTCTGATGTTTTTAGTAGCTCCCTTTTTGTGTTGGACTTTTTGAGAATGTCCTCATTGGTCTTTTTAGCTGTACAGGGAACGTTCAAAATTCGTAAATCCCATCTCTGTGGCCTCTAATCATCTTTTCATTTGTTTGTTTAGTATTCATGAGTCGCGTCTATAGGTCAGAATTGGCTCTATATAGCACAGATGAACTATCTTTCTTACTTCTATTGACAAAGCTTTTTTGCCTAAGATGTTTTTCATTTTCTAAAATACTGTTTTGTCCTGAGCTATTCTGCTTTTTATTTCTGTGGTGCATCTTCCATCTGATATTATTATTGTGCCCAAGTATGTGAAATGCTACACTTATTGCAGATTTATCCTGTTTATTTTTATGCTGCATGATGGCGATGATTATTTCTTCGATATGACTAAAAATACATATTTTGTTTGTTTTTGTTCCTTACGTCAACATTTTCTTCGACTAATGACGTTTCACATTACAAACAGGATCATATGTTGTGGTTGAAAGAAACATATACACATATACTTAAAGGGAAAACCACAAGTAAACAAATGTTGAAGCAATTAATTCTAAATAGCTCCTTATACAAATCAAGAAAGAAAGAAAGAAATCACTCCAAAAATGGAAAGCAAAATATGAACCTACATTCATAAACGAGAATATCGTTAAAGAAAATATTGCGCAATGTGAAAAAAATAAAAACGATAATAAACCTCGTTGCTATAGTAACCACCACAATGCGTAAATTCGTGGTAAATATTTTTGGGTAAGCGATTGTTAAAATTTATTTACATTTACCCTAAGGGAATACGAATGCTTTATATGGCTTTGTAAATTTAATTCATATTTTCGGAAAAAGACATTTGATAATTGTGTATTTTGGTATCGTTGATTATATCAGGATCGGGAGCACCAGTAGAATGGTAATAGGATGACATGACACTGATGAGGTATAGCACTGGCGTGGTATAGTACTGGTGAGGTATAGTACTGGTGAGGTATGTCATTGGCGTGGTATAGTACTGGTGAGGTATGTCATTGGCGTGGTATAGTACTGGTGAGATATGTCACTGGGGTGGTATAATACTGGTGAGGTATGTCACTGGGGTGGTATAATACTGGTGAGGTATGTCACTGGGGTGGTATTGTACTGGTGAGGTATGTCACTGGGTGGTATAATACTGGTGAGGTATGTCCCTGGGGTGGTATAGTACTGGTGGGGTATGTCACTGGGGTGGTATAGTACTGGTGAGGTATGTCACTGGCGTGGTATAGTACTGGTGAGGTATGTCACTGGGGTGGTATTGTACTGGTGAGGTATGTCACTGGGTGGTATAATACTGGTGAGGTATGTCACTGGCGTGGTATAGTACTGGTGAGGTATGTCACTGACGTAGCATGTCACTGGCATAATATGTCAATGGTGAGGTATGTCACTGGCGTAATATAATACTAGTGATGTATATCACGGGCGTGGTATAGTACTGGTGAGGTATGTCAATTTGTTAATGTTATCTTCCCATTAATTTCTCTTGGTATTTGCATTTGTGTCTATTGGGCTAAATTAATCTGGCATAGTGGAACCCTCTCCATGTCGGCATTGACAATACAGGTCAGAGATTGCAACCATTGTCCCTACGGCAAAGATCCTCCTTCTCTCATCACTTAAAGAGACCATAACCGGCACTACTTCTTGGCTGCTCCCATAGGTTTACGTAACCTTGATCGGGTGTGCTAAAAAGGGTAGTCCACTTTATCCAAAAGAGACCTTTAGACCAGCGAAGATAAGGAGAAACTTTTTATTAAAACTCGTAAATAAAACCCAAGTGAGCAGCTCTCTTTTTTGCTTGTGGTATTGGTTCAATAGAAACTCTGAGATTTAACTTCAGACGGACTCCATTAAATAATGATTGCCCTTTCTTTTCGTTGAATGCTGCTTCACACGCGGGATTAGGAAAGGAATAATGAGCTTGCGGTGCATCACGGTTCAAATACATGTCCAACTGTCGATCCAGCAAACAAATTGTGCACCAGATATTTTGATTAGAGAAGGAACGACATTGAGAGAAAACACTGGGACAAGTTTCTCCAAAAGATGTGACGAGAGAAGAGGTGGCGGCCCTTCCTTCTATTATCTACGGCAATAATACCCTTCGCCATCATGAAGATGCTAGCCGAGACAATGACGTTGCTCTTGTCTCGGTCAGTGTCTTGTTGTGTTACCTCCCTCAGTGATTGTAGTCTGTAGGGCGTCCTTGATGTCATCACCAACTAAGGTCATCATCATCATCATCAAGATGCTAGCCGGGACAATGACGTTGCTCTTGTTTCGGTCAGTGTCTTGCTGTCTGTGTTACCTCCCTCAGTGATTGTTGTCTGTAAGACGTCCTTGATGCCATCACCAACTAAGGTCATCATCATCATCATCAAGATGCTAGCCGGGACAATGACGTTGCTCTTGTTTCGGTCAGTGTCTTGCTGTCTGTGTTACCTCCCTCAGTGATTGTAGTCTGTAAGACGTCCTTGATGTCATCACCAAATAAGGTCATCATCATCATCAAGATGCTAGCCGAGACAATGACGTTGCTCTTGTCTAGGTCAGTGTCTTGTTGTCTGTGTTACCTCCCTCAGTGATTGTTGTCTGTAGGACGTCCTTGATGTCATCACCAACTAAGGTCATCATCATCATCAAGATGCTAGCCGAGACAATGACGTTGCTCTAGTCTAGGTCAGTGTCTTGCTGTGTTACCTCCCTCAGTGATTGTTGTTTGTAGGGCGTCCTTGATGTCATCACCAACTAAGGTATCAGCCCCTTACTCGCTCTCTAGGAAATATACCGTCCAGTGCATTTCTTTCAATGACATTTTAACGTTAACATAATAATTATCAAAGATTTTTGTTTCGTTATTTACTCAATACACAACCAGTTTTCATTTAATTTAAGTTCATGTTAGACACTTTCTTTGAGTTTTTTTTTTTTTTTTTTTGGGGGGGGGCATGTTGGGTCTGGGGGCTGGAAGTGGGGGTGGGGGGGTTATTCTCCTGGATAATTTGATAATTTGATAATTTCTCCATCTGTAATATTTCTGTTCAACTGCCCGTGTTAGCGTCCAGGCTTTGCAGAGTTTAAATTATACAAGTCCTGTGTAACCTCAGCAGTTGGTGATACCTTTCTCTATTACAATCTTTGTAAACATATTAAGACTGTTTCTACTTAACAGAACTCTTTTCTTACCTTAATTTGCTGTATTCTGTTAATGTTATTGATCCATGCAGTCTTCTGTCGTGTTTGTGTTTTTCTTTTGTTCTAATGTATAAGCTCAGGATTATATATTTACAACTATAAACTGTAATCCTTTTGGCCAATTTATTAGACAGTTTCAACTATTTATTATTGTATAAATCTCATGATCCTTCTGCTGCCTTGTTCATTTGGCTAATTAGTTTTCTTGTTAAATCCTTTTCAACGCCACATTTAGCTGATTTAACATTTGCTTGTGTTGCCAGTTTGTCTCGTAAATAATAACACTGCTAAAAACATAGAAATTCAGCCCTTTGTATAGAATTCGGATTTTTAAAAAAAAATTGTTTCAAACGCTCAAAAAATGTCTTTTCAACCCTCTATGTTGGGGTAAACCTGACTCAAAGAAAATTACAAGCTTTTTAACTGAATGACAGGGCGAAATACATTGCATTCTGCTACCAAATTCTTGAGTGCTTACAGCTGCTGTACAAAGTTTAAGTGATGCGCAAAATAAAATTATTGTCACTCCAACACATCCTAACAGGCAAGTTTGACGCAACGAACGCGGGTTCTCAACAGAGATTGTGTGAAAGATTTCCACCTGCATTCAGAGACTGTTTTTCTCAACAGTTTAAGATGATACGGTCGATGGCCGAACTGTGCATGTTGATCCATTTCTTTGTTCCTTTGTATCCGGGATTTGAAACTTGGGAGGGCCGCGTTCTCCCACGGGGGTTATCTGACGGAAAATAGGGCTGATTGAACGAACGTTTAGAAACGTATCAAATAGCCTATTATATGTAAATGTATCTGCTACCGGAAACTAGTTATAAACATCATCATGAACCGTGCCTACCGGCTTATCCTCAACTTTCTGTATTTCATTCATTCACTTGGTGCCGTCTCCACATCGAAGGTTGGTTACCATAGAGCATCACTTTACTCTGTCTCTTGTTTTGATAGTGGATGTTGTCGTAGGTTCTTCAGTCCAACTTTTGATGTTATCAGCCCAATTTTTGATGTTATCAGCCCAACTTTTGATGTTATCAGTCCAACTTTTCATGTTATCAGCCCACTTTAGTCTTCATCCACCTCTGCCTCGTCTACCTTCCCTTCCAATATGACCTTCACTGGGATATTGTGTCTGCACATATGCCCCAACATATTCATTGTCTTTATTCAAACTGTGTTGACTAGCTATTCTTTATTTTCTAGTCTTGTATAAACTCTGCTGTTACCTTCCTACCATGTCGTTCCCTTTATCTGTCTGGTATAATTTCTTTCTGTTTTCTTCCCTCTCTTCGTCCCCTGTCTGGTATAATTTCTTTCTGTTTTCTTCCCTCTCTTCGTCCCCTGTCTGGTATAATTTCTTTCTGTTTTCTTCCCTCTCTTCGTCCCCTGTCTGGTATAATTTCTTTCTGTTTTCTTCCCTCTCTTCGTCCCCTGTCTGGTATAATTTCTTTCTGTTTTCTTCCCTCTCTTCGTCCCCTGTCTGGTATAATTTCTTTCTGTTTTCTTCCCTCTCTTCGTCCCCTGTCTGGTATAATTTCTTTCTGTTTTCTTCCCTCTCTTCGTCCCATGATGTTTTTCCACTCGTCACAACATGTTTCCACTTCTCATCACGTGGTCAACAATTATTATTGTTTTCTCCTGATGTTGGTAATAATATCTATGTCCCCTTTTTTGACTTCTTTTAGAACATTAGCAATCTTATTTTTAGCTGCCCTTGGTATTCTCAACATCTTTCTGTAAAAACCTAGTTTCTGTTATTGTTAAAGATTTTGTGCCGATTGTTCAATTGTCAAAAATTCATTTTCATATGTTAAGACTATTCTATTCTATACTATTCTATTCTATACTATTCTATTCTATACTATTCTATTCTATTCATGGAATCTGTTTCATTGCAGTCGAGGCATTTCGATATCCGCTCCACCGACCGTCCCATCATTTCTCGAAGCTTATACAGACGATTGTTTCTGTAACGTGTTGATAATAGATGCATCTACTTTTCCTACTAAGCACTCCCGATATTGACCAGATCCCTTTTCGATCTATAGACTTCGCAGTGTCTCATGTATATACATACATCATTGTCCCAGTCATTCGTCTCCGCTTCTCTTAAGGAATGAAGAACAAAGTTAGCTATGTTCTCTTTGTTGAGAGTAAGGCCACACCCAGTGCCAGGGTCACCAGCGAGCTTGTCGGCTATTTCATTGCCGTGCACACCAGCGTGCACTGGACAGTATACCCAGTTAACACGTTCACTTTAGAGCCATCCACAAGCTGCCTCCACTCATGTCGCTGACAATGTCTGTTAATCTTATGTATCATACTTTGCAAGACGTACATATATTAACACTTGTTCAACTTAACACTCAAGAATGGCATTACTTACTTCTCCTGACGACATTAGACAGCGTATTTTTTTTTGGTTGCTTTCTTGAATGAAGCTTTTGTCTGATCTGTTCTGTAACTTCTTACCTCTGATGCACATCTACCACCTAAAGTTATTACTGTTTCCTTGTATTTCAATTCTCTGGATTTGTGTGTGTGTAAAATACTTTCATTTAATTTAATTGCGTAATTCTTAGAAGCAATGTCTTCATCCATTGAAGCAAGTACCATAGTCCTTCGCTGTAGAGATTAATATTTTTAGAGTTGTTGTGTAAAATAAGTATTAAAAAAATAGTAAAGTACCCCATCATGCCAAATGGCGTATAGGGAATATGGTGTTAGTGACCATAAATTTTACAGAACTTCGGCACATGATTTTTGGGGTAATGTGGTCGGTAATACGCCCGTGCCGCTTTACTTTCCCAGAAAAAAATCCGGTACCCATTAAAGGCTGAATGAACCGGAAGCCGTCGGTTGGGATCGAACCCTATCTCTTGTCCTTTGTAGTCCAATTCACTAACCAATGAGCTATCGTGGCTCCCATAAAATACTTTAATTTAATTTAATTACGTAATTCTGAGAAGTAATGTCTTCATCCATTGAAGCAATTAATTTTTTGTCCTTCGCTGTAGAGATTAATATTTTTAGAGTTTTTGTGCACTCCATCACTATAGTTTCAATCGTTTTCTGTAAAACATTTCAAATTTATTTAACGTTGAACATCACTACTGATCAGTATAGGAAAGAAGAATGATGTCTGACACATTTCAAGAAATGCGTATGGTGAATATATAATATAGCGTTAGTGCCCAGATTTTGCTATCTTCAACACATTCTTGAGATACCGTGTTCAGCACCACGCCAGTGCTGTTTTTCTTTTCCACGCACAAATTTCTGGTACCGATTTAAGGTTGGATGAATTAAGAAGCCGTTGTCTGCATCAGTTCGACCTCTTGACCTCTACAGACCTGTAACCCCATTCTACCGTGGGTACAACAAGCAGGTAGACATCAGCCAACAGACCAATATCAATTAAATATTTAAATCCAACATCTTTAGAAATTATACATTTTGTTTGTGAAATTCTCTCTCTCTCCCTCTCTCACACACACACACACTCTCTCTCTCTCTCTCTCTTTCTCAAATTTTTCTTATTTTTTCTTATTTTTCTTCGGGTGTCATTGGAGGTACAAAGTTGAATTTCGAATCCTTCTGGTGGCCTCAACCATTGTCAATTGATATTGCTGTAGCGTTTCTCAGATAGTGTCAGTCCATCTTACTCTGGATCTACAACAGGCCTTTCTTCCATCTCCTCTTTTAATGTATGTTCTGTATGGTATATCATAGAATATCTTTCCATTCTTTCCTGATAAGCAATCCATACATTTATATATTGTCTCTGTATGTAGTTCAGAAATGATTCGATGTCCAATCTCTCTAACTTAACCATTTCTTTTCAAAATGTGTACATCATTATAAATTGTGACACTCCAATAGATTGGTGAATAGAGCTCAGCGTAAAATTTGTAAAAATGTGAAAGAAATGATAGATTAGATGGGTGTTTAACAAGCGAGCCTGCAGACTCTCTCGTCATCCGCTCGAAGATACACAGACAATTTTAAAATCTCGTTACCAAGGCAATGGATTACATGAAGATTGAGGTATACAAGTGTACGCAGCAGTAAAATAAAGAAAGAAAAGCAGAATTCTACTTGCTATAATAAAATGTAACGAAACACATACAACATAAAACACAACAGAAGAAACTGTACAACATAACTAAAAAAAAATAGGTACTTAACCTGAGGTCAGGAAGAAAGGCATCGAGAGAAAAAAACATTGAGCGGCACGTCTTAAATATGTATCTCAGAGAAATGAAGACCGTACCCTCCACCATCACTACCACCGCCCACAACAACAGTAACGATAAGAGAACTTAATTCCTCGTGCCACACAATCTGAAAGAACATGTTAATGCTACTGACCAAGTGTGCCTTAAGAGAGTTGTTTAATCAAGAATGTGGACATAGTTTATTTTATTTGAGAAACAATGAATCAAATATTTCAGGAAACTGCGACTGACTGCGGAAATTAGCTGTAGAAAGACAACCTTTTAATTCGAAAAATGTCAAGAACTTTGATCAACAGATCGATACTTGGCTAATTATTCATAAACAACATATGCGTCATCATTACTCGATGAGATTGACCTTTTTTTTTTATCTTTTCGTAAAGCTGAAATGGCGAGGAAAAAAAAGATTTGTTTACTTAAAAATTTAGAATGTAGTAGAAATTGTAGCTAAACTCATAGTAAAAGTTTCGTTTTTTTCGCATTAGTTTATTAGTTCTCTAATTTGTGAAGCCGCTTTAGATGGGTGGATAGTGCACTTGCTACTGACCTAAATGGTCCAAGTTCAGATTCCCGATGTACCGGGTTTTGTTTTTCGTACTAACCCAGATGAGGGGCTAATTCAGCTTTTGGAAATAAGTACCAGACATTAGGGGAGGTAAGGCGGCCTGGACTGATGCCCGCCACTTTACTCATATAATATATTGTTAGTCATTGACAAATGTGGGAGCCTCGATAGCTCAGTGGTTAGTGAACTGGACTACAAAGGACAAGAGGTAGGGTTCGATCCTAACCGACGGCTTCTAGGTTCACCCAGTCTTTAATGGGTACCGGATTTTTTTTTTTGGGGGGGGGGGGAAGTAAAGCGGCAAGGGCGTAATACCGACCACATTACCACAAAAATCATGTGCCGAAGGTCTGTAAAATTTATGGTCACTAATACCATATTCCCTATACGCCACTTGGCGTGACGGTGGAACTTTACTTTTTTTTAAACATTGACAAATGTGAGCCCTAATACAATGTACCCCATACGTCTTAAGCCGTCGATGGAACCTTTCATTTTTAAACTTTTTCTATCTTATTTTGTTTGTTCATAACTTCATCTTCATAATACTGTATATTGCACTCCTTTTCTTCCTCAATTTCTCCTTCTCTCCAATTTCCTTGCGGTAACTAAGTGTCCCATCTTCTTTACTCACGTGACGTGTCCAGAAATAGATAACTGTCACTATCAGTCTCTTTTATTATGAGTAATAGTAACAGTAAATGTTATACAGAGATTTCACAGCAGAAGGCAATCTGAACATCAGAAGTAGATTTCATTGGGAAATGTTTCGGCCCTTTAGTTTTCTGACACTCACAGGGGTGGTTGGCCCTCCTAGGTCATGACTCCCAGGTGTCGATCTCCTGTTATATTGAACTTGAGGACTCACACTATATTCAGCGTGTTATTTAATGATAAATTGCTCTGGCACTTCTTGTAGAACCAAACTTCAGTTAGAAATGAATATAAAAAGATGGAATTTACTTTAAAATGATGGAAAGATTTGTTTAACAAAAAAAGGTAATAAAGAGCCCCCGTCACGTCAAGTTGCGTATAGGGAATATGGTTTTAGTGACCATAAATTTTACAGACCTTCGACACATGATTTTTGGGGTAATGTGGTCGGTATTACACCCATGCCGCTTAACTTTCCCAGAAAAACAATCCGTTTTTAAGGCTAGGTGAACCCGGGACCCGTCTGTTGGGATCAAACCCTACCTCTTGTCCTTTGTAGTCCAGTTCACTAACCACTGAGCTATCGCGGCTCCCTTAAAGATTTCTTTAAGGCAAGAAACCATTTTTCTATTGATAAAGATGATGTGTCAGACAAAGGAGCATTACCTTAATAGCAATGAGCCGTTTTAGATTTGTGGGTAATGAACTGGGCTACAAAGGACATGAGATCGGGTTAGATTCTGAACATTCTAGGCTCACCAGACTTAAATGGGTACTGAGTTTTTTAGGAAAGAAAGGCGACACTGGCGTAATACCGACATTGCTACATCAAAAAAAAATGTGCTGATGGTCTATTTTAATAAAAAAGTCATCATCGTCATAAAGTACCGTGACTGCTGGCGTAGGTGATCATGTCCCTCTACAACTTTCGATCTCCACAATTATTTATCACTTTTGTTTTTGACCTTCTGCCAAGCCATTCTCTTAATCTGTCTGACATCTTTTCTCTTTGCTTACCTCTATCACTTCGTCCCCCAAGTTGTCACAATGTATTCCGTCTGTTCCATTCTCATTACATGGCCAAAAATATGATGAGTGTTTCTTCATAATATTGGAAATTAGCTCTCCTTTAGCTTTGTCCTCTTTCAGAACGTTTTCACTACACTTCTTAGCTGTCCATGGTATTCTCAACGTTCTTCTGTAAAACCACATTTATACAGCTTCCAGTGATTTTCTTGTCTATTGTCCTATTGTCCTTGATTCACATCCATATTTTAAGACTGGCTCTACATAACATTTAAGAACTCTTTTTCTTGTTTCTATTATCAAAAATGGATTGCATAGCGCCTTCCTCATTTTTTGGAAAGCTGCTTTTGCCTGAGCCATTCTGCATCTCACCTCTGTTTTACATCTACCGTCTGAGGTTAATAATGCTCCCAGATATTTAAATTCATTTACCTGTTTTAATATAGTTCCACTTATATTTATTGTGCATTGCGGTGATGTCTTTTTCTTTGTTACTACCATTACTTCTGTTTTTTGCTGTTGAGGCTGAGTCCTTTATTTTTGCTAAATAAAAAGTATGGACATCATATCCTGTACGCTATCATGTATCACAACGAGACACGTTCTTGCTTTTCCCTTTTCTTTTCTCTATCTCAACGTATCTTATACCGATTCTGTTTTTTTCTCAAACGTTGATATTGTCTTGTGTTGTTTACTTATACCGTAAAACTGAAACCAAACATTTGTTCCTTCCACCACAGTACCTCACGTTATCACAATCCTTGCCACGTCACCGTATTGTTCATGCCAACCCCTCTTATCAAGTATTCTTCGCTATAACAAATAACCACCACTATTATTTTCCCTCTATTGTTCTGGTGGCTTTCCTCCTTTCTGTTATCTCCTGACTCAACTAAATACCAACGAGACATGTTTTTTCTCCTTACATAAGTTATATTGTTCTAGATTATCACTTAAACGTTTTCTCTGTCAGAGCGAGCTGTCAGAGCGAGCTGTCAGAGCGAGCTGTCAGAGCGAGCTGTCAGAGCGAGCTGTCAGAGCGAGCTGTCAGAGTGGTGCAGTGAGTTTTCTTTGGACATATTTCACCCACATACTTTTTCCCTTTCTTTCTCTTCTTTCTTTCTTTCTTTCTTTCTTTCTTTCTTTCTTTCTTCTTTCTTTCTTTCTTTCTTTCTTTATTTCTTTCTTTCTCTATTTTTATTCTTTCTTTCTTTCCTTCTTTTTTTTCTTTCTCTCTTCCTGGCTTTCACTCGATGACTAATGCAAGGCACAATTGACTCTATAGTCACACGTATACACAATTCAAGATTAGCACCTCAGTCACATGTTCAGACTGATGAACATATACTTCAAGACTGTACTGAATATATAGTGTTATGGTTATGGTTAGTCAAAGGCCCCGGTATCACTTCAAACGAATTAAATTCCATAATTGTTCAACCGCCCGTGACAGTGGAATCATCCGAATTAAGGCTAATCTCATTCAAGGATTCAAACAAAGAAAGTCAGCTGCAGTCCCCATCATAGCAGCTATAGCACACGCCAAAGGACATAAAGAAAAGCGGCACCGAAAGTGAAAGCAGTTGAACTGTCCTTCATCATACAATATCATAATTAATAGTAAGCGACCGGAATATCGAAACACAAAGCGAAAAAAAATACAGCTGACGGTGTGCACAGAGAGCTAAACTCAGTAGCTCCTGCAACAAGCCGGACTTCTAATATGAAGAAACTACAAGGAACACTTATCAGATTGAGCCTCAATGGTTCCTGCCGCCTATTAGCCATATTTTCCGGGAGTCACTGAATATAGTATACTGAGGAAAACCCAAAGGCCCATAAATACAACACTACAGGCAGAACTGTATGGGCCACAACAAGAACACACAAAAAACTGTAACATTGATACAAGAAACGACATTGCAGATATAGACAGTATTTCAGACGAACGAAAAATAGATGACTGATAAAGAAATTTATAATCCTTTTCATCCTCTGTCCTTATACGGATGTTAAGTGGGCGATGTTGCTTGCTTTCATTCAAGTCTTTTTATCATACAAATTTTACTCTTTGTATGTTCTGCACTAGGTGATTAAAGGCCACGGAGATGGGATTTCTCAGAAGAATGTTGAAGGTTCCCTCGACATCTAAAAAGACCAATGAAGAAATTCTCAAAGAGGCCAACACAAAAAGGGAACTCATAATAAGAAACATCAGAGAGAAACAATCAGCATTTTTCGGGCACGTCATGAGAAGAGTAAAGTTGGAATGCTTGGTTACAACTGGCAAAATACAGGGAAAGAGTGATCGCGGACGACAAAGAGAGAAAATACTTGATGACTTGGTGTCATGGCATGGAAAACAGTCAACAACAGAACTGTTACGATGCACTGTAGATAGAAGATTGTGGAAGAACATGATCGCCTACCCCAACCGGTATGGCACATGATGATGTATATGAAGAGAAGTAATACGTTATGAGAATTCAATAACTTTAACACACACACAAATATTGACAAGAACTATCGTTACAATAAATAAGTAAAGTAAAAGTAAAGTACCCCCGTCACACCAAGTGGCGCATAGGGAAATATGGTGTTAGTGACCCTATATTTTACAGACCTTCAGCACATGATTTTTGGGGTAATGTGGTCGGTATTACGCCCGTGCTGCTTTACTTTCCCATAAAAAAATCCGGTACCCATTTAAGGCTGGGTGAACCTGGAAGCCGTCGTGTTTCTGTGCTGGACATGGTTCATTTCTTGGTGTTTTTCCGTGAAGCCATGGCTCATATCTTGATGTGTTTCTGTGCTAGCCATGGCTCATATCTTGATGTGTTTCTGTGCTAGCCATGGCTCATATCTTAGCTTGTGTGTGTGTGTATGTGTGTGTGCTGGCCATGGTTCATTTCTTGGTGTGTGTCATGTTAGTCATATCTCATATCTTGGTGTGTATCTGTGTTAGTCATGTGTCATATCTTTGTGTGTGCATGTTTGGGTTAGTGATATGTCATATCTTTGTGTGCATATTTATGTTAGTCATATCTCATATCTTTGTATGTGCATGTCTGTGTATGTCACATCTCATATCTTTGTGTGCATGTCTATGTTAGGCGTGTGTCATATCTTTGTGTGTGCATATCTATGTCAGTCATATCTCATATCTTTATATGCATGTTTATCAATATGTTAGTCATGTGTCATATATCTTGATGAGTGTCAGTGTTAGTCATGCCTCGTATCGCTGTGTGCATGTCTGTGTTGGTCACATCTTAAATCTTTGTGTGTGCATGTCTGTGTTAGTCACCTCTAGTGACTCGGGCAGATGGTGCTCGTAAACCTGGGAGGGCCGACCATCCCTAAGGACAGAATTCTGCTACATAAAATATCATCTGCTGCCATGCAGGAAGATTGGGGACAATCAAAGGCTAAGGAATGCAAACCTGAATAAAATGCTGGCTGAAATCGGATGCACTGGGTCACTGGCGCAGAACACAGTGCAACGTTTCAACGGGTGTTCAATCAGAGTGGATCTGGCGGGCTCTAATTATGATGTTCTGTATGTGGGGGCGATCAACACACTTAACCTGAAAGCTGACTTCATGTGAGAGTCTGGAATCCTACTCTGATTGAGTCCTGATCGCAGAGAGAGAGAGAGAGAGAGAGAGAGAGAGAGAGAGAGAGGAAGCCGTCGGTTGGGATCGAATCCTACCCCTTGTCCTTTGTAGTCCAGTTCACTAACCACTGAGCTATCGCGGCTCCCCGTTACAATAAATGAAATACTAAAATGTCCCTTGGCGAGAGTTACATAACCTTGAAAGTGGCGCACTTTTCTTTTTCGGTCTATATATTGTATTCATCTGCTGCGCCTAATCTTTCTACCTGTCTGGGTTCTGTTTTCCCATTCTCTTCTAAACTGTAGGACACCTTTGTCATGTTTACTTCCCCCCGAGTTCCCGATGTTATTATTTCAACAACACCTCAATACAACTGCGCGTATCGCGTTCGACCTGCATTTATGCTTTAAAAAAAAAAACCTAATGGCAATATTTCGAGCTCCAGAAATGATCAGTTATTTTTAGATTATATCGTCGTCTTTATACCTTTCTTTAGAGTTCGTGTTCCAATTGATCTCACAAAGGTTTTGCTACCTGCAACGTTAGACCGTATCCCTCAAAGGGATTAATGCAACGTTTTATTTGAAACGAGCTTTACAAATCGGATTATTCCTTACAGCGACAAAGAAGCACAATGATTACTGCACATGTCGGGCTTCTCTCTATCATAACGTTATCACTGGCTACATGCTGATAAGGTCTTCACAAAGGCCGAAGTGATGAACGTAATCAGCGATTATCAAGCTTTTCCAGGACGTCGACCTCTTGATTCAATGGCCGTTTTCATCACTACTTCCTTTGTTTATTTCCCATTCTCACAGCACTTTGGTTTATTAACTGTCTCCAAGGTTTTACAACCTTGTACTCCCTGTTTCCTTAGTACCACGAATTCATCATTACCACCTTTTATATTTCAAATTCTATGAATTCATCATTACCACCTTTTATATTTCAAATTCTATGAATTCATCATTACCACCTTTTAGGTTTCAAGTTCTATGAATTCATCATTACCACCTTTTATATTTCAAGTTCTATGAATTCATCATTACCACCTTTTAGGTTTCAAGTTCTATGAATTCATCATTACCACCTTTTAGGTTTCAAATTCTATGAATTCATCATTACCACCTTTTAGGTTTGGTTTCAAATTCTATGAATTCATCATTACCACCTTTTAGGTTTCAAGTTCTATGAATTCATCATTACCACCTTTTAGGTTTGGTTTCAAATTCTATGAATTCATCATTACCACCTTTTAGGTTTCAAGTTCTATGAATTCATCAATATCGCCCATTAGGATTCATAAACTCTAAAGAACCTCTTTGTTTCGTAAACTATTCAACGCTTCCATCTTTGATTTTTAAAATAATAATAATCCTCGCTAGCCATATATTGTCATTAAATTGGACTTCTTTGTCACAGACGAAGACGGAAAGTCAGAACTGTTAACTACGACACAGGAAATAGCAGTCAGGACAATGCATAACCATATAGGTTCTCTAATTTATGATGATGATGTTGAAACTCAGTGATCTATTATTTTACTCATTATTTTATTTCTAAATTCATTTTACTTCTACAAATCAAAAATGATTGAGAGTTCTTCTTCTTATTTCCTTCCACATTTGCCTTTCAGCGTCGAGGGGAGTTATAATTTGTCGTGTTTTGATTTTCTGTTCGCCTCTGCTGTTATGTTTCCTAGTGTTTCTAATATTCCCTCAATCCATCTTTTCATGGTCAGCCCTTGTGTCTGGTGTTCTCGCAACGTTCATTGAAGGCTTGGTGTGTTGTGATCTTTCTGTCTTGTCACGTGGCCTAAACATTTTATCTGTTGTTCCTTTATATATTCTATTGCGGAGGTTACTCCTATCTTTTTTTTCTCAGTTCTTCATTTTTGATCTTATCTCAGTAGGGGTTATTTTTCTTATTGTTCTTGCATCTAGGGTCCAGGACTGGCATTGGTAGCGCAACGTTGAGATGAAGATAGTATTGTAGAGTGCCCGTTTTGCCTCTAGATTTATTTCCTTGTTTGACAATGGTACGGCTATGTTGAATTGTATAAGTAAAGTAAAGTACCCCCGTTACGCAAAGTGGCGTATAGGGAAATATGGTGTTAGTGACCCTATATTTTACAGACCTTCAGCACATGATTTTTTGGCGTAATGTGGTCGGTATTACGCCCGTGCTGCTTTACTTTCCCAGAAAAAAATCCGGTACCCATTTAAAGCTGGGTGAACCTGGAAGCCGTCGGTTGGGATCGAACCCTACCCCTTGTCCTTTGTTCACTAACCACTGAGCTATCGCGGCTCCTTGAATTGTATAGATCCGTTTATTTTGTTCCTTTTTTATTTATTTGTGTGTATCCACTTACAATTATTATCATATCAATGAATGCTTATTCTGTGTGTGGGTAAACAATCATAGACTGACATGAGTTAACTCTAACGGTCTCTTCCATGGCCTGTCAGATCTGATACAATGTAACGGTAAAACTTAATAGATGATATTACTCTGTAGTTAAGGTTTCATGCATTGACATTTGACCTGTAACATATCCATTAACCATAAAAATCACGATTAACTCTCTTACATGAACAACTTATGCAAGAAGTCTATGTCAATAGAAGTGAGAAAGAGAGTTCATCGGTGCTATATAGAACCAATTCTGAGCTACGGAAGTGATTCATGAACCGTAGAAAAAGAAATGAAAAGACGATTAGAGGCCACAGAGATGGGATTTCTCGAAAGAGTTTTGAAAGTTCCCTGGACAGCTAAAAAGACCAATGAGGATATTCGCAAGGAGGCCAATACAAATTGGGAGCTCCTAAAAAACATCAGAAAGAAACAATCAACATCTTTCAGGCACATCATGAGAAGAGGAAAGTTGGAATACTTGGTTACAACAGGCAAAAAATACAGAGAGAGAGAGAGAGATCTCGGACGACAAAGAGAGAAAATACTAGAGAGAAGTGTTGTGGCATGGCAAACAGTCAACAACAGAACTGATACGATACAGGGAAGATATACAATTGTGGAAGGACATGATCGCCTACGCCAACCGGTATGGCACATGATAATGATATTGATCCCAGCACGTGCTGCGGATACACGTGGAGCAGGGTTTTCCTTCGAGTTTCTCAACATTCCGAAGAGAAGAACGGAGCATCTAAGGTTGTGTCCCGAGTGCAGTGTTGACGAACATAACAAAACATAATATAATATAACATAACTTATTATCCGCTACTTTTGTTTCCTTAAATTATTCAGACATTTCTATTTGGTTTCATGAGACTCATTTACATAAGAGTCTTTAGTTAATTTAAACTCATTCAAAAAATGTATTTCGTTTCATTAAACCCATTCATCAGCTCCTTGAATTAAATTAAACGTTTTTAGTGAACTCCCTCAAGTCACACTAAGCGCATTGATTCACAAAGCTCCTTAAGTTTCTTTCAAGTGATTCATGCAACACCTTGAGTTTCATAAAGTAATTGACACATGTTTTTGATTTTCATTAAAGTAACTCACAGAGCTCTTCTGAGTTTCATTAAAACATTCACACGTGTCTTTTACATTCATTAAAAGCATTCACACAGCTCTTTTGAGTTTCATTAAAAGCATTCACGCAGCTCTTTTACATTCATTTAACGCAATTATACAGCTCTTTTGAGTTTCATTAAATGCATTCACACAACTCTTTTACATTCATTTAACGTAATTATTCAGCTCTTTTGAGTTTCATTAAAACCATCCATTTAGTGCCTTAAGTTTCATTAAACAGATTCAAGCAGATTATGTGCTTTTGTTATTCTCACTCGATGTTTTGGATTTCATTAAGTTCTTTCACAGAGTTATTTGAGTTTCATTAGAATTATCCATGCAGCTTCTTTGGTTTTATTAAACTCTTTCAAAGAACTCATTCGGTTTCATAAACTCATTGGAATAAAAAGCTCATTTGGTTACATTAAACCAATCACCCAAACCTCCCCCCTCCCTCCCTTACTGAAGCTGTTGATGTTCAACATTTCACCAAGATGATATTTCCTCTAGGCAAACTCCAACTTTTCATTGTTTCCAAAAATTTGCCATCGTGGAGTTTTTGATTCCACCGGCCGTAGTTCGGTCCCTTCCACCGGCCGTAGTTCGGTCCCTTCCACCGGCCGTAGTTCGGTCCCTTCCACCGGCCGTAGTTCGGTCCCTTCCACCGGCCGTAGTTCGGCCCCTTCTGATTAAGTCAGTCCTTTTATTTAGCCATCGCACTATTTTCTTCATCAATTTGTATTATTATTATTATTGTAAATTCCCATTCGACCCATTATAAAATCATTAAATAAAACAGAAGGTCTCAAACATGATCAAAATTTCAGGAAAAATCCGAAGAACAAACAACAAAGCTATGGTCAGTAGCACAATAGTCTAATAATGTGTTTTATGAAAGTACAGAAATGAAGCTGCGCGTTGCATTCACGTAAACATCGATTGTTTTTTTCCTATGAATTGTGAAGAGCTTCCAAGCGGCTTATGTGTTTTGCGCCGAGATTTAGTTTCGCGCAGATAAAGACTACTTGTTATTTTATAAATAAGCGCCTGCAAGCTTTCCCGCCATGCGTAACTGCGATGTGGGGAGATTGCATAATTGTTATACGTGTGCGCGTTAGATTTACGTAGTTAGAATGCGTTCCCGCATTAATTATAATTAGTCCTGGCGCTCGAGAAGCACATTAATTATAAGTCGAGCTCTGGATGTGTGAAATTAGCAGGGCTCTGGATGTGTGAAACTAGCAGGGCTCTGGATGAGTGAAATTTGCAGGGCTCTGGGGGTGTGAAATTAGCAGGGCTCTGGGGGTGTGAAATTAGCAGGGCTCTGGGGGTGCGAAATTAGCTGGGCTCTGTATATGTGAAATTAGCAGGGCTCTGGATGTGTGAAATTAGCAGGGCTCTGGGGGTGTGAAAATAGCAGGGCTCTGGGGGTGTGAAATTAGCAGGACTCTGGATGTGTGAAATTAGCAGGGCTCTGGGAGTGTGAAATTAGCAGGGCTCTGGTGTGTGAAATTAGCAGGGCACTGGATGTATGAAATTAGCAGGGTTATGTATGTGTGAAATTAGCAGGGCTATGGATGTGCGAAACTAGCAGGGCTATGGATGTGCGAAATTAGCATGGCTCTGGATGTGTGAAATTAGCAGGGCTCTGGATGTGCGAAATTATCAGAGCTCTGTACGTGTGAAATTAGCAGGGCTCTGGATGTGTGAAATTAGCAAAGCTCTGGGTGTGTGAAATTAGCAGGGCTCTGGAAATGCGAAATTAGCAGAGCTCTGCACGTGTGAAATTAGCAGGGCTCTGGAAATGCGAAATTACTAGAGGTCTGTACGTGTGAAATTAGCAGGGCTCTGGATGTGTGAAATTAGCAGGGCTCTGGATGTGCGAAATTAGCAGGGCTCTGTGTGTGTGAAATTAGATGAGCTCTGGATGTGTGAAATTAGCGAAGCTCTGGATGTGTGAAATTAGCAGGGCTCTGGATGTGTGAAATTAGCAGGGCTCTGGATCTGCGAAATTAGCAGGGCTCTGGGGGTGTGAAATTAGTAGGGTTCTGTATGTGCGAAATTAACAGGGTTCTGTATGTGTGAAATTAACAGGGTTCTGTATGTGTGAAATTAGCAGGTTTCTGTGTGTATGAAATTAGCAGGGTTCTGTATGTGTGAAATTAGCAGGTTTCTGTGTGTATGAAATTAGCAGGGTTCTGTTTGTACGAAATTAGCAGGGTTCTGTATGTGTGAAATTAACGGGGTTCTGTATGTGTGAAATTGGCAAATCTTTGGGGGTGCGAAATTAGCAGGGTTATGGATGTGCGAAATTAGCAGGGTTCTTATCCCCTGAAGTTTAATGACAGTCATGTATGCGAGTGAGTGCGTGTGTATGTTTGTGTTGCTAATGAGTATTTCTTTATGTTTTCGCGTATGAATGTTTGTATGCATGAATATATTATGTAAAAGAATAGTGGTGTGTGTGTGTTAGCGTTGGTGAGTATTAATGTGTGTGTATCTAGTTAACTGATTTACTAAGGATATGATGTCAGGTTCCCAATCGACGGTACTAGGTCCATCATCATCATCATCATAGTCATCATTATTATCATCATCGTCATTAGTATCATTATCATCATTCTCATCGTCGTCATCATCATCATTATCATCGTCGTCGTCATTATTATCATCATCATCGGCATTATCATCATCACCGCCAATATCATTATCATCATCGTCATTATCATCATCATCATCGTCATTATCATCATCATCATCGTCATTAGCATCATTATCATCATCGTCATAGTCATTATCATCACCACCGACATTATCACCATCATCGTTATGATTATTATCATCATTGTCGTCATTATCAGCATCAAGTACTCTAACTGTTTACGTAGATGATGATGTCTCTTCACAACGTTCAACCTCTACTGTTCTTTATCAATTCTGTTGCTGTTGACTTTCTACCAACCCACTCTCTTAAATCCCTCAAATATGCGACTGTTTTACTCTGACTCATCTTCCATCAATTTTTCCTGTTGTCACAGTATCCCGGCTCTTCTCTTCTCATCACATGACGTAGATAAAAAAATTCGACATTTGACCCTCCTTAAACGGTTGATGGCTTGCGCCAGGATCGGTGAACCAGAACCATCCAGACCCTGCTCCACCTCTCCGTGGTGCCTCTAGTAACAGACTAACCTGTCTAGTCTGGCCAAGCGAGTAGGGATCGAAGAGGGAAGACAACCCGGTACTCAAAAATGTCATGCTGAAGTCGGATGTGTTGGGCCGAAAGGCGCAAATATCACAGTTATACTGTAAACCACAACACAACGCAGACGTCCTTTTAAGGGCGAATGATGACTCCTTAAGTCATCGGGCGAACGCAAGCAAGCAAACGGTTACGGGGGGGGGGGGGGTATTCTTTTTTTCCAAACACGAGTACAATTCACGCTGCTTCCAGCGGGAATCGAACACAGGTTGTCCGAACGTCGGTAGCCCAGTTAGGTGGCTTTCCCAACTAGGCTAGCGAGGTCCCCATAAGTTAAGGTGATCGAGGTTTTCCGCTTCAGTGATGAGTTCTTGCAGATCGTCCAGGTTTGCGGGTAGTGGATGTAGACACACTCTGCCCAAAACTTAAACCTCAAAGGTAAAAAAAAAGTCTCAAACAGCTCCGGTGATCTTGAGGGCTCTATGTAGAACACATGGTCGTTTTGCTGAAGACGTCTAACTCATCAATTTAGCATGCGCTCATTGAGAAAATTGCGAACAGAGAGACAGTGCGTTGGCGCCCTATTTGCTTTAAACGGTTTTCACTACCCTCAGCATCTAGTTCTTGAATCAACCAATTTGCTAGCATATCCAGGTTAATCAAGAAGTGTTTTGTGCTCACCCTGTATAGTACTTTAACAAAGGTAATTCTGTTGACAGGTCCTCGTTAATACATAACAACACATGTATGTATGTATGTATATAAAATATAACACAACACAAGGCAAGGCAATACAATACAATACAATACAATACAATACAATACAATACAATACAATACAATATATAACAATACAATACAATACAATACAATATATAACAATACAATACAATACAATACAATACAATACAATACAATATATCAATACAATACAATACAATACAATACAATACAATACAATACAATACATACAATACAATACAAACAATACAATACAATACAATACAATACAATACAATACAATACATACAATACAATACAATACAATATATAACAATACAATACAATACAATACATGTATACTGAGTGATTCGATGAGCATGATAAAAAAAGTGGAGGCGGGCTCTGTACGCATGCAATGGGTAGAGTCGTTGCAGAAATCCAAAATACGTAAGGTCACCCTTGTCTATGTCCCTGGACATGCGGAAGTACGGGGAAATGAGAGAGCGGACAGGTTGGCTAGCAGCGATGTCGTTGAGGACGGGCAACCGATGGATCGGGCGGACATCATCAATGCCCTCCGAGATGTGGGAAGAGCACAGGACTTCAACAAACACAGATCAACGTCACTCCTTCGGATGATGGAAATGGGAGTTAAGATGGGCACGGCCAGAAATGAGAAACTTAGTGACCGTGTAAGAAGACGTATCAACCAACATAGAACTGGAGTCGTCAGTCGCTGGACACTGAGGGAATTGCTGAGGAGGGGATCTGAGCACCTATGGACATGTTCGGAGTGCAATGATGATGACCCGCAAATAACTCAATAAAAATACAATACAATACAATACAATACAATACAATACAATACAATACAATAACAGTCAACAACAGAACTGATACTGTAGATAGAAGATTGTGGAAGGACATGATAGCCTACGCCGTCCGGTATGGCACATGATGATGATGATGATATGTAATATAATATAATATAATATATTATATTTCTGTTATCTTTCGTTATCTTCTGTAACCGGAGAGCGCTATACATTGTTACGATAGGAGCTACGCCGCGGAAAAATATCGTCTGAATGAACAGAATGAGGGGAGTAAACAACTGTGCAGGCAGTGAGTTATTTCAGAAGTTTCATGAGAATAAGTCTGTGTAAGGATGTTTTACTTCCAGTGTTAGTCATATCTCAATAAGTCTGTGTAAGGATATTTTACTTCCAGTGTTAGTCATATCTCAATAAGTCTGTGTAAGGATGTTTTACTTCCTGTGTTAGTCATATCTCAATAAGTCTGTGTAAGGATGTTTTACTTCCAGTGTTAGTCATACCTCAATAAGTCTGTGTAAGGATGTTTTACTTCCTGTGTTAGTCATATCTCAATAAGTCTGTGTAAGGATGTTTTACTTCCTGTGTTAGTCATATCTCAATAAGTCTGTGTAAGGATGTTTTACTTCTGTGTTAGTCATATCTCAATAAGTCTGTGTAAGGATGTTTTACTTCCTGTGTTAGTCATATATCATATTTAAGAGTGTGTCTGTGTTAGTCATATCTCAATAAGTCTGTGTAAGGATGTTTTACTTCCTGTGTTAGTCATATATCATATTTAAGAGTGTGTCTGTGTTAGTCATATCTCAATAAGTCTGTGTAAGGATGTTTTACTTCCTGTGTTAGTCATATATCATATTTAAGAGTGTGTCTGTGTTAGTCATATCTCAATAAGTCTGTGTAAGGATGTTTTACTTCCTGTGTTAGTCATATATCATATTTAAGAGTGTGTCTGTGTTAGTCATATCTCAATAAGTCTGTGTAAGGATGTTTTACTTCCTGTGTTAGTCATATATCATATTTAAGAGTGTGTCTGTGTTGGTCACATCTCTTATCTTAGTGTGTGTGTGTGTGTTAGTCATATCTCATATCTTAGTGTGTGTGTGTGTGTGTCTGTGTTAGTCACATCTCTTATCTTAGTGTGTGTGTGTTAGTCATATCTCATATCTTAGTGTGTGTGTGTCTGTGTTAGTCATATCTCAATAAGTCTGTGTAAGGATGTTTTACTTCCTGTGTTAGTCATATATCATATTTAAGAGTGTGTCTGTGTTAGTCACATCTCTTATCTTAGTGTGTATGTGTGTTAGTCATATCTCATATCTTAGTGTGTGTGTGTCTGTGTTAGTCATATCTCATATTTTGGTGTGTGTCAGTGTTAGCCATGCCTCATATCTTTGTGTGCATGTCTGTGTTAGTCACCTCTAGTGACTCGGGCAGATGGTACTCGTAAATCTGGGAGGGCCGACCATCTAAGGGCAGAATTCCACTACAGAAAAGACAATCTGATGCCTTGCAGGAAGATTGGGGACAATCAAAGGCTAAGTAACGCAAACCTGAATAAAATGTTGGCTGAAATCGGATGCACTGGGCCACTAGCGCAGAACACAGTGCAACGTTTTAACAGGTATTCAATCAGAGTGGATCTAACAGACTCTAATTGTGATGTTCTGTCTGTGGGGTCGATCAATTCACTTAAACAGACAGCTGTCTTCATGTGAGAGTCTGGAATCCTACTCTGATTGAGTCATGATCGCAGAGAGAGATATAAAATAAAATACCCCCGTCACGCCAAGTGGCGTATAGGGAATATGGTGTTAGTGACCATACATTTTACAGACCTTCGGCACATGATTTTTGGGGTAATGTGGTCGGTATTACGCCCGTGTACTTTCCCAGAAAAATATCCGGTACCCATTAAAGGCTGGGTGAACCCGGAAGCCGTCGGTTTGGATCTAACCCTACCTCTTGTCCTTTGTAGTCCAGTTCACTAACATCTGAGCTATCGCGGCTCCCGAGAGAGATATAACAAAATATAATATATCAAATTTCCAACAAATATACCCTTTTGGAAGTAATGAGCTATTACATTTGTTCGTATGCTATCTTTAGTGACCAGAGTCTGCGCTGCAGAGATTCTTGTTTCTGGGACATTTAATTTTCTACCTCATTTGTTTGCTGTTTGTGGACTTGTTTCCCTATGACTGTTATAACATGTCCATTCCGTCACGTGTGTATGACACTTCGTTGATTCCCCTTACATAAATAAGTATTTATGTTTTTACTTGTTATTATTTCAGCCTGACGGAAACCACAGAATACTGATGACAGCTCGCATCAACCCGTAAGCAAAGAAGATAAAAAATGCAATATAATTACTTGAACATGTTACTGCTTTCTTAAATTAAGAAGGGGGAAAAAAGTGACGTTAAAGAAATAGACACAAAAATTACGTAGGCGTAGCTTGTGTTAGCAAAATTAGGCAAGAAAGCTCTGAAAGAAATTACCAGACATGCTTCATTTCCGAGGTTTGACGAGCAAGGAAAGCCATTTCGGGTCTAGTTTTCGTTTGAGTGCGTTTTAAGCGCTTCGTAATGAAGACAAGTGTTGTCACTAAACTGCATTGCTCCTACTGAGGCTTAGACAACAAGCGGAGAGGGAGGGTGAAAAATGGAAGTTCCTGTTTCTGGTTGTTCAGCTTTTGAATGTGACTCAGGTTGAGTTAATCTCGGGTAATAATGTTGGCAGTTAGCGCTAGGGAACTTGTATTGCTCGCCGAAATCTTACGAAGTTTCAAATTTCATTGCCGGCCTTAGTTTGTTTTCATTCGTCAGGATTTTTTTTATTCGCGCGTAAATTGAGTTAAACGTTATCTTCTGTAACCGGAGAGCGCTATACATTGTTACGATAGGAGCTACGCCGTGGAAAAATATCGTCTGAATGCTACTAACAGAATGAGGGGAGTAAACAACTGTGCAGGCAATGAGTTATTTCAGAAGTTTCATGAGAATAAGTCTGAGTAAGGATGTTTTACTTCCTGCATACTTCCTTCCGCTAACTTAATACACTTCTTCTTTCCTTCCCTATTTACCTTTCAGCGTAGAGGGGAGATATAGTTTGCGGTCGTTTTGGTTTTCCGGTGGTTTCTTCTGGTATATTGTTTCCTAATGTTAGTAATGTTCCATCAATTTGTCTTTTTCGTGCTCGGCCCTTGGGTTTGGTGTTCTCGCAACATTTATTGAAGGCTCGCTATGTTTTGTTATGATTCTTCTATTTAATACAAGAAAATATTCATTCTTTCTTAGCAAGTCCATATCATCATTTTATAACGTCATCGTCGCCTTCATCAGTATTATCACCATCTGATTGATGTCAATCCGCTGTCTTTGTGATTCATCATCATCATTGAGTGCCTTCTCCGCAACGAAGGTTGGCTACCATGGATCGCCATTCTACTCTGTTTCTTGCTTTGATGGTGCAGGCTGACATAGATTGATCTTGTGATGTTACTCGTCCATGTCAGTCTTGGACTGCCTCTGCCTCTTTTACCTTGTATTTTCCCTTCCAATATTACTTTTAGTTGGTTGATTACTTTAAAAAAAAAAGAACCATCTAGTAGTCCTGTTGAAGAATCTTCTTCCAATCACGATCACCTCATTCAGCCTTATACCATTCATTGTTTATGGGTTTACAAAAAAATACAACTTAACGTAGTGTTGACCACATACCTTCAGACGTGTCCATAGTTTTACAAATATGGACAATAACACTATTAGTCCCCTATACACAACAATCGAGGTATACAGGAGATTTTCCATTGCCTCACTCCCGAAATTGCCAGCGATCCTCACATGTTGTGGCATTAGCAAGAAAAGCTAATATGTTTAGTCCACTTCGCGTGGTTCGTGGTATTTCATCGCTAGATGATGTATTACGAATTAATATCTCATCTCCCAAACAAAGAACGATAGTTGCAGTCCCCATCATATCAGTCTCAGCACATGTCAAATACATAAGGCGAAACTGCACACATAGTAAACACAGCCATCTGTTCCCCGTCATACGACATAATCATTCATCGTAAGCAATCGAAATATCGTAGCACGATCAAAGCTCACGGTGTGCACAACAACAGTGATCAAACTGAACAACAGTATTCATTTCTACCATTTTCATCATTTACCAATGGTTTGCCTCTCTTTTGCCATTTCTCCAATCCCACAATGTTTCAGTTCTTGTGATTGTATGAAATGTAGAAGTGCAATCGATAATACCAGACGTAACTGCATAAAACACTTGATGGAAATAACAATTGTATATGACATAAACCAGCTCCGACCGTCTCTTCCATGGCCTGTCATATCTGACACCATGCAAAACATAACTCAATAGATTGTTACTTTTATGTTAGGTTTCAAGCATTGGAATCTTCTTCTTCTTCTTCGATCATGGCTCATTCAGACTAGGTTTCCGGACTCTCTTATGAAGTCAGCTGTCTGTTTAAGTGATTCGGTTGCCTCGTATAGTTTCTCTTATAGGGAAGTGGACGTTGACCACATTGTTCTTCTCAGGTCTGTGTACTGGGGGCAATCCTGTAGAACATGTTTTGTTGTTATGTTATTCAGGGTACAGTGACATAGGTTGGTAATTCCTATTTTGAATTTGGTGAACATGTGGTTTCTCATTCTGTTGTGGCCAGTGCGTCGGCGAAGTATGATGACTTGATCCCTCCTTGATAGTTGGATGTATCCGTCCCTCTTATACTTTGCGTGTTCTTGTTTCCATTTTTCATGGTACTGGCCTTTGATGATGGATTTGGCTTCATTGTAGCTGACCAGATCGTTCTCTTGTGGTAATCTCCCTCCTTCTTTAGCTAATTTGTCTGCGTGTTCATTTCCGTGTATATTACAGTGTGATGGTATCCATTGGATGACCACTCTGTGCAGTATTGCACAGTTGGTCTAGGGTTGTTCTCAAGTCATCTAGCTCACTGTTCCTGTGGTTTTTTAGAGCTGTTAGGACTGACAGTGCATTAGTCAGTATCACCAATTTCTCGTGCATGTTATTTTTGTGATGGATAGCCAGTTTTGCAGCGTCTTTGATGGCTTCAGTTTCTGCTTTATAATTGTTTGAGAATTTCCCAACATTGGAATCTAACCAGTTAACCATTCAACCATTTATATGTCTGAGAAACGGAGTTCGTGCATGTGTGTCGTCGTTCTTCTTGCAGCTTCTCGTTATTTCGAGGGGTCAATCAAAGGACCTGTAGATGTACTCAGAGTGCAGTTACGACGATCATAACATAAGGTTAACCAAACATACATAACATAACAGAGCATAGCATAACATAGTGGTTTTACACCTATTTTCTATGATTCTGGAGCCTCCTCGGTGGCTGAGTGGTCAGTGTGCTCGCTTCCTGACTTGAAAGGTCCGGGTTCGATCCCCAGCAGTGGCGGATTTTTTCGGACTGACAAGGCTCCGGGGTTCACCCAGCCTCTAAAAATGGGTACCAGAGATTTTCTAGGAAGTAGAGGTGGCCTGGCGTGATACCGACCATATCACCAAAAAATGTGCCGTGATTAAAGAAAAATAGTGTCACTAAGACCATATTCCCCATACGCCTAGCAAGGCGTGAAGGGAACCTTTACTTTTTACTTTATGATTCTGTAAATGATGCCTCTTATAGATAATTCACTGTATTTTATTTTCACCCAGTTTGGATATAATATGTGAAGATCCCTGATGATCCCTAGAAATCTGTGTAGATCTACCGAGAAAGATATGAAAGAATTCAGATCGTGAAGGTATTTGACACTCCAGCTTTGGAGGTATTTAAACTTAAAATTGTCTGTGAACATGGCGGCAAATCTACGTCATTTGAAGGAGGCACATAATAATTGAATAAAATACGGGTTCTAACTTTATATGAATTTGAAATCATATGGGATATGCTTGAGAAAGAAAGGTTGAGTGATGGTTAAAGGCCGCATTTAATTAGGAAGCTGTTTAACATATTTATAATTATAAGTGTATAGTTATATACTGGGGTGTGTGTGTGAGTGTGTGAGAGAGAGAGAGATACAGACAGACTGAAAGGATAGTTTGGATAAATTAGATTAGACAGACAGATAGACAGACAGATAGACAGACAGATAGACAGACAGATAGACAGACAGATAGACAGACAGATAGACAGACAGATAGACAGGCGGATGGATGAATGGAGAGAGAGAGAGAAATACAGATAGACAAATAGGATAGATTTGAATAGACAGACAGATAGACAAGATAATATAAGACAGACAGGCGAATGGATGGATGGATGGATGGATGGATGGATGGATGGATGGATGGATGGATGGATATATATAATATATATATATATATATATATATATATATATATATATATAGAGAGAGAGAGAGAGAGAGAGAGAGAGAGAGATCTAGACGAAGATTGGATACCTTGTATCACAGACGAGATGGGAATGATTGCTGCAGAATTAAATTTACTTTGTAATTAGAAAGACAAATATCCCTTTCCCATATCAGTAAAACCAATCCAATAAATAGAGGAAGTCAATGGTGAGATTAATTTATTTTTTTAAAAAGCGCAAATAAAACAAATGTAAATACACGTGATTAAAAAAAAATTATTGCACATATTAGATTTTGTAACACACACGCTTATATACAGTGGATATTAGTGGTATTTAGTTAATTTAATGTTACTTTAAAAAAGGATGTAAGATTCTTCAACAATATTTTTTTGTACCAAAACAAAATAATATTATTTAAGTTCTTATTAATTGTTGCTCTAATACCACCGCACGAAAGAAATACAGTCACACTCTGAACAATGTAATAATTTATGTAATTTGCATTAAATAAGTTCTACTTCACCCAATAACCCCGGGGGTTGTTGGGGTACCGCTGACAGACATCGTCAACCTTCTCCATTTCTCTTTATCATCATTAATTCCTTGGGACCATTTCTATATATATTTTAATAATTCCTACAAAGTCAGGAGCGTGTCCATTTTTTGATGTTATCTTCCCATATCTTTCCTCGCCGATCTTTCCTTCATGTTCCTTTCACAGCTCCTTGCAGAATGGTCTTTGTTAGACTAGACGATCGAGATACCTGATCAAACAATTTCATCTTTGTGTCAATATTATAGAAAGTATTTGCATATATTAAAAAAATGCTACACTTAATCATTTAATGTAAATATTAAAGTACTTGTATACGGTATTCTCTCTCTGCGCGATCAAGACTCAATCAGTGTAGGATTCCAGACTCTCACGTGAAGACAGTTGTCTGTTTAAGTGAAGTGATCGACCCCACAGACAAAACATCATAATTAGAGTCTGTTTGATCCACTCTGATTGAATACCTGTTAAAACGTTGCACTGTGTTCTGCGCCAGTGGCCCAGTACATCCGATTTCAGCAAGCATTTTATTCAGGTTTGCTTTCCTTAGCCTTTGATTGTCCCCAATCTTCCTGCAAGGCAGCAGATTGTCTTTTCTGTAGGGGGATTCTGCCCTTAGATGGTCGGCCCTCCCAGGTTTACGAGCACCATCTGCCCGAGTCGCTAGAGGTGACTAATACAGACATGCACACACAAAGATATGAGATGTGACTAACACTCACATGCACACAGCGATATGAGGCATGACTAACACTGACACACACCAATATATGAGATATGACTAACACAGACAGACACACACACACAAAGATATGAGATGTGACTAACACAGACACACTCTAAAATATGAGACATGACTAACACAGACACACACACTAAGATATGAGATATGACTAAATACAAACACACAAAGATATGAGACATGACTAAATACAAACACACAAAGATATGAGACATGACTAAGATAAACATGCACTCACTTTGACAGGAGATGTGACTGACATAGACATATACACAAATATATGAGACATGACCAACACAGACATGCACACACAAAGGCATGAGATGTGACTAACATAGACATGCACAATAAGATATGAGACATGATTAACACAGACACACACCGAGATATGAGAAATGACTAACATGACACACACAAGCTAAGATATGAACCATGGCTAGCACAGAAACACACCAAGATATGAGCCATATCTAGTACAGAAACACATTAAGATATGAGCCATGGCAAGTACAGAAACACACCAAGATGTGAACCATAACTAGCACTGAAACACATTGCGATATGAACCATGGCTAGCACGGAAATACACCAAGATAATGAACCATGGCCAGCACAGATACACACCAAGATATCAACCTTGGCCAGCACATACACCCACCAAGATATGAGCCAGGGCTAACACGGACATACACCAAGATATGAGCCATGGCTAGTACAGAAACACATTAAGATATGAGCCATGGCTTCACGGAAACACACCAAGATGTGAACCATAACTAGCACTGAAACACATTACGATATGAGCCATGGCTAGCACGGACATACACTAAGATATGAACCATGGCCAGCACAGACACACACCAAGATATGAATCATGGCCAGCCCAGACACACATCAAGATATGAGCCACGGCCAGCATAATACACCTACCAAGATATCAGCCATGCCTATCACAGACTCCCACTGAGATATGTGCTACGGATATACACCGAGAATTGAGCCATGGCTGTCACAGACACCCACCAAGATAGGAACCATGGCTATCACATACACACACAAAGATATGAGCCAAGGTTAGCACAGACAACCACCAAGATATAAGCCACGAATAACATATACACTTGATAATGTCCACTAAAGTTTGTCTGAGGTTCTTGGTAAAGATTCTACTGACGACCACGAAGATCCAAAAATAGCAGGCATGGTGGGCGTGGCTGACGTGCTGGAAGATCAGCCGGATAGAACTTCAGAGAATGTCAATTTCATGTCCCATGAGTCTTGAGTCCGCATCAGATAGTTAAGTCTGGCCACGTGCGTTCGTGATGATGTAAGACAGAGACAAGGCAAAAAGCATCCCATTCATACGAACCTGGGCGCTAGCTCGCACTGAGCTCCACCTAGGATCGTTGATCGGTTTCAGCTCGGAAACTTCCAGCATCGGCAGGCCACTGAGCCCCTTCCAGCGGGACTTGTGTATGATGGACAGAACGAACGTGGAGAGCATGACAGTAATACAGTATTCTAAACTAATAGTTTACCAAGTTCAATATTATATACAAATATATCGATTAATAGGCCTGGAACATTATTCAGATGTGGCGACGAATACAATCGTATAATACGAAATTTGCAAAAGCAGCTTTCCAAAAAATGATGAAGATACTATGCAATCCATTTTTGTCAATAGAAACAAGAAAAAGAGTTCTTAAATGTTATGTAGAGTCAGTCTTAACATATGGATGTGAATCATGGGAATAAGAAAATCACTGGAGTCTGTAGAAATGTGGGTTTACATAAGAATGTTGAGAATAACATGGACAGCTAAGAAAAGTAATGAAAACGTTCTGCAAGAGGCCAAAGCAAAAAGAGAGCTAATTTCCAATGTTAGGAAGAAACAATCATCATTTTTTGGCCATGTAATGAGAAGAGAACAACTGGAATATATTGTACCAACAGGGAAAATCGAGGGACGAAGAGATAGAGGAAAACAAAGAGAAAAAATACCAGACAGCTTAAGAGAATGGCTTGGCAGAAGGTCAACAAAAGAAATGATAAATAACTGCCGAGATCGGAAATTGTGGAGAGACATTATCACCTAGGCCAGCAGGCCCGGTACTTGATGATGAATACGAAATTGATTTTTTTTCCTAACTGCCTCATGAATCTTGATCCTTTCAGTGATGTTAGACAGCACATAGGGGACATAGAGTCTCCCATCATTGTGACATTTAAAAAAAAAAGCAGAAAAAAGTGGTATGGCAGTAGCTTTACGTGGTAATTAACAAAACAAAAGACGACGTTTCGGCCAAGTAGACCTTCAGCTGGAACAACAGCAGCTTCGCATCTCTATGCATCTCGGTGCATCTTGATGCTTTCATTCCCGCCATTGTCTTTATTCTGGGCATGATATTCGGTTACAGAGAGCGAGTCTATGCCAGCCTTACCTCTTTTGTTAGAGTTCTTTTCAGTGTTTCTTGAGGTCGTCCTCTTTTCCTCAGACCTGATGTTCCCTATTTGAGAGACTGTTTAGCAATTTGTATTGAATTTAAATATTTGTGAACTTTATTAACCTCGGACGGAAGATGTACAACAGAGGTGAGATGCAGAATAGCACAGGCAAAAGCAGCTTTCCAAAACTTGAGGAAGATGCTATGCAACCCATTTTTGACAATCGAAACCAGAAAAAAAGTTCTTAAAAGTTATGTAAAGCCAGTCTTAACATATGGATGTAAATCATGTGCAATAAAACAACAGACGAGAAAATCACTGGAGTCTGTAGAAATGTGGTTTTACAGAAAAATGGTGAGAATACATAGACAGCTAAGAAGAGTAATTAAAACGTTCTGAAAGAGGTCAAAGCAAGAAGAGAGCTGATATCCAATATTAGGAAGAAACAATCATCACTTCTTGGCCATGTAATGAGAAGAGAACAACTGGAATATATTGTAACAACTGGGAAATTTTAGGGATGAATAGAGAGAGGGAAGCAAAGAGAAAAGATACCAGACAGCTTAAGAGAATAGCTTGCAGAAGTTCAACAACAGAATTGACAATAACTGTCTAGATCTAAAGTTGTGGAGAGACATGATCACCATCGCCAGCAGGCCCGGTACCTGATGATGATAGTGTAGTAATACTCTGGTCATTTCTTCTAAGTACATTTCCGAAATATGCTCATCTTCTATTCTTTATAGTAGACGAATTTGCATGGGCTTTTTCTCTTATTTTCAACTGTAGTCTTGGATTCATTCCACTTAATGGAAAACGGTTGGTCTCGAGGCAAGACGCCGGCTTCGAGACAGAGGGGTTGTGGGTTCAAATCCCGGCTAGTTGGGATTTTTATTTATGATTTCTCTCTGCGGCAACCACCCCTGGTCTCAGCAGTGAGGCCCTCCTTGAAACGTCAATTACTCATCGACCCAAAAAATATGAGTATCTCTGAAGACGGAGTTTTCTGCCTGTGCGGCGAGGGACCCCTGTGCACACGGATGCCGGAGAAAAACGGATTAACACGAAAAGTTCAGTTCCAAGTCTCTAGGGATAAAAGCTGGCGAACGCAAAAAAAAAAACAACCTCTTTTGTCTTTTTCCAGCTTTCACACACATCAGTGAGGGTGGATAATACGCTTTGAGTGAGGGTAATACGCTTTGAGTGAGGGTGGATAATACGCTGAGTGAGGGTGGATAATACGCTTTGAGTGAGGGTGGATAATACGCTTTGAGTGAGGGTGGATAATACGCTTTGAGTGAGGGTGGATAATACGCTTTGAGTGAGGGTGGATAATACGCTGAGTGAGGGTGGATGATACGCTTTGAGTGAGGGTGGATAATACGCTTTGAGTGAGGGTGGATAATACGCTTTGAGTGAGGGTGGATAATACGCTTGAGTGAGGGTGGATGATACGCTTTGAGTGAGGGTGATAATACGCTTTGAGTGAGGGTGGATAATACGCTTTGAGTGAGGGTGGATAATACGCTTTGAGTGAGGGTGGATAATACGCTTTGAGTGAGGGTGGATAATACGCTTGAGTGAGGGTGGATGATACGCTTTGAGTGAGGGTGGATAATACGCTGAGTGAGGGTGGATAATACGCTTGAGTGAGGGTGGATAATACGCTTGAGTGAGGGTGGATAATACGCTTTGAGTGAGGGTGGATAATACGCTTGAGTGAGGGTGGATAATACGCTTTGAGTTGAAAATTCTAGATTTTGTTTTTGCGCTGAGTTTTGCGCAGATGTTCTGTTAGTAGCTACAGCACTGAGGAACACAAAAGTTAGACGACCTGGGTGACCTAAGAGAAATACTCTACAAGCTCTGTCAGATATGCAGAAAAACCCTGATTCATCTCACTGCCAAATTTCTGGAAACCATGAAGCATTCAAGTAGGGAAAGAAGAAAAAAACAGTAATGACCCCCGTCTCACCAAGTTGTGTATAGGGAATATGGTGTTAGTGGCCATCATTTGTATAAACCTTCGGCACATCCTTTTTGGGGTAATGTGGTCGGTATTACGCCTGTGGCGCTTTACTTTCCCAGAAAAAAATCAGGTACCCGTTTAAGGCTGGGTGAACCAGGAAACCGTCGATCAGGTTTGTCAGGGAAAGGAAAGTGACAAGGAATTTATACCAGCCTGACACAAGTACAACTTAAGAGAAATCCAAAAGGCTTGTCAAGAAGAGATTTATGAACAAATTGAAAACAAAAGACCAATAAAAATTATACTTACTACCATCTCAACAGAAAAGGTAAAAATTGTTAGACTCCGAACAGGCCATAGCAGATTGAAGTACCACCTTTTCAACATCAAAAGAATAGGAACCTCTGTCGAATGTGACTGTGGTACGGGCAAAATGACTGATGAACATCTGCTACAGTGATGCCCAACATATAGTGAACAGAGAAGGCGTTTGTGGCCATGACTCGTACCATACCGGGACAGACTGTATGGAGATGTCACCAGCGTTGAGCTGACATGTGCTTTCTTTGAACTTATTAACATTGATCTAGTCTGGTCGGGTAATTTTACCTGCTACTGCATACAACAGACAGTACAACCTACCGCTTTGTAGGTATGCTAGGGAGAGTAAAAGGATAAGGGAGGGAACCCTAAAGTAAAACAACCCCACTACCTTGTAGGTGAGACTTTTTACCTTTTTAATCAAAGGCTAGCAGAGTCAACCGTAAACAAAACTTTGGAAGGCAATAGAAAACCACCGCCGTAACTTTTTGTGTGTAATCATGGGTCGCCAGACAGCTTAAGAGAATTGCTTGGCAGATGGTCAACAACAGAAACGATCAACAACTGTCGAGATTGAAAGTTATGGAGAGACATGATCACCTACGCCAGCAGACATGGTACTTGATGATGATTAACAATGACGTCTAAAAGTGAAGGCAGCAGCAGCAGCATAAGAACCCATTTACCTAATTCGTTCTCCACTTCTTAAACCCAAACACCTTACTCACTTTTATTCAAACACCTCAGTAATTAACAAACCAAGTTCAAAGCAAAATACTATGAGCGACCACATATACATTACACACACACAGAACCTATGCACAAAACAGCATGAGTATGGCCTAGCTTATAAGCAACATCCACAAAGCAGTGTTATAAACAACATTCACAACATCAAAGCAAAACATGTGCGCCCTCAGAACATTCTCGTTCAGTCTATTAAATCTGCCTCTTGCAGCTGTGTTTCTTGTCTAACGTTCGTTTCTGACGACAGAACGAGAAGGCGCAAATATTATTTACAACCATAAACTAAAGCTGTGTAAAAATACACACCCCCCTTCCTTTCCAATAAGCGCCGCATTTTACCTGACATATACATCGGTGCTGTTACATTTCACAGTTACTCATTTTTTTACTTTGTTGCTGTCGCGATTGTTCACCCAAACTCTCAGACTTCTTTTCCGAGCTTTCTTCTCATTGTAGCTTGTTTAAATGGACTCATAAACAGAGGTAAACGTTTGCATTTCCCAGTTGCTCTCTTTCTTCTCAGTATGTCAATCATCAATTTGAATCACCAGAACAAATTTATTTCTCTCGGTCATAGAACAACATCTTCTTATATTTTTATAACATGTTTACGCCTTCAAAATAAACTTGCGCAAATAACTAAATGGTTTTAGTCTGTTTCTTAATTTATCAACATTTCTGCATCGATATGTCAAAACTTTAAATTGAAATGTTAAAATGTGAAATATTATTTTAAAGAGAAATTCTAAGATAAATATTATAGCAGAACTTTCAAAACTGAAAGTTTTTAATGAAAGTTTGAGACATATTGTTGTTATATTTTCAAGTATGAATCACTTTTATTTAGTTTTTCTCAGATAAAAAATTGTACATGAAACATTGAATTATAGATTTCAGAAATAATAAATTATATTAAATCTTTCTAAGGTCAAATTTTTGTCTGGAGTTTTCAGATAAAACAAAGCGTTCTACACCTTTAAAATAAAACAAAGAGTAATACACCTTTCACATATAACAAAGTGTTCTACACCTTTCAGATATAACAAAGTGTTCTACACCTTTCAGATAAAACAAAGTGCTCTACACATTTCAGATAAAACAAAGCATTCTACGCCTTTCAGATAAAACACAGAGTAGTACACTTTTCAGATATAACAAAGAGTATTACACCTTTCAGATAAAACAAAGAGTAATACACCTTTCACATATAACAAAGAGTAATACACATTTCAGATATAACAAAGTGTTCTGCACCTTTCAGATATAACAAAGTGTTCTACATCTTTCAAATAAAACAAAGCGTTCTGCACCTTTCAGATAAAACAAAGCGTTCTACACCTTTCAAATAAAACAAAGCGTTCTGCACCTTTCAGACACAACAAAGCGTTCTGTACCTTTCAGATAAAACAAAGAGCAGTACACGTTTCAGATAAAACAAAGTGTTCTGCACCTTTCAGATATAGCAAAGCGTTCTGCACCTTTCAGATGTAACAAAGTGTTCTGCACCTTTCAGATATAGCAAAGCGTTCTGCACCTTTCAGATATAGCAAAGCGTTCTGCACCTTTCAGATATAGCAAAGCGTTCTGCACCTTTCAGATATAACAAAGCGTTCTGCACCTTTCAGATATAACAAAGTGTTCTGCACCTTTCAGATATAACAAAGCGTTCTGCACCTTTCAGATATAACAAAGCGTTCTGTACCTTTCAGATATAACAAAGCGTTCTGCACCTTTCAGATATAACAAAGCGTTCTGCACCTTTCAGACATAACAAAGCGTTCTGCACCTTTCAGATATAACAAAGCGTTCTGTACCTTTCAGATATAACAAAGCGTTCTGTACCTTTCAGATATAACAAAGCGTTCTGCACCTTTCAGATATAACAAAGTGTTCTGCACCTTTCAGATATAACAAAGCGTTCTGTACCTTTCAGATATAACAAAGCGTTCTGCACCTTTCAGATATAACAAAGCGTTCTGCACCTTTCAGACATAACAAAGCGTTCTGCACCTTTCAGATATAACAAAGCGTTCTGTACCTTTCAGATATAACAAAGCGTTCTGCACCTTTCAGATATAACAAAGCGTTCTGCACCTTTCAGACATAACAAAGTGTTCTGCACCTTTCAGATATAACAAAGCGTTCTGCACCTTTCAGGTATAACAAAGCGTTCTGTACCTTTCAGATATAACAAAGCGTTCTGTACCTTTCAGATATAACAAAGTGTTCTGCACCTTTCAGACATAACAAAGCGTTCTGCACCTTTCAGATATAACAAAGCGTTCTGTACCTTTCAGATATAACAAAGTGTTCTGCACCTTTCAGATATAACAAAGCGTTCTGTACCTTTCAGATATAACAAAGCGTTCTGTACCTTTCAGATATAACAAAGTGTTCTGCACCTTTCAGACATAACAAAGTGTTCTGCACCTTTCAGATATAACAAAGCGTTCTGCACCTTTCAGATATAACAAAGCGTTCTGCACCTTTCAGATATAACAAAGTGTTCTGCACCTTTCAGACATAACAAAGTGTTCTGCACCTTTCAGATATAACAAAGCGTTCTGCACCTTTCAGATATAACAAAGCGTTCTGCACCTTTCAGATATAACAAAGTGTTCTGCACCTTTCAGACATAACAAAGCGTTCTGCACCTTTCAGATATAACAAAGCGTTCTGCACCTTTCAGATATAACAAAGCCTTCTGTACCTTTCAGATATAACAAAGTGTTCTGCACCTTTCAGATATAACAAAGCGTTCTGCACCTTTCAGACATAACAAAGCGTTCTGCACCTTTCAGACATAACAAAGTGTTCTGCACCTTTCAGACATAACAAAGTGTTCTGCACCTTTCAGATATAACAAAGTGTTCTGCACCTTTCAGATATAACAAAGTGTTCTGCACCTTTCAGGTATAACAAAGTGTTCTGCACCTTTCAGATATAACAAAGTGTTCTGCACCTTTCAGATATAACAAAGCGTTCTGCACCTTTCAGATATAACAAAGCGTTCTGTACCTTTCAGATATAACAAAGTGTTCTGCACCTTTCAGATATAACAAAGCGTTCTGCACCTTTCAGATATAACAAAACGTTCTGCATCTTTCAGATATAACAAAATGTTCTGCAGCTTTCAGATATAACAAAGCGTTCTGCACCTTTCAGATATAACAAAGCGTTCTGTACCTTTCAGATATAACAAAGCGTTCTGCACCTTTCAGATATAACATGCGTTCTGCACCTTTCAGATATAACAAAGTGTTCTGCACCTTTCAGATATAACAAAGCGTTCTGCACCTTTCAGATATAACAAAGCGTTCTGTACCTTTCAGATATAACAAAGTGTTCTGTACCTTTCAGATATAACAAAGCGTTCTGCACCTTTCAGATATAACAAAGCGTTCTGCACCTTTCAGATATAACAAAGCGTTCTGCACCTTTCAGACACAACAAAGCGTTCTGTACCTTTCAGATAAAACAAAGAGCAGTACACCTTTCAGATATAACAAAGCGTTCTGCACCTTTCAGATATAACAAAGCGTTCTGCACCTTTCAGATATATCTCAAGTCCCATATATCTTAGCCAATTTCATCACCGTATATACCTACTATGATTTGTTTTCTCCTTTTCATTGTATTTTTGGCAGTGAATATATAAATATTGACTCTGCACTTCTGAGTTCTTTCAGATTTAACGTTTAGCTTTTTCCTGCAGAATGTAATTCTTGAACAATTTTGTTGTTGTGGTGTTCTCGGCACTGAACCGTACAGATATGGCTACATGCCTTAAATAGGGGCTTAAAAATAAACATCTGTTCCCGACTCTTCTCCAGATATTTACCTCGCTTCATCCTCGTTCTGGTCTGTCCTGTTCATACGGGCATTTCTGGGAATTATGCCTCACGTGTGGATTTTGGCAACAGAGTATATCTATGATCACGTGATTATCCTAAACATGGAGGATATATTTTGGCAACATGTGCGACGAAGATCTGCTAGATGATGTCACGAAAAAGCGGGAAAAGGTGGGGGGGGGGTGTAAATAAACGAAAACATTACTAGGGGAAGATAATAATGGTAGACTTGTTGTTGCTGTTGTTGTTGTTGTTGTTGTTGTTGTTGTTGTTGTTATTGTGTTCGCCAGCTTTCATCTCTGATGAAGTTCCTAGAGGCTAGGAACTGAATTTTGCGTGTTAATCCATTTTTCCCTGGCAGCCGTGTGCATAGGGGTCCCTCGTCGAACAGGCAAATAATTCCGTCTTGGGACGGAATATTTTTTTCCGTCGACGAGTAACTGACGTTTCAAGACGGGCCTCGCTGCTGAGACCAGGGGTGGTTGCGGCAGAGAGAAATCATCAATAAAAGTCTCAACCGGTGGTAGACTTCAACTCAGCGTTTACTTTTCTTCGTTGCCCACATTTAGACGAACACTGCTAGAGTTTCTTGTGGACACTAAATATGAAAACATAATAGAAAAATGAACCCATTTAAATGTAGATTTATATAGAATGATGGGAAGAATTTTGCAGACAAAGAAGTAGACAATGACATTTTCAAACAGAGATTGGCACAAAAATATAATCATAAAAGTATTTTCTACCAATGAATCTATGTCGCTCAGACTTAAAATAGAGATCTAAGTAACCGTGTTTATTATTTGTTGTCTTTTTTTTCACTGACAAAGGCATGTGGTCAAAACGTTTATCATTTTGTTTAGTTTTATTTTTAGCAAAGCTGTTACATACAATTTTATATTTTATTTTATTTAATATATACTTTAAAACAGCCGAATCTAAGGAAATAAATATTTAAAGCTTTCGAACGAGACAGATGACATGTTTTTTTCACATAAAGAGAAGCAATAACCTACTGAAAGACATCATAAAGGGGAAATAACAGAAAATCGAGATACAGACAGAAAAGACTAAAGTGAATCAACAACATTGAGAGAGAGAGGAAAAACAACAACAACAAACACCAACATGGCTGCAAACAAAGTGGTACTGACCTATAGTTTGCCAAACTTCGTTATGGAGACAGCACAAGATTATGACGTGGAGAAAACGTCATTTGCGATGTAACATGCTTTACAATAAGCTGTTTCCTTAACATTTGAGAACAGCATTTCCAAGTTTCGCAGTTGCCTTGTCTCTTCATTAGTCGAACTATATAGATTAACAAGGCAACCAAGGAGAAGCGAAGTACGAATCTCTGTCAGCTCTATTTCACTTATTCTTACAACATCAGTAAACTATGAGTTACTGATTGCTTTCAGTCAATGATGCGTCAGCGATGTCAACCCTGTACTGTACGCATCGTGAACATTTCACACCTCAACCTGTTGAAGTAGTATAGCCAGCCCCAACTTCGCTGCCTTTATAACTCCCACATGACATCTGTGGTACCCGTTTAAAGAGGCTGGGTGGATCCAGAGAATCTTTTAGATCGGAATACAATTGTTGCGACGACCTATATTTGAACCATGAACTTTCATCTCCGTAGGCGAATGCACTAACCACAACACTGCATGGTTTATAAACAACAGTAAACTATGAGCGCTATCAGTTAGCATGTAACCGTCAAAGTACTTAATTATATACACATTACCAACTTATAATTTATAGAGAATATCATCATCGTCGAGTGCCGTCTCCGCATCGATGGTTGGCAACCATGGAGCGCCATTCCGCTCTGTCTCTTGCTTTCAGAGCGCAGGTTGTCATAGGCTGACTTGTCCATACTTTTGTGCTACTCGCCCATGTTAGCCTTTGTCTGCCTCTGCCTCTATTACCTTGTATTTTTCCTTCCAAGATTGCTTTTAGTAGGCTAATGTGTCTTTGAACATGCCCCAACAATCTAATGTGTCTTGTTTGAATTGTATTTAGTAGTTCTCTTTTCATTTTTAGTTGTTTTAAGATTTCATCGTTTGTTTTCTATTCTTTCCATTGAATTCTTTCTATTCTTCTACGTATCCACATTTCAAAGGCTTCAATTTTCTGTTCGGTTTTCTTCTCTACTGTCCATGTTTCTGCACCATACAGGAATGTTGAGAAGATATAACATATTTTCTATTCTTAGCTTTAGCCCTGGTGTTATTTGTTTGTTTATTTGTTAGTATATTTTTTTATAGCATTAAAATTGCATGTATCTATCCTATTATTTTGTTTTCATTAGTTTTACATTTCCCATCACTGTTTATAGAGAACAGTTAAATTCATTCAACAAAAATAAAGTGCTGGCATGATTGCACTGGAAAAGTTTCGACAATGAAGGTAGAGGAAATTAGTGTCTGATGAAGTTCCTGCATAAGAAAATGAACAAATGATAGCGAAAAAAAAAGAAATATTTATATTAATTGGTAAAATTATAACATTGAAAATGTATTTATTTACAGCCATATTTTGGCCCCAATCAAAAATTATTCTAACGCTCGCACCTCGAATGTAATTCCGGCTTCTTGCCTGCATGACTTAACTACCCTCTTAGTTATGACCATCATGCAATAAAGCAACGTTTTTCTTAACCATTTATATTTGCCTCAAAATTACTCACTTGGAAACGGTGTAAAAAGGGCTTACAGTAAATGTGATCCCCGCTCGTTACCGAGCAGGCCTGGCTTTCCGAGACTTTATCAAGGTCACGAGCATACACTCGTCTCGAGCGCTCAACCCAAAGGTAATGCTTCATTAGTGATAATTTGACCAATCATGAGAGATCTGTCGATAGTTGCACGTTCTTTCCGCTCTTCTTTCACAATAATAATGTCCGATTTAATGCCGACCTTTCTGTAGTCATTAGGAATGTATACATTTGCGACCTTTATCACTGACCTGCTTGCAGTTGTTAAGGGCGTTAGTTTCGCTGTTCGCAAAAGGTCATCTGATGAATTTGTTCAATACATTTTAAAATTATGTTTTACCTGTGCTTTATTGATTCACAAAATTCCATATTAGAAAAATGAATGAGAGTGTTGGACTATCGGAAAATAGAATTTCGTATACCAGATGTAATTGAGGTTTGGTCATGCTAATGGCATGAGGGATCGCGGATGACAAAGAGAAAAGATGCAAGATTAATTGGCGTTGTGGCACGATGAACAGTCATCAGATTTGATACGATGTACAAAAACGTATGGCACATGATGATGAAGGTGGAGTCGCAATAGCTCAGTGGTTAGTGAACTTGACTATAAGGGACAAGAGCCGGGTTCACCCAGGCTTAAATAGGTAATGGATTTTTTTTTTTTAATGGGAAAGTTAAACGGTACAGGCGTTATACCGACCACATTACCCCAAAAATTTGGTATAGTGCCCATATTTGTCAGTGTCTAACTGGCACACTGGGTGATGTGGTCTGTATCACGCACAAAAAATATATACTTTTCAAGAAAAATTCAGAACACGTTTACGGCTGGGTGAACCAAGGAGCGGTGAGGATTGAAGATACCTTCCTGTCCAATAACCACTGAAGTTGTAACTGTTCCTTAATTAATTGAAACTACAAGTAACATTAACACTGGAGCCGCGATGGCAGAGTGGTTAGAGTGCTCGTTTACTGATCACGAGGAGATAGGTTCAATTCTCAAATCGAGTGGGGTATTTATTTCTGGCTGACATGGATTCCTAAAAAAACAAAAATCACACGGAAGATTCACCACAAAAATACATGGTAGAACAGCATAAGAGGTGGGTACCAGAAATGTTCCCTGAGAAAGTGAGGCGATTCACCACATGAGAGGTGGGTACCAGAAATGTTCCCTGAGAAAGTGAGGCGATTCACCACATGAGAGGTGGGTACCAGAAATGTTCCCTGAGAAAGTGAGGCGATTCACCACATGAGAGGTGGGTACCAGAAATGTTCCCTGAGAAAGTGAGGCGATTCACCACATGAGAGGTGGGTACCAGAAATGTTCCCTGAGAAAGTGAGGCGATTCACCACATGAGAGGTGGGTACCAGAAATGTTTCCCGAGAAATTGAAGCGGCCCACAACATGAGAGGTGGGTACCAGAAATGTTCCCTGAGAAAGTGAGGCGATTCACCGCATGAGAGGTGTGTACCAGAAATGTTTCCCGAGAAAATGAAGCGGCCCACAACATGAGAGGTGGGTACCAGAAATGTTTCCCGAGAAAATGAAGCGGCCCACAACATGAGAGGTGGGTACCAGAAATGTTTCCCGAGAAAATGAAGCGACCCACAACATGAGAGGTGGGTACCAGAAATGTTTCCCGAGAAATTGAAGCGGCCCACAACATGAGAGGTGGGTACCAGAAACGTTTCCCGAGAAATTGAAGCGGCCCACAACATGAGAGGTGGGTACCAGAAATGTTTCCCGAGAAAATTAAGCGGCCCACAACATGAGAGGTGGGTACCAGAAATGTTTCCCGAGAAAATGAAGCGGCCCACAACATGAGAGGTGGGTACCAGAAATGTTCCCTGAGAAAGTGAGGCGTCCCACCACATGGCCCATTTATATGGCAATGATCATTCACAAACATTTGAACTAACAGTAATCCTTCCCACTAGCCAGTACGGTAACTGTTTACTTCACCTTTATGTTGTTAATAGTTTAAAGCAAGATCTACATATTCCGTGCCCTGGCAGAGTAGGCAAAGTGAAATGAGGAAGCAAGTACCAATGTTTAGACTTAGCACATGGAATATAAGGACCAAGAAGGACAAATTAGAACAACATCCCTCATAGATAAAGAACTAAATAGGCTACATGTCGATATTGCTGCCCTCCAAGAAACAAGACTCTCAGATTGTGGTTCTGTAAAGGGAGGAAATTATACTTTTTTCTTGCAAGATCTAAGCCCTGAAAAGCCACGTCTACATGGAGTAGCCTTCGCTGTACATAAACTAATCATCAGTTTAGAAATTCACGTATCTTGGATCCACAATTACGCAAACCACTTCTCTTGAGGATGAAATAACAGCCGAATTGGTAAGGCAGCTACGACTTTCAGCAAACTCACAGAAAGGGTCTGGAACAACACGAAACTGTCACTAAATACCAAACTCTTAATATATCAAACTTGTGTTCTTAGCACACTATTATACGAATCTGAAACCTGGACAACATACTCAAATCACGAAAAAAGACTAAATGTCTTCCACATGCGATGTCTCCGCAGAATAAAAAGTAAAGTACCCCCGGCACGCCAAGTGGCGTATAGGGAATATGGTGTTAGTGACCATAAATTTTACAGACCTTCGGCACATGATTTTTGGGGTAATGTGGTCGGTATAACGCCCGTGCCGCTTCACTTTCCCAGAAAAAAATCCGGTACCCATTAAAGGCTGAGTGAACCCGGAAGCCGTCGTTTGGGATCGAACCCTACCCCTTGTCCTTTGTAGTCCAGTTCACTAACCACTGAGCTATCGCGGCTCCCTGTCTCAGCAGAATAATGCACATCAAATGGCAGGACAAAATAACCAACTTAACTGTCCTGCAATGTGCTAAGACCCCAACAATCATGTCGATGCTCCTCATATGTCGAAGATGAAAAAGGCTAGGGCATGCCAGCGGATGGAAGAAAAACGCATCCCCAAGCAAATACTGTATGGTGAACTAATACGCTGAAAAAGACAAATCGGCAGACCTAAACTACAATATAGAGATATCTGTAAATCATTTCTGAGTAACTTCTCCATCTGTGAAAATGACTGGGAACATCTGGCAAGTGATCGCACATCATGGAGAGCATGTTTAAGGAATGGTATAACATCATTTGAGACTGTGCTAAGGCAAAACTTAGAAGAGAAAAGATTTATGAAAAAGTATGGAAAACCCTGTGGACCAGTGGGCCTGACTTGTTCATTCTGTGACCGCATGTGTTTGTCAAACATTGGTAGAATTAGCCACGAGAGAAGCTGTTCGACAAAAACAAAACCTCAAAAAAATACACAATAGCCTCCACTAGACCGTCTGACAAGACGAAAAGGGCTATATATATTGTTAATATCGTTTCATGTTAATGCTGATCTGTTCTTTCATTTGTCCAATCTACCTTTTAACTAATCTGCTTCCAAATATCTGTGTTACAGAACTGTTCCCTTGCTTTTCTGAATGTATTACCTTGTCTATGTGATATATGACATTGTGACATATATAACATAACCCTGTTCCAATATATAAAACAAGGAGTCAGACAAGCCTGTATTCTGTCGCCGGATTTGTTTTCAATTCACAGCTAAAATATTATGAAATCAATAGTAGATATAAAAGGAATTGAAGTCGGCGGTCTCAATATAAACAATTTGCGTTATGCGGATGACACAACCTTAATAGCAGAGACACAATGAACTACAAGAAATGGTAGACATAATAGTAAAAGAAAGTAACAAGAAAGGTCTCAATCTGAATAGTACGAAAACAGAAGTAATGGTTATATCGAAGAAACAATCATCACTATCATGCAGCATACAAATAAACAGGACAAATCTGAAACGAGTGCAACGCGTCAAATATTTGGGTACAATAATAACATCAGATGGAAGATGCACCACAGAAATAAAAAGCAGAATAACTCAGGCGAAAATAGCATTTCAGAAAATGAAAAATTTCATATCCAACAAATCTATGTCAATAGAAGTGACATAGAGATTCATCGATGCTATATAGATCCAATTCTGACCTGCGGAAGCGAATCATGGACCGTAAACTAAGGAATGAAAAGACAATTAGATGCGACAGAGATGGGATTTCCCAGTAGAATATTGAAAGTTCCCTGGACAGCTAAAAAGACCAACGAGGAAATTCTCAAAGAAACCAACACAAAAAGGGAGCTCATAAAAAACATCAGAAAGAAACAATCAACATTTTTCGGCCACATCATGAGAAGAGAAAAATTGAAATACTTAGTTACAACTGGCAAAATTCAGGGAAAGAGAGGTTGCAGGCGACAAAGAGAGAAAATATTAGATATCTTGGTGTCATGCCATGGAAAACAGTCAATAACAGAATTGATATGATGCAGGTGGATAGAAGATTGTGGAAGGACATGATCGCCTACGACAACCGGTATGACACATGATGATGATGATGAGATTTATTCTATCAATCTATCTATCTATCTATCTATCTATCTATCTATCTATCTATCTATCTATCTATCTATCTATCTATCTATCTATCTATCTATCTATCTATCTATCTATCTATCTATCTATCTATCTATCTATCTATCTATCTATCTATCTGTCTATCTATCTATCTGTCTGTCTGTCTGTCTGTCTATCTGTCTGTCTGTCTGTCTGTCTGTCTGTCTGTCTGTCTGTCTGTCTGTCTATCTATCTATCTATCAATCTATCTATCTATCTATCTATCTATCTATCTATCTATCTATCTATCTATCTATCTATCTATCTATCTATCTATCTATCTATCTATCTATCTATCTATCTATCTATCTATCTATCTATCTATCTATCTATCTGGCTTAGCAGAAGGTCAACAACAGAAATGATAAAAAGCTGCCGAGATTGAAAATTGTGGAGAGACATGATCACCTACGCCAGTAGGCATGGTATGTGATGATGATGATCTATCTATCACTCTTTATCTGTACTTCCTCTTAATTATTCCCTTTCGGGTATCGAGAAAGCTATATAATTCCAGTTCTCCCCCTTGTAGCAGCTTACTCATGGTCAATTGATTGTCTTTCTCGAATGTTTTCAGTCATTTTTGCTTTGGATTCACCACGGGCTCGTCTAGCATTTTCTCCTTTAATAAATGTTGTGTATGCTATTGAATCGCGTGGCACTCGTTCCAGATGAGCAAACTACTTCAATGTTGTCTCTGTGTATTGTTAAGAATTGATGAGACATTTTTTGTTTAGTTTTTTGGACAAGTCACACTCATACTCAATACACATCGAACAATGCCATAAGTGTTCAGAACTCATCTGAGATACATCCCTGAATATGTAGTGTCTAACAACATCTATTTCAATTTAATTTATTGGACAAGTCACACTCATACTCAATACACATCGAACAATGCCATAAGTGTTCAGAACTCATCTGAGATACATCCCTGAATGTATAGTGTCTAACAACACCTATTTCAATTTAATTTATTGGACAAGTCACACTCATACTCAATACACATCGAACAATGCCATAAGTGTTCAGAACTCATCTGAGATACATCCCTGAATATATAGTGTCTAACAACACCTATTTCAATTTAATTTATTGGACAAGTCACACTCATACTCAATACACATCGAACAATGCTTTAAGTGTTCAGAAATCATCTGAGATACATCCCTGAATATAGTGTCTAACAACACCTATTTCAATTGAATTTAACCGTGATCGTAGTACGTTTGGACACTGTCAAAGACGATAGATAAATATACAAGAAAAATGACAATCATAATGCTTCAATATAAATTATTTCCCTTGGGAAGTTCAAAGGTGCGTCAGAATTTATCATGTTAATGTCCAGGAATGTTGATGGTTTTCTTCAGGTAAAATGTACTCCCTGACACCAGAGTAGGCATCTTCAAGTCTTTAGTACAAAGAAATCAAAAGTAAAATAAAGAAAAGTGATAGGGATGCGAAATGTGAAAAGTCAGCTAACAAGGAAATATGTGTTTGTTTAAACGCAGAGATAGGTTAGAAGAATGGACAACAATAGCATCCGCAAGCAAATATTACATGAGGTGCTTATAGAAGGGAAGTAGCCTGTGGGTAGACTATGTCTGAGATTGATACAAAGATTTGTGAGTTCGCTGTTAGTGGTAATAATTATAAAAGACTTGCAGATGATCGTAGCAGATGGGGAAGATTTATAACAAGTGGTATAATTTCTTCCTCCTCTTCTTTCTTTCCACATGTGACTTCCATCGTGAAGGGGAGATATAGGTTGTGCTCTTTTGTCCCTTTGTTGGCTCCCCCTTGCTGTATGTTTCCTGGTGTTTATAATATTCCATTCATCACCATCATCGAGTGACATCTTCGCAACGAAGGCTGGCTACCGTGGAGCGCAATTCCGCTCTGTCTCTTGCTTTGATGGTGCAGGTTGTCATTGGCTGATTTGTCCATTTTTTGATGTTATTCGTCCATGTTAGTTTTGGTCTGCCTGTGTCTCTTTTACCCTGTATTTTTCCCTCCAAGATTCCTTTTAGTAGGTTGTTGTATCTCTTAACATGGCCAAAAAATAGCATATTCCAATATTCTAGTAACCAATTTTTTTTTATGGTAGACATCTGGGTCTGGTGCTCTCGTGACGTTTGTTGAAGACTCGTTGTGTTGTATTTTGATCTTTAATTCTTATTACGTGGCAAGACAAACTCTCTCCATCTCTCCGACGATCTCCATGTTTGTCTGCTCTATGCTTTATTGTAAAAATAAAATATCTCAGAACTTGACATTCCTTCATGCAAATCTTCGTCGTCTCTGAGTTCCAAATCGAATGTCACTTTTCGCGAAGTTACCCACTTCAATATCACATTTGTACACGCTGTGTTTTCTCCAATTTCAACTTCTTTATAAATATTTATCAACAATAATATCCGTCCCAAGTTGCTCACAAAATGACTGGCCAGTCGTTAGCATGGGCGAATTTTGCGTTAGAGGAAGATGTTGCGGTTCATAACTTGCTTGATTGTTTACTGAGGTGAAGATTTGTACATTGGAAAACAGGCAAAATGTGATAAAGTGAATATTATAGGTTGCGAAAATGTGCGAGTTATAAGTTGCTAGATTTTTATGCAGAAATATTTGTCAGTTAAAAATTGTACAATTGATGAGATCAATACTTGTCAGTTAAAATTTATTAAATTGATGAGACCATTATTTGTGCTTTAAAAGGTTATTAAATTGATGAGACCAATATTTGTGAGTTAAAGGTTATTAAATTGATGAGACCAACATTTGTGAGTTAAAGGTTATTAAATTGATGAGACCAATATTTGTGAGTTAAAGGTTATTAAATTGATGAGACCAATACTTGTGAGTTAAAAGTTATTAAATTGATGAGATCAATACTTGTCAGTTAAAAGTTATTAAATTGATGAGACCAATACTTGTCAGTTAAAAGTTATTAAATTGATGAGACCAATATTTGTGAGTTAAAAGTTATGAAATTGATGAGACCAATACTTGTGAGTTAAAAGTTATTAAATTGATGAGACCAATATTTGTGAGTTAAAAGTTATTACATTGATGAGACCAATATTTGTGAGTTAAAAGTTATTAAATTGATGAGACCAATATTTGTGAGTTAAAAGTTATTAAATTGATGAGACCAATATTTGTGAGTTAAAAGTTATTAAATTGATGAGACCAATATTTGTGAGTTAAAAGTTATTAAATCGGTGAAACCAATACTTGTCAGTTAAAAGTTATTAAATTGATTAGACCAATATATTAGTGAGTTTCAACTGGCAAAATTGGTGGAGGGAAATATTTACGAATTTAAAATTGTAAACATTAATTAGAGAACATTTGTGACCTAATAGTTGTAAAGTTTTTATCACGTGATTATAACTGAGCTAAAATTAATGTTTTTGTGTAGTTGAATGTAATATTTGATTTGGAGAATGTTAGTCTGACTAGGAACTCTGGAATAGGCTAGTCCGCATCTTAACCTAAGAGAACGAAAACGCTCTGTTGGAGTTTATATTTTATATGATAGAGGAAATTTCCACAGAAATAAAAAGCAAAATAGCTCAGGCCAAAATAGCATTTCAGAAAATGAAAAATATCTTATGCAACAAATCTATGTCAATAGAAATGAGAAAGAGAGTTCATCGGTGCTATATAGAACCAATTCTGACCTATGGAAGCGAATCATGGACAGTAGACAAACAAATGAAAAGACGATTAGAAGCCACAGAGATGGGATTTTCCAGAAGAATGTTGAAAGTTCCCTGGACAGCTAAAAAGACCAATGAGGAAGTTCTCAAAGAGGCCAACACAAAAAGGGAGCTCTTAAAAAACATCAGAAAGAAACAATCAACATTTTGTTGGCACATCTTGAGAAGAGGAAAGTTGGAATACTTGGTTACAACTGGCAAAATAAAAGGAAAGAGAGATCGCGGACGACAAAGAGAGAAAATACTGGATGGCTTGGTGTCATGGCATGGAAAACAGTCAACAACAGAACTCATACGATGCACTGTGGGTAGAAGATTGTGGAGGGACATGATCGCCTACTCCAACCGGTATGGCACATGATGATGATGATGATGCTGATGGAGGAAATTTAAACGATGCCAGGAAAAGATTTATGTTTAGTAGATGACAAGAGCACCTAACCGATTCTGTTAGAAATAACATGCCGTCTGACAATCCTCATCCCAACGTTGTTCTACCAATGCCAGAACTGGACTTTTGAATCCAGAGAAATAAGAAAAATAACCACTACCAAAATGAAATGTAATTAGACGCATGACAGGAAATAGCCTGAGAGATAAGATAGGCCTAGAAACACTAGGAAACATAACAGCAGAAGAAGCCAAGAGAAGAGAAAAAGACCACAAAATATATCTATATCACCCTTGGCTGTTGATAGGTAAACGAAAAAGGAAAGAAACAGAAGACGATCTGGCTGTGATGTTACAATAATTGAAACGTAAATTCAGGGAAGGTTTGCTCGGTGTGGTTATGTTTAAGAAGCAAAAAATGGAACACTGTTCTACCGGAAGTATTTATTAATTCAGAAACGAGACATGCTAAAATATCTGGAAGTTACATTTAATCACATTCTTTTCACAGTTGCTTGTCAATTATACTTTAGTTGATTTGCTCATGTATGTCTTTCTGTGAAGATAAAATATAGATCCTTCTTCTATTATTTGAATATTATTAGAGGACTCTGTATCTTTAAAAAAAAAAAACTTTTGTGGTTAAAAATTAAATAGTGCTTTCCCTGAAACTGTCAAATTTGCCAATCTTTGATCTTTTTGATATGGGCATTAACGACTCAAATATCATTCATACATAAATACTTCATCATCAATTATCAAGTACCATGCCTGCTGGCATCGGTGATCATGACTCTCCACAATTTCCATCTCGAAAGTTATTTATCATTTCTGTTGTTGACCTTCTGCCAAGTCATTCTCTTAAGCTGTTTGGTATCTTTTCTCTCTGCTTCCCTCTCTCTCTCTCTCTCGCTCTTAGTCCCTCAATTTTCCCAGTTGTCACAAAATATTCCAGGTGTTCCCTTCTCATTATATGATCCAAACAATGATTGTTTCTTCCTAATACTGAATATTAACTCTCTTTTTACTTTGGCCTCTTTCAGAACGTTTCCACTACTCTTCTTAGCTGACCATGGTATTCTCAACATTCTTCTGTAAAACCACATTTCTACAGTCTACAATGGTTTTCTTGTCTGTTGTCCTATTGTCCATGATTCACATCCATATGTTAAGACAGGATTTACATAACATTTAAGAACTCTTTTTCTTGTTTCTATTGTCAAAAATGGATTGCACAGTATCTTCCTCATTTTTTGGAAAGCTGCATTTGCCTGAGCCATTCTACATCACACTTCTGTTGTACTTCTTCCGTCTGAGGTTAACATTGTTCCCAGATATTAAAATTCATTTACCTGTTTTAATATTGTTCCACTTGTCTTTATTGTGCAATCCGGTGATGTCTTTTTGCACAAATACTTACTGTAGCTAAAAACTGTATGCTTTATATGTAGGGTCATAAATTGAAACCACTTCCATAAAATATCAATTTACAGAATATGTGCATTGTACTAGACTCAGGACAGCATCCATAAGCGCTGTTATATATACAGTAAAGTAATGAGCCCCGTCACGCCAAGTGGTGTATAGGGAATATGGTGTCAGTGACCATAATTTTTACAGACCTTCAGCACATGATTTTTGGGGGAATGTGGTCGGTTGTAAAATATCTAAGATATTAACTAAAATAGTTCTTTGAACTGAAAAACAGACAGCTTGTTTCATATAATCGCGATTTCGAACATACCTTTTGAGTAGGCTAGCCACACGTATCGTTTTTTTTTTAACAATACCATTATGTATATGTGTATGTATATTTGTTTGTGTGTTTGTATGTGTGTGTGTGTGTGTATTTTCGACTGAGCCGACTTTTTAATACAAATGTCCGTTTCTGTACAATTTTTAATCAGATCCGCTTACATTTCATGTATACTGCATATTTTAAGTTTCGGTATATAATTCAAACGTCAAAGAGGCTAAAATTTATGAGTTAAAAGATGCAATATTTATTACAGGAATATTTGTGATTTGAAGATTTGATGGCGAGATCCAGAAAGATTTCAAATTTATTAAACTGGAAAAGCTGTGAAAAAAATAAACAATGGTAACAATTAGTTAAACCTATAGTTATGGTTAGTAGAAGGCCCCGGTATCACTGCAAACGAATTAAAATCCATACTTGCTCAACCGCCCGTACCAGTGGGATCATCCGAATTAAAACTCATCCCATTGAAGGATTCACACAAAGAAAGACAGCTGCAGTCCCTATCATAGCAGCTACAGCACACGCCAAAATACATAAATAAGGCCAAAGTAAGGCCAAGTGGCACCGAAATGTGAAAGTAGCTGAACTGTCTTTCGTCATACATATCGTCACTTATCGTAAGCAACCGGAATGTATAAACACGATCCGGATGAAAAACACAGCACACAGCGTGCACAGAGCACTAAACTCAGTAGTTCCGAAACAGGACTTGTAATTGGAGGAAACTAAAATAAAAAAACTTTTCAGACTGGACCTAAATGGTTCCTACCGCCTATCCGCCATATTGACCGGAAGTACTCAGTTAAACTTATAGAGAGGCAAGACAAACTATGACGATTCGGCCAAGGCCTTCGTCAACACAAGAAAACGAGAAAAAGAAAACACGAATACTTATTCTAGTTAAAGCATAGCAATGATGTTCAATGCAGCGCCATCTGAAACAGAAAGCATTGGTCGATAAATGATTGAAGTACTAATGAAATGAACAGGATGCTATGATCGAGGTCCTAAAAAGTGCAAGGTGGGCAACTGGTGACATAATAGCATCGATCGGGCAGGTAGATCATCAAACGCTTAAAGGGACAAGAAATACAATAAAAGAGTGAATCCATTAAGATAGATGAAGGGAGAGACCCACAGAAGTAGCGAGGGGAGATAGGAGGGGAGAACAGAAGAGACATTGATAACAATGCTGATGTTGGTAGTGCAAGGAATGAAGGTAAGGGTGGTTAGAGTCTCTGAGAAGATCTATTCTAAAAAGTCTCTGCTTCATTTTCGTGCCAGGGCACGCTGATGTTAGAGGTAATGAACGTGTTGACAGACTCGTCAGTTTAGACGCTGTTGAGGGCGGAAGAACAATGGACCGCTTTGACATACGAAATTCCCCCAGGGACGCTGAACGAAAAAACGACTCAAAAAATGACCCTGAATCCGCATCCATGAACAGGCTTCATGAATATTACGTATAGGCGGGAGATGCCAGGCAAGGAGACTACGCAGGAATCCAAAGAAGACTTGTCAATCAACACCACATCGGTGTCGCTGGTCACTACACGTTAATAGATATTCTTCGTAAGAGAACTGATAGCTTATGGACTTACCAGATGTGAAATGAGAATGCCCTGTCGACCAAACTAAATTAGGATAAAAGATATGAGATAGTGAAAGAGGAGCCCACTGGCTAGGAGAAAGAATGGACAGAATTTAACTCTCACGGATGGAGAGTGCAAAACTGACTATGAGTCGGTTCTCCAATGCGAACCGGATGTGGGTATCGAAGAAGCAAGGCACGATACCAATAATCTGGGCGTCCTCAGAATCGAGATGGCGTGGAAAAGCTGTGTTGTGATGGTACACAACAATAATATATTAACATTATGTCCATTGTCCGTTTGTGGTGACAGAAACGTCCAACATCTTTCAAGCCAGAAACAGAGACAGAAACGTCCAACATCTTACTAGTCAGAAACAGAGACAGAAACGTCCAACATCTTACTAGTCAGAAACAGAGACAGAAACGTCCAACATCTTACTAGTCAGAAACAGAGACAGAAACGTCCAACATCTTACTAGTCAGAAACAGAGACAGAAACATTCAACATCTTACTAGTCAGAAACAGAGACAGAAACGTCCAACATCTTTCTAGTCAGAAACAGAGACAGAAACGTCCAACATCTTACTAGTCAGAAACAGAGACAGAAACGTCCAACATCTTACTAGTCAGAAACAGAGACAGAAACGTCCAACATCTTACTAGCCAGAAACAGAGACAGAAACGTCCAACAACTTACTAGTCAGAAACAGAGACAGAAACGTCCAACATCTTACTAGTCAGAAGCAGAGACAGAAACGTCCAACATCTTACTAGTCAGAAACAGAGACAGAAACGTCCAACATCTTACTAGCCAGAAACAGAGACAGAAACATTCAACATCTTACTAGTCAGAAACAGACACAGAAACATTCAACATCTTACTAGCCAGAAACAGAGACAGAAACGTCCAACATCTTACTAGCCAGAAACAGAGACAGAAACGTCCAACATCTTACTAGTCAGAAACAGAGACAGAAACATTCAACATCTTACTAGTCAGAAACAGAGACAGCAACATTCAACATCTTACTAGCCAGAAACAGAGACAGAAACATCCAACATCTGAATAGCCAGAAACAGCTGTTTCTGCAAAGACTCTGACTTAAGGTGGGTTAGAGGTAAGACGTCGGTAGCCCGATATGTCGGGTCTATTTCAAATTTCACCACAGGTGGTGGAAATATGTAAAAACGTACAATCCTTGCATTTTTTGGCTTTACCCTACCTAGTCTCTGCTAGTGAGCTCATATGGCTAGTCTTTTTATGGAAAAGAAAGTCTACTGTATACTCAGCGCACGCTAAGAAACACTTGGTCGTTAATATTTGAAAAGAGTAGGCCAAAATGACCGCTACTTGCGGATGCTATTGTTGTTCATTCTTCTAACCTCTCTGAAAGTTTAAAGAAATATTTCCTTCTAGCTGACTGTGATCAGTACTGTTTAAGATGGATGTGTCGGTCCAAAAGGCGTAGATATGGCGCCTTGTTGTAAGTTAGCAACACGACGCATCTACGCCCATAACGAATAAACACTAAGAAGGAGGGGGAAGATGAGAAGAAGAAGAAAATATTTAGTCCCTTTTTTTAGTATTATGAGATGTAAAGCTCTCTTTTGTAGAACACCCATTGCTAATGTAATACCCTTGGTTCTTCTCCTAAATTTGTTTGTTGAATGATTATCTATCTCCTTCGTTTTAAACAAATCCATTCTTTGAAGACAAGACACAACCGACAACATCTTGTAGTGGCTATAAATCGTTCGTGTTATCGCCCATTTACCCCTGACATCTTCAAAACAGAGCATTCTGAAATGGTGTGTTGTGCTTGTTTACAACTGTTTCAAGATTATCTGAAAGCTAAACATATCGGTGTATCTGGTCGCAGAACAAATCTAATAGCCCCAGGAAATGATCGGCAATTGGTAAACACCTTCACATAAAGAATATTTCCATCAGAAGTGCAGGGTAAAGAAGAAAAAGAAGATGAAAGCGACGGTTTAAAACACGGAAATGTCAAGGGAAAAAGTTAATAGGGCCAGCAAAAGCGTGTTAGGAAAATACAAGGAGGCGATAAATAAAATGAGTGGGTGGCAGAAAGAGAATAATTCACTTTGTGTAAAGTTCAGTCATTCAAACAAATGCGATGGGAAGTAGGTGAAGGTAGTCCCGTTATAGTTTGCCTGTGGATAATTTTATATTTGGTAATGTCCCTGTGGGTAATGAAGTGTTTCGTAATGAAGTGTTTGGTAATGAAGTGTTAGGTAATGAATGAAGTGTTCAATAATGAAGTGTTAAGTGATGAAGTGTTAGGTAATGAATGAAGTGTTAAGTAATGATTCAAGTGTTAGGTAATGAAATGAAGTGTTAAATAATGTATCAAGTGTTAGGTAATGGATGACGTTTTAATTAATGAATGAAGTGTTAAGTAATGATTCAACTGTTGGGTATTGAAGTGCTGGGTCATGAAATGAAGTGTTAAGTAATGAATCAACTGTTAGGTACTGAAGTGTCAGGTAATGAAATGAAGTGTTAACTAATGAATCAAGTGTTAGGTAATGAGTGATGTTTTAGTTATTGAATGAAGTTTTAGGCAATGAATGGAAGTGTTAGGTAATGAATCAAGTGTTAAGTAAAGAGGTGACTTTATTGTAAGGTAAAGGTAAAGTACGAGACTTGAATCGGCGTCTTAGCACGCACGTTTTCACCCATATGTGCTCGTCCGCCTATCCAGAAGTGTTCGGAGACTTCTGGATAGTGTCGCTTCAAGCATCGAAACCCCGATGCGAGGCAGCATTCCTCACCTTCCCAGAGTAATACCCTGGTACACATTTCTACCAACGACTGGGTCAAACGCAGGGGTATTTTTTTTCCAACCACGAGTACAATTCACACTGCTTCCAGCGGAAATCGAACACGGGTTGTCCGAACTCCTAACGTCGGTAGCTTAGTCGGGTAGTTTTCTCAACCTGGCAACCGAGGTCCCTTCCCTACTAATGCAGAGAAGGAGACACCTTGCACCTCTTTTGGTAGTGAAAACCCTTAGCCCGCTAACATTATGCTCTTTACATTGATCTTTAAACTCATTTCTGGCGTGATCGAGTTCCAAAGCCTCACTAAAACAAACGATAAAACTAGTCTTCAATATAAGCGCGTAACAAAACCCTTGTCTGTTGAAGTCTATAAGTGCATGCAGTGTCTTACTGCCAAGATAGTAATTCATCATTAAGTGCCGTCTCCGTAGTTGGCTACCATGGAGCGCCATTCTGCTCTGTCTCTTGCTTTCACAGCGTAGGTTGTCATAGGCTGACTTGTCCATCTGTTGATGTTACTCATCCATGTTAGCCTTGGTCTGACTCTGCCTCTGTTATCTTATATTTTCCCTTCCACGATTACTTTTAGCAGGCTTTTAACATGCCCCCAAAATCTCATTTGTCTTGTTTGATATGTGTTTACAGTTCTCTTTTAATTTTTAATTGCTTTAAGACTTCATCGTTCGTTTGTTTTCTTTTATTGCCATTCAAATCTTCCTATTCTTCTATACATCCAGATTTAAAGGCTTCAATTTTCTGTTCTGTTATCGTATGTCCATGTTTCTGCACCATACAGGAATGTTGAGAAGATTTAACATTTCGCTTTTCTTAGTTTTAGCCCTTGTGTTATTTGTGTTGATGTTAGTATATTTTTCATGGCATTAAAATTACTTTTTTGCTATTCATATTTTTTTGTTTATTTGAATTGTACATTTTCCATCACTGGATATAGTATGTCCAAGGTAGTTGTAGTTCTGAACTGTCTCTATGTCTATTCTTTAATTTTGATATCCACTTGTAGGTTTTGAGTATTATTTTTGTTTATGATCATAGTTGTAGTTTATTTTTGCTTGCTTGCTTGCGTTCGTCCGATGACTAAAGGAGTGCACCTCTTCATCATATGCCCTTAAAAGGACGCTAAGTGGGCGTGTGTGCGTTGTGTTGTGTTTACAGTATAACTGTGATATTTACGCCTTTCGGCCCAATCCATCCGACTTCAGCATGACATTTTTTAGTACCGGATTGTCTTCCCTCTTCGATGCATAGACCAGACTAGACAGGTTAGTTTATTACTAGAGGCACCACCGAGAGGTGGAGCAGGGTCTGGATGGTTCTGGTTCACCAATCCTGGCGCAAGCCATCAACTCTGGGTCACTGACGTAGTTTATTTTTCATATCTAATCCACATTTTTTGTTTGCCATATTTATTTCATTTCTACAGGAATAAAAATTGTCAACTCAAATGTTAAGACGGTCCTATTATATGGCTGTGAAACATGGAGAACAACAAAATTGACAATCACGAAGATACAGGCTTTCATTAATGGATGCTTGCGCAGAATAAAGGGATGGAAATGGCAGGACAAAATCACTAACATAGAATTATATAAATGTACCAGTCAAACACCAGTGGATAAAGAGATACAGCGAAGACGTTATCGCTGGATAGGACACACACTACGGAAGCCAACTGAGAGTATTACACAACAGGCCCTTTTTTAGAATCCCCAAGGGAAAAGACAAAGAGGAAGACCAATGAATTCTTGGAGAAGACAGATATAAGCAGAGATGAAGATGATGGGGAAGACATGGAATGATCTTAAAAGAATGGCAAAAAAACAGAACAACTTGGAAAGTGTTTGTTGAAGACCTATGCTCCACTGGGAGCTAAAAAGGAGGAAGAAGAAGAAGATATTTATTTCATTAAATAATTGTTGTAGATTCTCTGCTAGTAATACAGTATCAACAACACATCTTAGGTTATTGATTATCTTCCAACGGTACGGCTAAGGAAACAAATAACACAAGCACATTTTGCTCATTGATTACAACTGAATAGCCAAAGTAATTATAGAAAGTTAAAGCTATTATAGGCGTTGAGCTCCTCTAGGCGGATTTGTTTGCTCGAGTCCGACCTTGGTGGAGAGTAATCTGACGTCATAAATATTTCAGATGCCGCTTGCTGAAATCAGGAGAGGATAAATACTTGGAAATCTGATCTGATACAAATCCACCAATAGAAGTATATAAATAATAGAACCGGCACTAACTCTGACGAAATCAAGGATTAAGAGATAATGAAATGTGATCGAGTACGTTCGGGACTTGTGAACCAGAGGAAGAGATAGTTGAAACGGTATTGTTTAATGTAGAATCAAAGTACCAAACCACACAAGCTAGCAGTTTAATGTAGAATCAAAGTACCAAACCACACAAGCTGGCAGTTTAATGTAGAATCAAAGTACCAAACCACACAAGCTAGCAGTTTAATGTAGAATCAAAGTACCAAACCACACAAGCTGGCAGTTTAATGTAGAATTCATCATCATCATCAAGTACCGGGCCTAGTGGCGTAGGTGATCATGTCTCTCCACAACATTCGATCTCGGCAGCTATTTATCATTTCTGTTGTTGACCTTCTGCCAAGCCATTCTCTTAAGCTGTCTGTTATTTTTTCTCTTTGCTTCCCTCTATCTCTTCGTCCCTCCAATTTTTCCAGTTGTTACAATATATTCAAGGTGTTCTCTTCTCATTACATGGCCAAAAAATGATGATTGTCACTTCCTAACATTGGAAATTAGCTCTCTTTTTGCTTTGACCTTTCTCAGAACCTCTTCATTACTCTTCTTAGCTGTCCATGGTATTCTCAACATTCCTCTGTAAAACCACATTCCTACAGACTCCAGTGATTTTCTTGTCTGTTGTCCTATTGTCCATTATTCGCATCCGTATGTTAAGACTGGCGCTACGTAACATTTAAGAACTCTTTTTCTTGTTTCTATTGTCAAAAATGGATTGCATAGTATTTTCCTCATTTTTTGGAAAGCTGCTTTTGCCTGAGCCATTCTACATCTCACCTCTTTTGTACATCTTGCGTCTGGGGTTAACAAAGTTCCCAAATATTTAAATTCATTTACCTGTTTTAATATTGTTCCACTTGTCGTTATTTTGCACTGAGGTGATGTCTTTTTCTTTGTTGTTACCATTACCTCTGTCTTTTTGCTATGAAGGCTGAGTCCTTTATTTTTGCTTTCCTTCGAATCAAAGTACCAAACCACATCCGCATCTCGTTCGTTGCACATCAAAGTGTTGAACTTTAATCACGGAGAGTTTTACAATCGATCTAGGTAGAACCGAAAAATATGTCTCGTTTTTTTTTCTCCTTTTTTTTATTTGAGTAATTGTGAGATAATATTTCTTCTACGCTATTATTGACTGCTCACTTCTTCTATAGTTTATTCAGATTTGTAATATGTTTTCTGTTTGCCACGCGATAAAGACCCTATGATTCGAAACGTATTTTAAGTTGTAATCTTGTCGTAACAATAATGATGACACACAGCTATAGCTCGTTTCAAATCACGTGCCCAACTTCAAAACGCTATTACTCAGTAACCGTTTGTTAAAAACTGTTGAAATTTTCCAAATGTTATTAGAATGCAAAAGACCCTTTAAATGTATATTTAACAAATATCTTGCAGCTGTAGTTTTCTTAAAGCGGCGAATTTCTTTGATGTTTGTCAAAATTGTAAATTGTGAACCCCTAAATAATAGAAATTACCGTAGTTGCTGGTCTATGATTAATTTTCACTAGGTAAAGGCGTGGCCGTAATGGGGAAATAACCTAATAAGACAAAACACCAGGAGAATTATTGTCATCTCAGTTCGAGGACGGACGATAATATCAAGGTATACCTGTATGTCCAATTTTCATAGTTGTGTGGTCCTGAAAAGGACCGTTTGTTGAACTAATTTAAGGTAATATAGGGGCCAACATTGTGGGGGCTATATACTTTCATTCTGAATCAGATGAGTCTAAAAGATTAATAACTGTTTGGGGTTGAACATTCCACAAACCATCATTTTTCCAATATTCCTCTTCCTGTTTTAAGACGTGGTCTTCACATTTAGCCCAATAATCTTTGTCTATATTTAATCAAGCGAGATTAGCAAGAGTCTTTACATCGCATATTTTGAATGTTGTATTTTCATCTGCCACTTGTCCTTTTAATTTTGCCCACAATAGTTCTATTGGATTTAAATGAGCATGGTAAGGTGGCAGCCTCAAACTTATATGACCGTGCTCTTGGATAATCTTATCTATTTGAAAAAAAATCTTTGTCCTCTGTTTTTGCTTTACTAGAGATAGTAATTCAGGTTTTAAGTACATGTTATTAAATTGTATGTGCTCCTTTGTGAGCCATATCTTAATAGCATCTTTTGTACTTGATGACGTCGGGACTTTATCTTCAAGTGCAACAATGTTGTGGTACGCTGCATTGTCCATTATTAGGCAAGATGGTCGATCTAGTGATGGGAGAACAGAATTTTCAATCCAATGTCTAAATATGTGACCATTCATCTCAGAGTGATAATCCCGATTGTCTATGGATTTTGAAAGAAAAATGAGCTCTGCATTCTGTATTAGTCCATGTTGTCGACTACCTGCATGAGCAATTATCAAGCGCTGTCCTTTGCTGCTAGGTATTAATCTCTTAATCTTTCCATCTGATGACTGCCATTCCCTTTGGTTAGTATGGTGAGCATTGATCCATGTTTCATCCAAGTACACAATATCATAACCTTGCTTGCGCACCTCTTTTACTTCACGTAAGTACTTGCTTCTCATGACTACTATATGTGGCTTCTCACAGATGATGTTTCGTCCATTGGAATACTTTCTGAATGTAAAGCCTGCAGCTCTCACATTCCTCCATAATGTAGACTTTGATATTTCAATACTGTTGTTCTTTTTCAGCGATACTTTTAATTTTCTTATTGTAACAGTTTCATTCATACCCAACATTTTGCGAATTTCACTTCTAATAAGTTCACTGTCGAAATTATCCAACATTTTTGCTCTGCCTTGTGATTTTGTATATTTTGAACATTGACGGTCACGTGCTTGAATCCAGCGATTAAATGACCGTTTAGATAAATCCAAAATGTGTCTTGTCCTATTCTCAGGGTTTTCTAAAGAATGAAATAAACTTCCTCGTTTAGCCTCTTTGCAAAAATAGTCATACATTTTTATTGCGATGTTTTGTAAACTGCAGAATTTCATTTTAAGACTCATGATAAATGTTATCGTTCCACGTCTCCACCTATGAATGAACGGAAATGGAACACACAATTTCTCGTGTTTTTTGCAATCAAGTGTCTAATTGTGTGAAAAAACCACGGTAAAAGCGTGCAAACACGTCAATTTTACCGTGTATGGATTTTTACTCGCTATTTTTAACTCAAAATACTGTAAACATTAAGTTTTGACTACATCAATGGGTCGTTATAAATTTATATAAATCAAATAAGCAACAATAATAACCAAATGTTTTTTTTAAAATGAAATTAATTCCCTGTTGGGTTCTAATCATTATAACTTTACATGCAAATTTTGAACAACTTACAACAAGCGGTTAAAAAGCTAACGATTTTAAAAGTTGGGCACGAGTTATGAAACAAGCTATAACATTCGTTTTACTAAGGCCTAGAGGGTGAAATAATTTTATCCAAATCAGCCAAAGCCTGTGACGTCTTCAATTATGCGAGCTATACACGGTTGAAAAGAGAGATAATTTCTAATATTAGGAAGAAACAATCATCATTTGTTGGCCATGTAATGAGAATAGAACAACTGGAATATATTGTAAAAACTGGGAAAATTGAGGGACGAAGAGATAGAGGAAAGCAAAGAGAAAAAATACCAGACAGCTTAAGAGAATGGTTTAGCAGAAGGTCAACAACAGAAATGATAAATAACTGTCGTGATCGAAAGTTGTGGAGAGACATGATCACCTACGCCGCAGGCCCGGGTACTTGATGATGACGATAACGGTTGACGTCATTTTACCCACAACCGCCCCTGCTCGTAATGCTGAAATTGTCACAATATTTAGGTGAACTCTTTCAACCCGCGGGCCTTAGATAGTTAGTTAGTTGCCATTTACAGAACTATAGATGGTCGTAGCGAACTTTTGCTATTTATTAAACGTACAGTCGTGTAGCATACAGACGTGTGGCACACAAATATAAAAAAATAGGTAAAGAGCCCTGTCACGCCAAATGGCGTATAGGGAATATGGTGTTAGTGACCATACATTTTACAGACATTCAGCACATGATTTTTGAGATAATGTGGTCAGTATTAAGCCCGTGCCGCTATACTTTCCTATTTAAAAAAAATACGGTACCCATTTAAGGCTGGGTGAACCCGGAAGCCGTCGGTTGGGATCGAACCCTACCTACTTGTCCTTTGTAGTCCAGTTCACTAACCACTTAGCTATCGCGAATGGCATACACGAAAACCGGAAGCCGCGATAGCTCAGTGGTTAGTGAACTGGACTACAAAGGACAAGTGGAGTTCGATCCTGATTGACTGCTTTCAGGTTCACCCAGCCTTAAATGAATACCGGATGTTTTTCTGTGAAAATAAAAAGGCACGTACGTAATACCGACCATAATACCCCAAAAATCATGTGCCTCTAAGGTACCTTGTAATCAAGGTCTGTAAAAATTATGGTCATTAACACCATATTCCCTATACGCCACTTGACGTGACGGGGCTCTTCACTTACATATACGCATCATCTAAATAAGGCAACCCAAAAAGCAAGGAGGAAATTGGCTATTCTGAGAAAGCTATGTGGAACCACATGGGGTGCGATTGGGAAAATACTCAGTAAAGTTTACCAGCAGAGTATACGCTCACATTTAGAATATGGATCATCCGCATGGTGCTCAGCATCAAACTGCAAGAACTGGATAAAGTACAAAACCAGGCACTTAGGATCATCACAGGAGAAATTAAATCAACACCAATAATGGAGATGGAGAAATTGTGGAGGATACCAGCACTGAGATAACGGAGCACCACAAAGGTGCTGATACAGGCAGAAAAACTTGCATGCATGCTACGACATCCAATGAAGGACCGATTCCAGAATCTTGCATTGGGACGACTTAAGAGAAGCAGTTTTATCCACCAAGCATCGACTCCATAGTCACATGTGTACAAAATTCAAGATCGGCACATCAACTTCTTGTACATGTGGACAGGCGCCCCAGACTGCTGAACACATACTTCAAGACTGCACTGAATATAGTAGACTGAGGAAAATCCATTGGCCCATAGATACAACACTAGAGACAAAACTATATGGGCCACTGCAAGAATTACAAAAGACAGTAAAATTCATACAGGAAACGACACTGCAGATATAGACAATACTTCGAGCGAACGAAAGATAGATAGATCCACCAAGCCAAGCGTATTAGTAGACAAACACCAGACATGCCAAGAGTTGTTAACCCGCTACTGCCCATACCAGAACAGACTCCCTGGACAGAGGAATCAGGATTATCAATACAAATACGGACAGAAGTGAAAGGAATAGTTGACAAAGAGGAACAGAATAGTCTACAGCGAAAAACAATAACTCTCAGTTTCCTTGATGAAGAATACCCACAAGACATATGGATTCGTGTGTACACAGATGGATCAGCACAGAATGCAGTAAAGAATGGGGGAGCAGGTGTATAGAGTACCCAAATAACACTAGGGGTATGAATAAAATAGCAACAGGGAAATATTGTCACAATTATGATGCAGAAATACAAGCAATAAAGTTGGTAATAGAAAAACTGCTGAACAGTAATCTTAGTCCACAGCCTGTTTTTGACAGATGCAAGATCAGTACTCCAGGCACTACAATCCAAAAAATTATCAAATCTGCAGACCTTATTGACTGAACTCTGCAAGCACCACAGGGTAGACCTGCAGTGGATCCCATCACACTGTGGAATACCAGGACATGAGAAAGCAGATCAGTTGGCAAAGGAAGGTTCAACAGGCACACAACTAGATACACCGGTTACATACCATCATAAGAAACAGATAATCAAATCAATCAGAGGACCACACGCCCCAAATCAGGATGCCTTTCATAATATGAATAGATGTGAACAAGTTATCATTATACGCCTCAGAACAGGACACAATTGACTCCATAGTCACATGTATACAAAATTCAAGATCAGCACATCAACTACTTGTACATGTGGACAGGCTGAACACATACTTCAAGATTGCACAGAATATAGTAGACTGAGGAAAATCCATTGGCCCATAGATACAACACTACAGACAAAACTATATGGGCCAGTGCAAGAATTACAAAAGACAGTAAAATTTATACAGGAAACGACATTGCAGATATAGACAATACTTCAGGCGAACAAAAGATAGATATACACATCATCATCATTATTATCATCATCAAGTACCGTGCCTGCTGGCGTAGGTGATCATGTCTCCCCACAACTTTCGATCTCGACAGTTATTTACCATTTCTGTTGTTGACCTTCTGTCAAGTCATTCTCTTAAGCTGGTATCTTTTCTCTTTGCTTCACTCTATCTCTTCGTCCCTCAATTTTCGCAGTTATTACAATATATTCCAGCTGTTCCCTTCTCATTACGTGGCCAACAAATTATACATGGTCAAAAACATTATATATATATATAATGTAATAGCAAGTCAACAATAGATGTTTGCAATTTGATGTCAAAACAGCGTTGGACAGGTAATGAGGAAAAGAAATACTGAAAGTAATGTTGAAGCTACTATTTTAGACTTTATTTTTATTTGAGAGCGCCATCTAGAGCCAATTTAGCGTGATCTTAAGAAGACATTCAAGAAAAGTACGTCTAGCAGGCACAAGGGAAGTCCGGAGACTCTTTAGCTTCTGACAAGCATCAATAACGAGGACATCACAGAAACACTCCTGCTAGCACAGGGACTCATTATTGACAATTCCTGACAAAACTCAAATATCTCATTTCTGGAGGAAGAGAGATCTTTCTTTAGCTTTTTTTTACATAATTATCTAACCGATAGAGTAATTTTTTTAAAAAAATCTGCGACCGTGTTACCCTTTACTTGTGAAAATAATGCACGCTCGCAACTTCTCTTAATAACCACGGCAAACATTTTGGGTGCCGTTTTTGTATGAGATTGTGACTGACGAGTTCTTGCAGTTGGATAAAGTTCGATAGCCTAATCTTTTTTCCTGATCATAGGAAGGTCTCGACAGAAAAGGTGCACGAACTCCGTAAAACACGTAATCTCAGAGAAAAGGGGAAAACGTTTAGTCAATGTTAAAATATAGCCCTTTTGACTCTGATCCACGGTCCGAGTAACACAGGACACGCAGGGAAGACATTTTTATTTTCTTTAACATATTTCGATTATTTTTGTTTTGGATGTTTCGTTACTGGTTAGCTATGTAGGATTAGTTTCACTTACATATCTGTGTGTGTGTGTGTTTTGTTTGTTCCTGCTGAAGGCCTTTTGGGCCGAAACGTCGTTCAAATCTGTGTCGTCTACTAATCACGTAAAGCTTATAACATACCATTTTTTCTATTTTCTTTTTCTAATTTCCTTCACAATCAGCTTTACTGCAGCTTCGCATTTTTTTGCACTCATTTGCATTTCTTTGCCTTAACCCCTTAAAATAGAGCACACGTTTAATGAGTGTAGAATATCCTATAATAGACAACCATGCATGACATAGTTACTAAGCTTTCCCAGAGGGCACACAAATTCGGTCATAAAATTGGCACGATGAAGTTTGAGATGTCGGATCAGAAGACACAAACATGATATCTCATTGGAAAGTGCACTAATACGAGACGCTCCTTTAGGAGAGAAGGAAAGTAGCTACAAGTAGAAAAATAATTTTAAAAACAATAAAAATGTTTACCCCTTCATTTGCTTGATCGTGATTTCAAATTATTTGTGATTTTATTTCTGAAAGTAATACATTTAAATATGACAATTTGACTGCACACGCAAAATAGGCGCCATGATTCTGTGCAAAATTCAACCAACAAAACTGTCTACATTATGCAGTCTTGAGGAGGAAAACATGACACATTATTTTGGATATGAAAATGTTTCGTGCATTTTATGCTCTTTGATCTTGTCTCCCCACAACTTTCGATCTCGACAGTTATTTATCATTTCTGTTGTTGACCTTCTGCCAAGCCATTCTCTTAGGCTGTCAGGTGTCTTTTCTCTTTGTTTCGCTCTATCTCTTCATCCCTCTATTTTCCCAGTTGTTACGATATATTCCAGTTGTTCTCTTCTCATTACGTGGCCAAAAAATGATGATTGTTTCTTCCTACTATTGGAAATTAGCTCTCTTTTTGCTTTGGCCTCTTTCAGAACATTTTCATTACTTTTCTTAGCTGTCCGTGGTATTCTCAACATTCTTCTGTAAAACCACATTTCTACAGACTCCAGTGATTTTCTTGTTCTTTGTCCTATTGTCTATGATTCACATCCATATGTTAAGACTGACTCTACATAACATTTAAGAACTCTTTTTCTTGTTTCTATTGTCAAAAATGGATTGCATAGTATGTTCCTCATTTTTTGGAAAGCTGCTTTTGCCTGAGCCATTCTGCATCTCACCTCTTTTGTACATCTTCCGTCTGAGGTTAACAAAGTTCTCAAATATTTAAATTCATTTACCTGTTTTAATTTTGTTCCACTTGTCTTTATTTTGCACTTAGGTGATGTCTTTTTCTTTGTTGTTAACAATACTTCTGTCTTTTTGCTACTAAGGCTAAGTCTTTTTGGCGATTCATGATTGTACAAAGAAGTTACGACGGTGCTTTTCTGTTGCCTTCCGTCGGTTTTTTTTTTACGGTTGGCTCCGCTAGCCTTTGACTAAAAAGTCTCACCCACAAGGCAGTGGGGTTGTTTTGCTTCGGGGTAACCTCCCTTAGCCTTTTACTCTCCCGAGCTCACCTACAAGGCAGCAGGGCAGCCACAGATTGTACTGTTTACTGCATACAGTAGCAGGTAAAATTACCCAACCTGACAATAAATTATATTATTATATATCAAGTACAAAAAGTAAGCGTCACATTGTCAAATCCTGTTTTTTTTTTATATTAAAAATCATTATTTTTCTAATAAAATGTCCCGCTTTTCACTTGTATCATCTGGTAAACTAACCAAACAATGAGGAAACATACACGAAGAACATGTCAATTATTCTACGCTCTTTCTGATGCTTCTTACATGTCGTCACATTATCAAATTCGAGGAAATATCGTTTTGGCTTAGTGTACTACTGTAAGAACGCACAATGACACCATTTCTTAAATAAATTTTCAGCACTAAATTAATGAAAGTAAAAGAATACGGTTTCCCAAACTGTCATTCGCGAGTTCCAAGGGCGATCTTGCCTTGTTTCTCTATATCCTTTCCTCTTTTGTATTTCAGAGTCGACAGTTGAAGTCGACTGTTCTGGACGGCGCTTTCTGGTTCGTCTCACGCATGATGCTTATGTGGCCTCCATTTTGTCTCTTTATTTCTTAAGGGACGTTGAAAAAAGGGGGCGGGGGTGGTAATTGCCCTCCTCGACGAGTATTTTCTTCATGGGAAGGCAAAATCATAAAGTTACCTCCGACTAAAGCAGCCTTTACATGAACTCTCACAACAATTGTTTACAGCGCCTTTTTTCAGGTATCTGTTGACCATTTGAAATGAGAGTCGCAGTTTACTTTATTATGAAGGGGGTCGCGATTACATCTCAATTATAGAAGGTTTTTTTTTAAAGTTACTCAGCTGTTACAATTGTGGATGACGTGTCAATTCATCATTATTATCATCATCATCATTGAGTGTCGTATCCGCATCGAAGGTTGCCTACCATGGAGCGTCATTACGCTCAGTCTCTTGCTTTTATAGTGCAGGTTGTCATAGGCCGACTTGTCCATATTTTAATGTTACTCATCCATGTTAGTCTTGATCTGCCTGTGCCTCTTTTACCTTGTATTTTCCCTTCCAAGATTACTTTTAATAGGCTGCTGTGTCTTTTAAGATGCGCCCCAAAATCTCATTTGTCTTGTTTGAAATTTTGAATTGTGTTTAGTAGTTCTCTTTTCATTTTTAATTGTTTTAAGACTTCATCGTTTGTTTTCTTTTCTTTTCTTCCAAATACTTCATATTCTTGTTTAATTCCACATTTCAAAAGCTTCAATTTTGTGTTCTGTTTTCTTGTCTAATGTCCATGTGCATTAATTAGTTTTTTTTTGTAAAAACGGGATAGCAGATTATTTTGCTGTTAGTGTTATTAAAAATATATGAGATTACATGACTGTTCTGAAATATAAATTGCAAGTTTTATACTTTCGTTTTCACGTTAAACATGAAGAACTGTGTGAAGCTGCAGACCCCAATATATGACTCGGATGTAAGCAGTCAGCTGGTAGATTCCCGACCAATATAGGGTCATTTCACAATGTATTGTAGGGCTAAGCAGCCGGGGTTATATAGATAAATCTGTGTTACTAGTTGGTGCTGGCGTCAAGTAAAGTGAACCAAAATTGATGAAGATCCTCCTCAGTTTCTAATATGTGGCCCTGGTAGCTTCAGAACTAAATTAAGTCTTCTTCTTCTTCTTTCCTTCATCATCTGCCTTTCAGCGTCGAAGGGAGATATAATTTGCTGTCTTTTGCTCTTCTGTTCGCCTCTGCTGCTGTTATGTTTCCTAGTGCTTCTAATATTCCATCGATCCATCTTTTTCGTGGTCGACCATTGGGTTTGGTGTTCTCACAACGTTTGTTGAAGGCTCGTTGTGTTGTGTTTTGTTCTTTCTGCCTTGTCACGTGGCCAAACCATTGTATCTGTTGTTTCTTTATATATTCTATGGCGGGGGCTATTCCTAGCTTTTTTCTCAGTGCTTCATTTCTGATCTTATCTCGCAGACTGTTTCCTGTCATTCGTCTAACACATTTCATCTCTGTAGATGTTATTATTCTTATTGTTCTTGTTGTTCTAGGGTCCAGGTCTGGCATTGGTAGCACAACGTTGTGATGAAGATTGTATTGTATAGTGCTCGTTTTGCTTCCAGAGTTATTTCCTTGTTGGACAATAGTGGTGATAACTGTCCAATGATTTGACAAGCTTTGTTGCATCTTGATTCTATCTCTGCTGTTTGAGAATTATTGTTTGTCATTAGACTTCCTAGGTATTTGAAATCCTCTACTTGTTTTAATTGTCTGCCTTCTATAGTTATGTTGATGTTCTGTTTATTTTTAAACTAAACAAAGTAAGTATGAATATAAGATGGAAGGGAACTCTTTAACCTAATAATGCGGTGATGACTCGGATACTTGAGTCTAGGGCATTGTATTTTGTGCATATAGGCATATACCATGAAATAACGCAAATACAAGGACTGAACGTTTCAAAAGGAGGGCGGTGAGAGATGGAGCGATAGATGGATAATCGTTTGGTGAACGTAGAGAAAGATGTGCCTAGAAAAATACCGTTATTTAAAAAAATGAAATATGTTAAAACCAACAATAACCGGATCATACGTTCTATGTATACGACAAACTTCGTAACGAATGCTTCATTTAATTTGTAACTAGGGCACCCCCAGGGGACGCACCAGCTAAACTAACGCTAAGAAAATCAGCGTTCTGGTTGACCTCTGCATGCACGGTAAAGTCATCATGTCTAGCAGGCGTGGTTTGATGCTCAAAGAGATCCGAGTCTAAGAAATTGAGAATTTGCTTTCGAATCCTGAGTTTATCTTCTTATTTCTCAACCGCGATAGTGCAGTGAGTAAATGGGCTATTTTATGAGGTCACGAGATGGGAACTAAACTACATCGACAGCTTGTAGGTTCATCGTGGGCACAACAAGTTTTTTCTTTTGCAAGAGCAAGTCGATGTTGCGTTGTGCTGATCATAGTATCCCAAAAAAATGTGCTGAAAGTAACAATATAAGGGCATTAGCACACTATTTCATATGCTTTACATCTAAAGTGTGACTGGTTTTGCTTTCATTTATTTTTCTTCTTCTTCATCTCTCTCATCTTATTCTTCCTCATCTTCTACTGCTTCTTCGTGTTCCTCAACTTCCTCTTCTTCTTGTTCTGACGCGTTTCTTAATTATTTTTGCTACTATTTCTTTTTGCTATTACCTTTGCTTGCTTGCGTTCGCCCGATGACTAAAGGAATACGCGTTCGTCTGATGACTAAAGGAATACCCTTTCGCCCGATGACTAAAGGAATACGCGTTCGCCTGATGACTAAAGGAATACGCGTTCGTCTGATGACTAAAGGAATACATCTTCTCACCCTCAGTCCTTAAGAGGTCGTTAAATGGGCGTGTCTGCGTTGCGCTGTGGTTTGCAGTAAAACTGTGATATTTGCACCTTTCGACCCAACACATCCGACTTCAGCATGTCATTTTTGAGTACCGTGTTATCTTCCCTCTTCGATCCCTCCTGGCTTGGCCAGACTAGACAGGTTAGTCTGTTTCTGGAAGCATCACGGAGAGATGGAGTAGGGTCTGGATGGTTCAGATTAACCGAGTCTGTCATAAGCCATCAGCTGTAGTAAGTAAAGAGCCCCGTCACGCCAAGTGGCGTATAAGGAATATGGTGTTGGTGACCATAAATTTTACAGCCCTCTGGCACATTATTTTTGGGGTAATGTGGTCGGTATTACGCAAGTGTCGCTTTACTTTCCCAGAAAAAAAATCAGGTACCCATTAAAGGCTGGTTGAAACAGAAGCCGTCGATTGAGATCGAAACCTACCTCTTGTCCTTTGTAGTCCAGTTCACTAACCACTGAGCTGTCGCGGCTCCCCCATCATCTGTGGGTAGCTGAAAAATTCCAGCTCTGCTTCTGTAAGGCGACTTTGTTTTCATTTTTACTGTCATGAACTCATCGATTTATTTTCGTCTCAATTTGGAAGTTTAGTTATAATCCTGAATATTGTGTAGCATTTATGGATGAAAGCGTTTAGAGCTTAAAACATGAAACACATTCTTAAAGTTGATATTTGATGTAAGTAGTTCCAGACTGTGACATGAAACACGAAACTTAACATTGTTAAGCTCAAGTTAATGTGAATGATTTTTTAGTAGTCAATGCTTGAAAAAGGGTAATTCTGAGAGTTTAAAGGGTGAAATATTTAATTTTTCACCACATGAGATTTTTTAATTTTTAGATACACTTTTTATTAGTCACTTTGAATTTGTAATAGAGGACGCGTGTTACTTTTATCTTCCTGGGAAGATAGAAATGTGTAAAAGAGGACGCGTGTGACTTTTATTATCTTCATGGGAAGATATAAATGTGTAATAGAGGACGCGTGTGACTTTTATCTTCATGGGAAGATAGAAATGTGTAATAGAGGACGCGTGTGACTTTTATCTTCATGGGAAGATAGAAATGAACAAATCAACTAAAGTATCAGTTACAAACAGCAGAGTCGAACAGTTTATTACCGATGTCAATTTTAAAAAGTTTAAAGAAACTGATGGGCAGTTCAAAGCTGGTAACATTTACAATATACATCTGTCCTGGCGTGGTACTGGTGACATCTACATTATGCAGTTGTCCTGGCGTGGTACTGGTGGCATCTACATTATATAATTGTCCTGGCGTGGTACTGGTAACATCTACATTATACAATTGTCATGGCGTGGTACTGGTAACATTTACATTATATAATTGTCCTGGCGTGGAACTGGTAACATCTACATTATACACTTGTCATGGCGTGGTACTGGTAACATTTACATTATATAATTGTCCTGGCGTGGTACTGGTAACATCTACATTATACACTTGTCATGGCGTGGTACTGGTAACATTTACATTATACACTTGTCATGGCGTGGTACTGGTAACATTTACATTATACACTTGTCATGGCGTGGTACTGGTAACATTTACATTATACACTTGTCATGGCGTGGTACTGGTAACATTTACATTATACACTTGTCATGGCGTGGTACTGGTAACATTTACATTATACACTTGTCATGGCGTGGTACTGGTAACATTTACATTATACACTTGTCATGGCGTGGTACTGGTAACATTTACATTATACACTTGTCATGGCGTGGTACTGGTAACATTTACATTATACACTTGTCATGGCGTGGTACTGGTAACATTTACATTATACACTTGTCATGGCGTGGTACTGGTAACATTTACATTATACACTTGTCATGGCGTGGTACTGGTAACATTTACATTATACACTTGTCATGGCGTGGTACTGGTAACATTCACATTTTACACTTGTCCTGGCGTGGTACTGGTGATGAAGATTCTTCTTCGTTTATCAAACGTTAAACACGTCGATAGGAGATACTCTGCAGTCAGTTTGTCTCTGTGACCATTCATCATAATTGTCTAACTCTAGATCGCTGCAAAGATGATACCTCAGTCTTGTATACAAACATAAGATCGCCTGAACCAATCACGTCGAAGTAGTGGGAATCAGATTAAAAGGGATACAAACTTGTTGAAATCAGATCCATTTGACTTAATTTTTAGAGTAACGTCAATTTAATATTCTCGATGAGGGGACTGGTTGGTCTTGAGGCAAGACGCCGGGATCTGGACAGAGAGGTTGTGGGTTCAAATCCCGGCTACACCCGGTTGGGATTTTTATTTATGAGTTCTCTCTGCGGCAACCACCCTGGTCTCAGCAGCGAGGCCCGGCTTGAAACGTCAATTACTCAGCGACGGAACAAATATGAGTACCTCCGAAGTCGGAGTTATCTGCCTATGCGGCGAGGGACCCCTGTGCACACGGCTGCCAGGGAAAAATGGAATAACACGCAAAATTCAGGTCCTAGTTTCTAGGGACTTCGTCAAAGGTAAAAGCTAGCGAACGAAAAAAAAATATTCTCGTTGAAGTGCTGAATAGTGAGGATAAGCTGGCTTCTTTCTTGCGTTCGCCGGTGACTAAAGGAGTACACCTCTTCATCATCCGCCCTTAAAATGACGTTAAAATGCGTGTTTGCGTTCTGTTGTGGTTTGCAGTATAACTGTGATATTTGCGACTTTCGTCCCAATACATCCAACTTCTGCATGACATTTTCGAGTACCGGGTTGTCTTCCCTCTTTGATCCAGACTAGACAGGTTAGACTGTTACTAGAGACACCGCGGAGAGGTGGAGCAAGGTCTGGATGGTACTGATTCGCCGATGGTCCTGTCGCAAGCCATCAGTTGTGGGTCGGTGACAACTTCCAACTCTGCTGCTGTGAGGCGCGCCTCCGCTTCCGTTAGGAAGAGCACAAATATCAACAATTCCAAATATTAAAAGCCAACCGTGAGTTATAGCGTCAGAGAATTACTGGCATCATCTCTTATTCCTCTGATACCCACAGTTGTGGGTTTTTAAAAAAATGAGGAAGATACTATGCAATCCATTTTTGACAATAGAAACAAGAAAAAGAGTTCTTAAATGTTATGTAGAGCCAGTCTGAACATATGGATGTGAATCATGGATAATAAGACAACATACAAGAAAATCACTGGAGTCTGTAGAAATGTGGTTTTACAGAAGAATGTTGAGAATACCATGGACAACTAAGAAGAGTAATGAAAACGTTCAGAAAAAGGCCAAAAGCAAAAAGAGAGCTAATTTCCAATATTAGGAAGAAACAATCATCATTTTTAGGCCATGTATTGAGAATAGAACAGCTGGAATATATTGTAACAACAGGGAAAATAGAGGGACGAAGAGATAGAGGGAAGTAAAGAGACAAAATACTAGACAGTTTAAGAGAATGGCATGGCAGAAGGTCAACAGCAGAAATGATAAATAACTGTCGAAATTGAAGGTTGTGGAGAGACATGATCACCTACGCCAGCAGGCACGGTACTTGATGATGATGACCCACAATCGGTTCGCGATGGAGAACCGACCCATAGCCCGTTTTGGCACTCTCCAACCGAGAGGATTAAACTCGGTTCACTCTTTTCTTTAATTTCTGGTCTCCTGTCCTTATCTTTCCTGTCTTCTGCCCCTATTCCTCCGTGCGCTATTTGTATTATCTTTCTTGTTCTCCTTCCCCACTGCCATCCCCATTCTCTCTCTATTTTCCTCTACTTCTCCGTTTTCTTCGCCCCTTACGGGACACCTCTTTTCATTTTTTCCAATTTCCCAAAGTTGTGTTCCTTATGGTTTCATTCAATCCTACCTGGCCTATCGTCTATTTATCTTTTAACTATACCCAACGAAAATCCTGGCTACTCTCTTTTTCCGCCATTTTTTAAAGATCTGTTTTGTGTTTTCTGGCTTGGCTTTATGTGTGTTTAATTTGTATAGTTTGGTTGTTATACCTAGATGCATGGTTTTACCGAAGCGTTGTATTTTGTCTTGTCTTTATATTAATTAACTGCCACATACCATTTTATGTTTATTTTGTATGCTGGATAGTGAGGCTTTACATTTTAAAAAATTATTATTATTTTTATTTAGTATCACTATTTCATATAGAAGTAGTCTGGTGTGTGTGAAAAATACACCACCGGAAGATTTCAATAGTGATCATGTACCAGTTGTAGGAAAGCTTAGAGTAAAATTAAAAACGAGCCCCAGTTAATATCAAGTTAAATTTAGATCTAATCAAATCAGACAAGAGGTTACAAGACAAATATAACAAAATAATTCAGAACAGGTACAATGCAATAAAGAAGATGCAAAGCATGATGAACAGTGGGAAATGTTAAAGGAATCAATGCAGCAAACATCAAAAGAGTTTATACCACCAGTGAGGAGAAATTCAAGAAAGAAATTGATGACATATTGCAGCTAATGAAAGCCTACCAAAGAAATATGGTGCGATTGAATGCGATGATCATCGCACAATAAGGCCATGTCACATGACTAAGAATGAGTCACATGAATAAGAAATTGCTAAGAATCATCATGCAAAGAGTGCGAAAAAAAATCAGTCCAGAAATTAGTGTTGAACGGTGTGTTTTTGTTGGAGATAAAGGAACGAACAATGCCATATGCATCGTATGATCTTTAACAGAAATAGCCATAGAGGTGAAAACAAATTGATACCTATGTTTCATCGATTATACCAAAGCATTTGAGAAAGTAAAGCACCAAGAAATAATACAAATTTTAAAAGGCATGAACGTAGACAGCAAAGATCTAAGAATAATAAAGAACATGTTCTGGCAACAAACAGCGAACATATGAACTGGAAACCAATTGGGAATATTTCAACAAATAAAACAGGATGTTAGGCAAGGTCACGCCAAGTGGCGTATAAGGGAATATGGTGTTAGTGACCATAAATTTTACAGACCTTCGACACATGATTTTTGGGGTTACGTGGTCGGTATTACGCCCGTGCCGCTTTACCTTCCCAGAAAAAAAATCTGGTACCCATTAAAGGCTGGGTGAACCTGGAAGCCGGCGGTTGGGATCGAACCCTACCTCTTGTCCTTTGTAGTCCAGTTCACTAACCACTGAGCTATCGCGGCACCCATTTAATATATGTAGTGAGATTAATTTAATATCCATACGGGACATGCCTGAAATAACAATTAGAGGTCATAATATCGATAGCCTCAGGTATGCTGATGATGCAGTCTTAATTTGTAAATGAGTTAAAAGAAATATTACACATTATGGTGGAGGAAAGCAAAAATGAAGGACTCAGCTCAATAGCAAGGAGACAGAAGTAATGGTAGCAACAAAGAAAAAAGCATCACCCCAAAAGCACAGACAAGTGGAACAATATTAAAACAGGTAAATGAATGTAAATATCTGGGAACAATGTTGACCTCACATGGTAGATGTACAGCAGAGATGAGGTGCAGAATGGCTCAACCAAAAGCAGCGGCAGCTTTTCCAAAAAAAAAAAAAAAAAAATAAGGAAGATACAGTGCAATACACTTTTGACAATAGAAACAAGAAAAAGCGATCTTAAATATTATATAGACGCTGTCTAAACTGGAAAAATTGAGCGATGAAGAGATAGAGGGAAGCAAAGAGAAAAGAAACGAGAAAGCCTAAGAGAAAGGCTTGGCAGAATGTCAACAACATAAACGATAATAACTGTTAAGATCGAAAGTTGTGGAGACACATGATCACCTACACCAGTAGGCATGATACTTGATGATGATGATGATGATCACTATTTCGTCATTGTTAAGCTCTTCTGTCATTTCTCTTTGTGGTATGATTTTTTTTTTCGGTTGCCGCCCGAGCGAGCCATTCATACACCCACCCCCAACACACTGGAACGAAAATGCCTGATGGAATTGAATGGGCGGATGCTAACGAAGTAAATATCGCATTCCAACTGTCAATTACCGAAAAGCATGTAACACGATCATTCTAAAAATAGTCTTAAAAAATAAATGCAATAATGAGAGAACATTGCGAGAAGGAAATAATAAGATTCGTATGTGTTAATAGAGATTGAAAGAAAGATGGAGAGGCATTGAGAACGAGCTAGTGAAAGTGATACAGCGAAGTGAGCGAGAAGAGGAGAAAGGTATTGATAATTAGAGAGAAAAGAGATGAGATACAGAAAGAAATGGTGTGTAAGGGGTCGTGAAATGTGGAGTTAAGGAAACGAGAGAGAGAAAAGGAAGGATATAGATAGCGAGTTGACGAATATATAACAAGACAGCTGAAGAAAATAATCAAAACGAGGAAATGTTTTCATGTCTTAATTATTGGGTTATTTAAATTAATAAATTATTTAAATTGTTTTTTATTATTATTATTATTTAATTAATGTATTAATTAATATATCACGTAATAAAATTATTGTGCTCTTACATGCATTATGTTCTTATAATTATTTTGTTCTTACATTATAAAGGGGAGCCGTGATAGCTCAGTGGTTAGTGAACTGGATTAAAAAGGACAACAGGTAGGGTTCTATCCCAACCGACGGCTTACGGTTCACCCAGCCTTTAATGGGTACCGGATTTTTTTTCTGGGAAAGTAAAACGGCACGGGCGTAATACCGACCACATTACCCCAAAAATCATGTGCCGAAGGTCTGTAAAATGTATGGTCACTAACACCATATTCCCTATACGCCACTTGTCGTGACAGGGGCTCTTTACTTTTTTTTTAATGTTCGGAGTGCAATGATGACCCGCAAAAAACTCCATAACTCAATTATCGTATACCTCGCTCATATGATCAATATGTCGTATTTTCGTTCACCACAGTCGTCAATCTACCACTAATATCTTCAGTAATCAAGAAAAGACGATGGTCATATGTTGGACATGTGATGAGGAGAAATAATAACAGAATAACAAAGCAAGCCCTCATGTGGGAAACAACAGGTAAGAGGAAAAGAGGCCGACTCAGAGAGAGACACTGAGAAGAACATTGATCAGAGAGAGAGGCAAGAGCAGCAGGAATCGGCTCCCTCAATGAGATAGAGTTGCTTGCATGAACAGAGACAAATGGCGAGATTTGATAAAATATCTTTAATATAATTGAAAACTGCTAGAATACAAATTTAGATAAGAGAAAGAGTATTTGGGTCAATGCCCTATAGGCCGGCTACGGCTCAAAAGGTCAATAGATAAATAAATTTTCATTCACAATAAGTCGCGATATTTTGAAACTTTCAGCCCAAAACATCCTACTTTATAGTGCATTTGTCGGTTACCGAATTGCTTTCCCTCTTTGATACTCACTCATATGGTCTGGTTGGAGTTAATAAAGACATGTCATGTTTAGAATGTGGCGTGTAGAGAATACGGTGCTACTTCCCACATTTTTCTACCAATGGTAAACGTTTGGGTGATGTGGTCAGCACAACGACAGTACTGTTTATATTTCTCGCATGAAATCTCCGGTTCCAATTTAAGGCTAGAAGACCCTAGAAGACCTGTACGGGATGGAATCCAACCTCTTGGCTTCTGCAGAACAAGTCACCACCTCTTGCTCTATCGCAGTTCCCTTATTATAATAAATACAATTGGAGGCGAAGGCGCGCCTCCCAGCACCAGAGCTGGAACTTGTCAGCGACCCACAGCTGATGGCTTGCGCCAGGATCGGTGAACCAAAACCATCCAGACCCTGCTCCACCTCTCCGTGGTGCCTCCAGTAACAGGCTAACATGTCTAGTCTGGCCAAGCGAGCAGGGATCGAAGAGGGAAGACAACCCAGTACTCAAAAATGTCGTGCTGAAGTCGGATGTGTTGGGCCGAAAGGCGCAAATATAACAGTTATACTGCAAACCACAACACAACGCAGACACGTCCACTTAACGTCCATTTAAGGGCGGATGACGAAGAGGAATTCTGCAGTCTACGATTCAAATACCTAGGAAGTCTAATGACAAACGACAATTCCCAAACAGCAGAGATAGAATCAAGATGCAACAAAGCTTGTCAAATCATCGGACAGTTATCACCACTATTGTCCAACAAGGAAATAACTCTGGAGGCAAAACGAGCACTATACAATACAATCTTCATTCCAACGTTGTGCTACCAATGCCAGACCTGGACTCTAGATGCAAGAACAATAAGAAAAATAACCTCTACAGAGATGAAATGTGTTAGACGAATGACAGGAAACAGTCTGAGAGATAAGATCAGAAATGTAGAACTGAGAAAAAAGCTAGGAACAGCCCCAGCCATAGAATATATAAGGAAACAACAGATAAAATGGTTCGGCCACGTGACAAGGCAGAAAGAACAAAACACAACACAACGAGCCTTCAACAAACGTTGTGAGAACAACAGACCCAAGGGTCGACCACGAAAAAGATGGATCGATGGAATATTAGAAGCACTAGGAAACATAACAGCAGCAGAGGCGAACAGAAGAGCAAAAGACCGCAAATTATATCTCCCCTCGACGCTGAAAGGCAGATGAGGAAGGAAAGAAGAAGAAGAAGAAGAAGATTGGACGAACGTAAGCAAGCAAGCAAGCATAAATACAATTTCCACGAAAGTTGGTGCTTAGTGCGTGTTTATTTTCGATAATCATTGTTGACCGCTTCATCAACGATGGATTAATTTTTAAAAGATATGCATCAATTGATCCAGAGCACATCCATTCTCATTTCAGCACAAGTAACTCAACATTTTTAGCTAAAAATCCAAGCATGCTCTAGCACTTCATTAAAAAAAAAAAAAGAAACCCCACATTATAACTGCACATCGTTAACACCCAAGCTGTCGGTAGAAAGCTTGCAAGATGTACTATTGATTACAACAAAGGTCAAGCGTTTCAGCCTTGACATCGACAGCATGGAAGCTTTACTGACCTTGACTAAACCCCGGAAATACGAGCGCTTCGCTCGGAAGATGAAGGTGATGCATGCCGGAACAAAAAAGGTTATCTACCCTACAAACTATTGCCTGGAATATTAACTGCTCTAGCGGCGACACGTAGAGAAGCTGTAAAACTCAGTAGGCGTGCACGTCTACTTCGGTCAAGGTTGCGTTTATTTTGTAATTATTCAACAAACACGAGTGGGCATCTATATCAAGCGAGGATTGTAACAGAGTTCCATGTAATTTAGCGAGAGCGTGTCATTATCACAATCATCATGTGCCATGCCGACTGGCGTGCACGATTATTGATCATTCACCCAATCATTTGGATAATAATCCCCAAGTTTTAGGTTGCACAGTACATTCATTAAAACAATCATTGCCAAAGGGAAACAAGCACAGTGGTGATCGATATCGTTTATCTCTCAGAGTTATCCTTATTTCACAATTTTTCAACATTGGTAATTATAATGAAAGCAGAGCTAAATATGGTTTTGCATAACAACTATCTTTAGTACGAGTTTCTGCGCTTACTTTCCTGCCCGCTCTTTAAAAGTCGCAAACTGGTCATGTGTGCTTTCAGTCGTTGTTTACAACATGCTAAAGCCTCCAGATATATGTACCTCTCGGCCTATAATTTCCACATGAGCACTTTCTTGAAGGGTGTGACTATAGGGTTTGCTTTCCCTCTTCGACTCCTCAGCTTCATGGTTTGACAACCAGTTCCCTTCCTCGTTGCCTTTCCTTCCCAGAGAACATCACTTGTTTATTTATAGAGGCAACCTAGCTCAAACTATCAACGATACCTGTTTCACCAAGTTCTTAAATCATCCACATCGTAACAAAAGTCTATATTCTGAGCTTTTGTGGATAGATGATTTAACATCTTGGTGAAACAGGTATCGTTGATAGTTTGAGCTAGGTTGCCTCTATAAATAGCAACGAGTGATTTTCTCTGGGAAGGAAAAGCAACGAGGAAGGGAACTGGTCGTCAAACCATGAAGCTGAGGCTTAGTACAATTAAGTCATTAACACTTCATTATCCAATGACTGTAGATGTGGGACTACCTTTACCAAATCTAAGTAACTACCTAAGATGGCCAAGTGTTTAAGGGACTGCCGTCGAGCAATATTCAACGTTGACACAAAAGATGGGCTCATAGAAAATAATTTGAACAACAAAAACTACAGCACGATGTTAAATCAATCCTATTGTAAGGCTATTAAATATGAACAACAGAACAACAAAAATGACATCACAATGACGTTGACATTCATTAATGATTGCTGGCAGGACAAAATCGCTAACTTAGAATTATAGGAAAGTACCAGTCAAATACCAGTGAATAAACAAAGACGATGGCGCTGGATAGGACACACACTATGGAAACCAACTAAGAATATTACACGATAAGCCCTTTTTTGGAATACCCACGGGATAAGACAAAGAGGATGACCAACATTTAATTAGAGAAGACAGGTGGAAACAGAAATGAGGAGGACGGGGAAGACAGAGCGATCTTAAGAAAAGTGACAAGAAACAGAACGGCTTGGAAAGTGTTTGTTGAAGACCTATGCTCCACATGGGAGCTGAAAGGAAGAAGAAGATTTATTGCACACTATTATATACATTGAAGTAGGTAAAGTGCCTTTAACGCCACGTGGCGTATAAGGAACATGATATTAGTGATCATAATTTTTACAGACCTTCGGCACATAATTTTTTAGGTAATGTGTGCCGCTTTACTTTTGTGCCCATTTATGGTTTGGTGAACCTGGAAATCGTCAACCAGGATCCAACCCAACCTCATGTCCTTAGCAGTCAAGTTCAATAACAACTAACAATAATCTCATGGCTACCACTCTCATCATCATCAAGTGCCATGCCTGCTGGCGTAGAGGATCATGTCTTTCCACAATTTCCGATCTCGACAGTTATTTTTCATTTCTATTGTTGACCTTCTGCTAAGCCATTCTTTTAAGCTGTCTGGTCAGTTACCACTCTCTATATGTATACTGCAAGAACTAACAAAGCTACCGCGGTTCTAACACTCTATATACGTATAATGCAAGAACTAACAAAGCTATCGCGGTTCTAACACTCTATATACGTATAATGCAACAACTAACAGCGCTATCGCTGCTCTCACACTCTATATACATATGATGAAGCAACTAATGCCCTTAATAGCATCACTCAGCTTTGTTTTTAGACGATAAGGAAAAGAGGAAGAGTCAGGTAACTAACTTTTGTCTAAGACTGGCAGAGTGTCTTAATGCGACCTTGAGTATGAGCATGAAATTAAAAACAATAAATGCATCCTTAATATGAATTTCTTGCTTGAAACTAACCGCTGTTGTCTTCGCAATTAATTCTTAGAAAGGTAAATAAAGGAGAGTGTTAAGCCTTCGCAGTCCATCCTGTGATCCTAGGTGCTCCTGTTACTTTTCTGCCTAATTAATTAGTCTGACCTAACGGGTATGGTTAGAGGGGGAAGGCTGCTACTGCTCAATCACATGAAGTCCCATGTGTTGGACCCAAACTCTTTGTTACTAAGCTCAACACAGCATGCCTACTCAGCACCCTGTTAAAGGCGTTCGACTAAGTTGATTATTTATTTCTTTAGCCGTCGAGTGAACTCAAAACAAACAAATCAGTTTTGCAATTCTGATTAATTTGTGTTCTTAATTAAAACTTACAAAATGTACATCAAAATGCACATCAAAACATAAATAAATAAGGTGCTATACGATATGAATGTTAAGTTCATCATCATCATCAAGTCCCATCTCAGCAACGAAGGTTGGCTACCATGGAGCGCCATTCTGCTCTGTCCCTTGCTTTGATGGTACAGGTTGTCATAGGCTGACTTGTCCATCTTTTGATGTTACTCGTCCATGTTAGTCTTGATCGGCCTCTTTTACCTTGTATTTTCCTCTCCACGATTACTTTTAGTAGGCTGTTGTGTCTTTTAAAATTGGCCCAAAAATCGCATGTTTTGTTTGAATTGCATTTAGTAGTTCTCTTTTCATTGTTAATTGTTTTAAGACTTCATCAATGTTAAGTTAATGAGGTATAATAGTAATAATAATTTGACATAATACATTTGAATCTTTAAGAAATATGGTCCGGAATGAATGAGCTAAACAGTTTAAATCATCTGGTTTGAATCTTCAGCTAATGAGTCGACATTAAGTCCCAATGAGCTAGGGGCGTGTCACTAGTCCCGACTGGCAGTGAAAAATTCCTGATGCGTTCCTAACAAATAACTTAAATACTGCTGGTTAGCCCTCTCCTACATGCCACCTTTGTTCACTGGTGTATCTTCAGAGTCCGAAGACAGACTCAATGCGTGTACTATCGACAGTCCCGAAAGAAAAGCGTGGGCAGTCTGCAGCGACTGTAAAACACCTCTTGACCTCACAACCCACACAAAAGTTAGCTATTTTCAACTGAAGTTGATGCAGGAACATTGTAAAGGCAATGCCTCTTGCCGAGATCGAGATGTTTAGACCGCCCGTTGTGTACTGCCCTGCCATTAATCATGGCTACAATTTTCATTCAACAGCCTACAATTAAGTTCCCACAGAGACACACAAAGGTCCCGTCTATGGTCCCCGGGACATAACCCTAGGCACTAGAAGTCACCGGGAAATGGGAAATATAGTTCAGTGGCTGAGGTCAGGGCCGACCAGGTTAGGAGGACACATTTGTTCTGTGTGAGAAAGACCGATGCTGGAAGAAACAGACAGAAAGAAAAAAAAATAATAAAAGAAAGAAAGAAAGAAAGAAAGAAAGAAAGAAAGAAAGAAAGAAAGAAAGAAAGAAAGAAAGAAAGAAAGAAAGAAAGGGAAAAAACGTACAATGTTTATTTTTTTTTTAAAATACCCAACACAACTGAGTCGCGATAGCTCAGTGGTTAGCGAACTCAACTACAAAGGACAAGAGGTATGGTTCGATCCCAACCGACGGCGACCGGGTTCACCCAGCCTTAAATGGTACCAGATTATTTTTCTGGGAAAGTAAAGCGGCACGGGCGTAATACCGACCACATTACCCCAAAAATCATGTGCTGAAGGTCTGTAAAATATAGGGTCACTAACACCAAATTTCCCTATACGCCACTTGGCGTGACGGGGGTACTTTACTTACTACCCATCACAACTTGGAGAGGTAAGTGTGGCGTGACATTCGTAACCATGCTTTTCCATGACCATCCATGATATTTTTAGCATATATACCTCCCAATACATATATACAGCTATAGAAAACTCTTTATACAGGATTTAAAAATACGGAAGACGTCAGAAAATACGGCTGACGTCATCATACCCACAACTACGCATGCTCGCATTGCTTAAAACGTCACAACCTTTTGAGTGGCTCCCCTCTGCGGGAAGACAATTAATATAGGTGCCAATTATATTGTGCATATATAGGGTGTTTATAAAGTCTCACTACACTTGGTATCTAGGTCAATTTGAAAAAAATGTTTATGACGTCATCACAATATGTGCTCAATGGTAAGTTCACTTGTTGCGACAGTTTTCTTAATGACTTGTCTGGACTTTTAAGGATTCTGTCTTGGATATCTAAACATATTTCATCATTCACAGCAGGCCTACCAGATCGTGGAGCATCTTCCACATTTCCAGTAGCAATAAACTTATTCAACAAATTTCATTGACAGTGGGAGCACATATTGTGATGACGTCATAAACATTTTTTTTTCAAATTGACCTAGATACCAAGTGTAGTGAGACTTTATAAACACCCTGTATATATATATATATATATATATGTATATATATATATTATTTATAGCTACTTTTAAGCATCAGAGTTTAAAAATAGACTTTTCAGTCAACTTCGACAATTAAAATTCGACACTAATTTTACCATTGTTTAGCATTGGTGTCTAAAAATAGACTTAACATTTTTACTACTATTTAGCTTCGACAACTCAATATCGACTTCCCATTTTTTCTCCTCTTTAACTCCGACACCTTAGTTTCAACTTGGACAGCGGGTGGTCGAGTCATTAACTTGTCGGGCTCCAAACGAAGAGAACCCGGAATCGAATGTAGGGTCAAGTTTTGTTTTCTCTGTTGAGGGTGAACACCTTGTGGCCACTGCACTGGACATGCCGTCTTAATTATATATTAACCGCCGGCTGATCTCAGAAGTTGGAAAAATGTCCTAAAAATAGGGAGATAGTTAAATTGTTCACTCTCAATCCACAATATTTACATCTCAAAGAAGTGTTGTTTGACACTAGAATTTATTTTTTTCCATTTTTTATAATCAAAAAGGTAATTGCCACCAAAGTGAAATGTTTGAGAGGCATGATAGGAGCCATTTTCAGAGACACACATTAGAGAAGCCAGCGGAGACTGGGTGGTATTGTGGTAACATGTCGGCGACAAAACAGAAAGGCACCGGGTTCACATCCTGCCACAGGCTGTTGACATTTTGACACTTCCAATTCGTGGTTTCTTTCGTAACTTTAACTTCCCCTGGTCTTTGGGTAGTGAGATCTGATGTCTAACCCTCTCTGGGTAGTGAGATCTGATGTCTAACCCTCTCTGGGTAGTGAGATCTGATGTCTAACCCTCTCTGGGTAGTGAGATCTGATGTCTAACCCTCTCTGGGTAGTGAGATCTGATGTCTAACCCTCTCTGGGTAGTGAGATCTGATGTCTAACCCTCTTTGGGTAGTGAGATTTGATGTCTAACCCTCTCTGGGTAGTGAGATTTGATGTCTAGCCCTCTCTGGGTAGTGAGATCTGATGTCTAGCCCTCTCTGGGCAGTGAGATCTGATGTCTAGCCCTCTCTGGGTAGTGAGATCTGATGTCTAGCCCTCTCTGGGTAGTGAGATCTGATGTCTAACCCTCTCTGGGTAGTGCGATCTTTTGTCTAACCCTCTCTGAGTAGTGAGATCTGATGTCTAACCCTCTCTGGGTAGTGAGATCTGATGTCTAACCCTCTTTGGGTAGTGAGATCTGATGTCTAGCCCTCTCTGGGTAGTGAGATCTGATGTTTAGCCCTCTCTGGGTAGTGAGATCTGATGTCTAGCCCTCTCTGGGTAGTGAGATCTGATGTCTAGCCCTCTCCGGGTAGTGAGATCTGATGTCTAGCCCTCTCTGGGTAGTGAGATCTGATATCTAACCCTCTCTGGGTAGTGAGATCCGATGTCTAACCCTCTCTGCGTAGTGAGATTTGATGTCTAGCCCTCTCTGGGTAGTGAGATCTGATGTCTAGCATTGTCAAATAATAGCGAAAACTGTAGGTCCCGTGTACACTCGCGTACTTTAAAGAACACCTTCAAGTTAAGTGTCGAAAAGAGTAGACCAAGAGTGTCCGCTAGCTTACATTGTTAACACTTTCCGTACGGAAACTGTTTATCATTGCAACGATGGAGATTTCAGAGACACGATTAGTCATAATTTTAAGAATCAAACTGCATATTTATATTTATCTACTATACAATTTATTATATATGAACTTTTAGATAATTGAACAAGGAGTTAGATTTCATCAATACCAAGATTATACAACTCGTAGAAAGAATATGGTTTAATGGCGGTTCACACTAATCAAGTTGAGAGTGACGCACTGTGCGGTGAAACGTACGGAAAGAGTTAAGGGATATTTACCGACACCGGAGACGAATGTGTCGGACAGGCGCAGATAACGCGACTTTGCTGTAAACTAACAACTCATCCACGCCCATTTAACGGGTGAAGAAGAAGAACAAAAGTAGAAGAACAAAAAAGAAGTTAAGGGAGAAGAAGAAGAAAAGATAATGGCGCAGAAGAAGAAGAAGAAAAGAAGATGATGGAGGAGGAGGAGAAGAAGAAGAAGAGGAAGAAGCTAAACATTGTAGCAGTTAAGAGATCAAACTGCAGTGGAATACATAAAGGGAAATAAAATTAATGGTCTGGTTATGTGGCAAGAGAGGAATAAAAAGTAAAGTACCCCCGTCACGCCAAGTGGCGTATAGGGAGTATGGTGTTTGTGACCATAAATTTTACAGACCTTCGGCGCATGATTTTTAGGGTAATGTGGTCGGTATTACGCCCGTGCCGCTTTACTTTCCCAGAAAAATAATCCTGTACCCATTAAAGGCTGAGAGTAATAGCTAAACATAATCCACACATTTAATTGTATAAAAAAAAAACTATGCAAACAACAGACTGTAATGGCGACCTCGAATGAATAGATGATACGTGCTGTCGTTTATTAAACGTTGTGCGTACTATGTCACGAGGGGCATATCGTATATATCCCACAAGCTCTAAGTACGTCGGATAATATAAAGATTCCGATGATTTTCGTGAATCTACAGCTATTATGCGACTGTCAGATCTTCAAGTCAAGAGGTTATGGTTATAGTTATGGTTAGTCGAAGGCCCCGTTATCACTGCAAAGAAATTAAAATCCATAATTGTTCAACCTCCCGCGCCAGTGGAATCATCCGTATTAACATCTCATCGCATTGAAGGATCCAAACAAAGAAAGGGAGCTGCAATCCCCATCACACGCCAAAACACATAAGACCAAGCGGCACCGTAGATGAACGCAGCTTAACTACCATTCGTCATACGATATCATCATTCATCGTAAGCAATCGGAATATCGAAACACGATCCGGATGAAAAAAACAGCTCACCGTGTGCACAGAGCACTAACTCAGTAGCTCCTGCAGCAAGCCGGACTTGGCATATGAGGAAACTGCAACAAGGAACACTTTTCAGACTGAGCATCAATGGTTCCTGCCGCCTATCCGCCATATTGACAGATTTTCCAAGACCGCTTTCCAACTCAAAAGGGATGTTGCCTAAATTCAAGAGAGCAACAGCGAGAACATGGGATGACTTGTGTCCTGTAAACGATCTATTATAATTGACAGTTACATTTAACGAGATAGATATGATCATTTTATTTCTCGTTCCAGGTTGCCGGATTCGTAGAGGAAGAGATCTGTGGAAACATTTGTTCGATTAACGACGACTTTAATTCAACGGTTTCCCCGTCGTAAAGCCGTCACTTGGGATCGAACCCTACCTCTTGTCTTTTGTAGTCCAGTTCACTAACCTCTGAGCTATCGTGGCTACGCCAGCAGGCTCGGTACTTGATGATGATGATGATAATCCAACGACTAGCAAGACTAATGGATTATTAGAAGAACTCAAACATATGGCAGCTGAAAAGGTCGGACCAAAAAAAAACCGTTCCCTTAGGGGCATAAGGGGAGAGGGAGAAAAATAAAAACTATAATCATGGAGCTTTAATCGTTCTATTTGTGCTAAAGCTCTACAACTCTAAAGACTTAATCTAACAATTACTTACCTTAACTATCCCCCACATATTCTGTAAAGCTTTGTGGGAGATTCAGTTTTCATTTTGTCCTGGACTAAATGTCCATATATCAGACTTACAGCCTTTCAGCCAAACCATTGTCTGTCGTGGACGTGTAATAGTAGCAATTTAGGGCTCATTTTCTAAACTAACTTTAGACAGCCATTTAACACAATTGTAGTTTGTACTGACGTTAAGGGAGAGAATAGTCAGACGTTTTTGAAATTGCGTCCCTTTAGGTAACTCATCATCGCGTTAATGTGAACAAGATGTGGTCTTTTAATATAGTAATATTAATTTTTATTAAGTGTTAAGAAGAGTACTCAGAGGTGAAAGAGTTGTTGTCACTTCTTGCTGTTTTTACCTCCCCTTTCACTATTTGCCAGATTTGAATTTCCACATGCCACGGTCAAATGGAGAGTGTTATTTCGGAAAATGTAGGTGGCAATATAATAGGGCGAAAATAGCATTTCAGAAAATGAAAAAACGTCTTATGCAACAAATCAGTAGCAACGGAAGCGAGAAAGAAGATTCATCGGTGTTATATAGAGCCAATTCTGACCTATGGAAGCGAATCATGGATAGTAGGCAAACAAATAACACGAGGATTAGAGGCCACAGAGATGGGATTTCTCAGAAGAATGTTGAAAATTCCATGGACAGCTAAAAAGACCAACGAGAACATTTTCAAAGTGGCCAACACAAAAAGAGAGCTCCTAAGAAACATCAGACAGAAACAATCAACATTTATCGGTCACATCACGAGAAGAGGAAAGTTGGAATACTTGGTTACAACTGGCAAAATAAAAGGAAAGAGAGATCGCAGACGACAAAGAGAGAATATACTGGCTAGCTTGGTGTCATTGCATGGAAAACAGTCAACAACAGAACTGATACCATGCACTGTAGATAGAAGATTATGGAAGGACATGATCGGCTACGCCAACCGGTATGGAACATGATGATGATGATGATAGTTTCGCAAGATACCGTCGCTACTTCTGCACTGCACCTAACCCTTACTCCACCCCCCCCCCCAAAAAAAAAAAAAATAAAAAAAAATTAAAAATAAAAATTTTGAAAGAACAAATTTAGAATTAATTGCTAGTTCTTGAAATCAAATGCATTATCTGATGCTTACGGATTGTATTCACGCTACTACTCACGGCAGGTTTAATGTTATTTTGAAAATACGTTTATGATCAAGTACCCCCGTCACGCCAAGTGGCATATAGGGAATATGGTGTTAAGTGACCATAAATTTTACAGACCTTCGGCACATGATTTTTGGGGTAATGTGGTCGGTATTACGCCCGTGCCGCTTTACTTTCCCAGAAAAAAAATCCGGTACCCATTAAAGGCTGGGTGAACCGGAAGCCGTCGGTTGGGATCGAACCCTACCTCTTGTCCTTTGTAGTCCAGTTCACTAACCACTGAGCTATCGCGACTCCCACCTTACACTTTGGTAAGTTTTAATTAGAAACCAAATTGATGCAAATAATTGAACGTCATGACGTGTAGGTAGCTCGCATTGTCTAAACGCGGCGACTCAGATGGTTCACAATTGCAAGTCAAATAATAATGTTATAATGTTCAAAACAGCAAACTCATTCAGGAGTTAAAGAGTTGATAGGGAAAGAAACTCCGATTGGAGAATAAACATAATAATAATAATAATAATAATAATAATAATAATAACAATAACAATAACAATAAAAAATGAATATTGAAAAGTAGGAAGCGATATATCAAAATATAAGATCGGAGAACCGGTATATTTATGGCATTCGGGAAAATCCGCAAAAGAACAGCATAAAACAGAGAGAGCAATAGACAGACCGAAGTAGAATGAAATCTACATTGGGTAAAAGAATAAAGATGCAACATGATGCATAGAAATGCGAAGCTACTGTAAAGCTAATGATAATAATGACAATTTTAAAAAAAAATTATATATATAGATATGGTAACAACTTTACGTAGGTGAGAAACAAAACAAAAGTAGAACTACGTTTCAGCCAAAAGGTCTTCAGCAGGGACAACAAACAACATAAAAATATATAAAGATTAGTTATGGTTAAGTAAGGCCCCGGTGTCACTGCAAACGAATTAAAATCCATAATTGCTCAACCGCCCGTGCCAGTGGAATCAGCCGAAATAATATCTCATCACCCAAACAAAGAATGTTAGCTGCATCCCCCATCATAGCAGTCTCAGCACACGCCAAAAGACATAAGGCGAAACCGCACAGAAAGTGAACACATCCATCTGTTCCCCCTTAATACGATATCATCGTAAGAAATCTGTGAATATCGAAACACAATCAAAACGGATGAAACGCACAGCCCACGGTGTGCACAGAGCACTAAACTCAGTACCTCAGCTGGACTTGGAATATGAGGAAACTGCAACCTAGGAACACTTTTCAGACACAGACTTTAAGATTTCCTGTCGCCTGTCCGCCATATTGGCTGGTATTATATATACATATATATATATATATATATATATATATATATATATATATATATATATATACATGAGCCGCGATAGCTTAGTGGTTAGTGAACTGGACAACTAAGGACAAGAGGTAGGGTTCGATCCCAGCCGACGGCTTCTGAGTTCACCCAGCCTTTAATAGGTACCGGATTTTTATTCTGGGAAAGTAGAGCGGCACGGGCGTAATACCAACCACATTACCCCAAAAATCATGCACTGATGGTCTATAAAATTTATAGTCATTAACACCATATTCCCAACACGCCACTTGGCGCGACAGGGGCACTTTACTTATATATATATATATATATATATATATATATATATATATATATATATATATATATGACCTTTCGAACCGTAGCCGGCCCATAGGGCATAGGGCGTAGACCAAGATACTCATTCTCTTATCTAAATTTTTATTCTAGCAGTTTTCACTTATTTTAAAGATATTTTATCATATCTCGCCATTTGTTTCTGTTCAGTGCAAGCAGCTCTATCTCATTGACGGAGCCGATTCCTGCTGTTCTTGCCTCTCTCATCAATATTCTTCTCAGTGTCTCTCTGGGTCTTCCTCTTTTCCTCTTACCTCTTGTTTTCCCACATGAGGGCTTGCTTTGGCTTTGCTATTTGGTTATTATCCCATCTCATCACATGTCCAACATATGACCATCATCTTTTTCCTTATTACTGAAGATATTAGTGGTTGGTTGGCGATTTCTCTATTCTTCTGGCTTGTATTGGATTCGTTCCATGCTATACTAAGTATATATATATATATATATATATATATATATATATATATATATATATATATCTACACAAAGATATACACAGGAATTACTCTCTACATGGCGATAATATGCTAGACTTATGTATATGCCTATTTTTGTTTTGTTTCTCACCTACGTACATCTATTACCATTAAATTTTTATTAGTTTTTTTTTAAATTGTCATCATTCAAACATATTTTCCTCGCTGCAGAGTACCGTCGTGCCATGGTAGTGACCTCTAGACACTCTATGATCCGTCTTGTGACTCGGCCACAGTTAAACTAAACTTGTAAGGTCAACGCAGATAATCCATCACTTGTGAACATGATAAAAGGGACACACTCTTATAATTGTTCCCCTTTTCAACAAGCTCAATGGTCCTTTATTCATCACGTCTCTTGCATTATTCATCTCCATCTTTTCTTGTTTAACCAAACTCTTTACGGCGGTTATTCGCATCATGTGGTCTGATTTTTCATCTTTCAAACGTCACGATGAAATAAATAACGCCACGATGAACTAAATAACGTCACTATGAACTAAATAAAGTCACGATGAATTAAATAAAGTCACGATGAAATAAATAAAGTCACGATGAAATAAATAACGCCACGATGAATTAAATAACGTTACGATGAAATAAATAAAATCACAATGAACTAAATAAAGTCACGATGACCTAAATAGCGTCACAATGAACTAAATAGCGTCACGATGAACTAAATAACGTCACTATGAACTAAATAAAGTCACGATGAACTAAATAGCGTCACGATGAACTAAATAACGTCACTATGAACTAAATAAAGTCACGATGAACTAAATAACGTTACAATGAACTAAATAAAGTCACGATGAACTAAATAGCGTCACGATGAACTAAATAACGCCACGATGAACTCAATTTAAATTATGTTATGCCCACTGTCTAATTTTACATTCCCTATGTCTTTAATTATTAAAACCGACTTTGAAGAGATAAATTACAGGGTTCCTTGTATGTCTCAATGTTTGGAAATACTTCCCTTCGTTTCACAATGCACATTATCGCTTTCCAACGTTGGAGCAAACTATTTTTTCGAATTATTTTCTCTCTTTCTTGTCCTAATTTTATTTTATCAATGAAAATACACACACACATAATCACATGCATCATCATCATTATCTATAATACGTGTTGTTTATTATGTCCTTCCACAATCTTCTATCCACCGGGCATCGTATCAAATCTGTTATTGACTGTTTTCCATGCATTGACACTAAGCTATCTAGTATTTTCTCTCTTTGTCGTCCGTGATCTCTCTTTCCCTGTATTCTGCCAGTTGTAACTAAGTATTCTAACTTTACTCTTCTCATGAAGTGCCAAAAAATGTTGATTGCTTCTTTCTAATGTGATTTAGGAGCTCCCTTTTTGTGTTCTCCTCTTTGAGAACTTCCTCATTGGTCTTTTTAGCTGTCCAGGAAACTTTCAACATTCTTCTGATAAATCCCATCTGTGTGGCCTTTAATCGCCGTTTCATTTGTTTGTCTACTGTCCATGATTCGCTTCCATAGGTCAGAATTGGCTCTATATAGCACCGATGAACTCTCTTTCTCACTTCTATTGACATAGATTTGTTGCATACGATATTTTTTATTTTTTGAAATGCTATTTTGGCCTGAGCTATTCTGCTTTTTATTTCTGTGGTGTATCTTCCATCTGATGTTATTATTGTGCCCAAGTATTTGACGTGTTGCACTTGTTTCAGATTTGTCTCGTTTATTTTTATGCTGCATGATGGTGGTGATTGTTTCTTCAATATGACCATTACTTCTGTTTTCTTACTATTCAGAGTGAGACCTTTTCTTTTTTTTTTTTTTGCCTTTTTTTTACTATTATGTTTATCATTTGTTGTAGTTCATACTCTGTCTCTGCTATTAAGACTGTGTCATCCACATATCGCAAATTGCTTAAGTTGTGACCGTTGACTTCAATTCCTTTTTTGTCAACTATTGATCTCATAATATTTTCGCTGTAAAGTGAAAACAAATGCGGTGACAGAACACAACCTTGTCTGACTCTTTGTTTTATGCATTGGAACTGTCCTGTTTGGTTGCTAATTCTTATAGCTGCTGTTTGTTGCCAGCACATGTTTTTTTTTTAATGATTCGCAGATCCTTGCCATGAATGTTTAATTTCTCCAGCATATTGATTATTTCCACATGCTCTACTTTGTCACATGCTTTTGTGTAGTCTATAAAGCACATATATATATATTTCCTCACCTCTATAGATCTTTCTATCAATGTTCTTAAGATGTATATTGCATTATTGGTGCCGTTTCCTTCCACAAATGCACATTGTTCCTCACTTATTTGTGGTTTTATTTTGTTCCTTACACGTCTCATGATGATTCTTATTAATATTTTAGTCATATGGCTCATGAGACTAAAAGTGCGATGGTCTTCGCAAACAGTGGTGTCTGACTTCTTCGATATGGCTACAAAGATATATTTTAGTGCATTTTCAGGTTTGTGTTTTTGGATATATATGTCATTGAGTAGTTTTCTACAGTTGTATTTGTGTGCGTGTGTATATATATATATATACACACACATCCATTATTATACAAAGATTTTACGACGGTGGTTTTCTGTTGCCTTCCGGCTAAAATATCGCAGGTAAAAAGACAGAAGTGATGGTAGCAACAAAGAACAAGACCTCACCGCAATGCACAATAAACGCAAGAGGAACAATATGAAAACAGGTACATGAATTTAAATATCTCGAAACAATGTTAACCTCAGATGGTAGATGTACAATAGAGGTGAGATGCAAAATATTTCAGGCAAAAGCAGCTTTCCAAAAAATGGGGAAGATACTGTGCAATCCATTTTTGACAATGGAAACAAGAAAAAGAGTTCTTAAATGTTATATAGAGCCAGTTTTAACATATGGGTGTGAATCATGGACAATAAGACAACAGACAAGAAAATCACTGGCGGTTGTAGAAACGTGGTTTTACAGAAGAATATTGAGAATACCAGGGGAGCCGCGATAGCTCAGTGGTTAGTAAACTGGACTACAAAGGACAAGAGGTAGGGTTCGATCCCAGCAGATGGCTTCCGGGTTCACCCAGCCTTAAATGGGTACCGGATTTTTTCTGGGAAAGTAAAGCGGCACGGGCGTAATACCGACCATATTACCCCAGAAATCATGTGCCGAAGGTCTGTAAAATTTATGGTCACTAAACACCATATTCCCTATACGCCACTTGGCGTGACGGGGGTACTTTACTTTTATTGAGAATACCATGGACAGCTAAGAAGAATAATGACAATTTTCTGAAAGAGGCCAAAGCATAAAGAGCGCTAATTTGCAATATTGTGAAGAAACAACCATCATTTTTTTGCCATGTATGAAGGGAACAGCTGGAATATATTCTAACACCTGGATATTTGAGGGACAGAGTGATAAAGGGAAGCAAAGAGAAAGGATATCAGACAGTTTAAAAGAAGGTCAGCAACAGAAATCATAAATAACTGTCGAGATCGAAAGTTGCGATCAGTATGTATACATACTCATATATATATATATATATATATATATATATATATATATATATATATATATATATATATGAGTATGTATAAATATAAGTATGTAATCTTTACATATATATCAGTATGTATATAAATACATTCACCAAAGACATCTTGCTTGTACATACTGAAAATTTACTCCATTGGCGGTCACCGTGAAGTCTGCAATTTTTTCTTTCTTGAGCGAGATGGCCAGTGTTTGCAGCAGTCATTCCCAGTTCGTATCTGATATTTCCTGTTCACCTTCATCTAGGTCTTCCTCTCTTTCGGTTACCTGGAATTATGCTTTATTTAATACGTACATACACCATACATAGAACATACATACACATTTCATGCATATACATTTACATATATACATACACACACCTTCACACATATATATAAAAGCGGGGGAAAGAAGCGAACTTGTCACCTGCTTTATACTGAACCCATTTACCTTCATTTATCGTATTCACACCACCTCTTTTCCAGAAAAGGTGCTGGTGACGTCAGACAGGAAAATTACGTAAGCATATGCTGGGATGGGAGCCGCGATAGGTCAGTGGTTAGTGAACTGGACTACAAAGGACAAGAGGTAGGGTTCGATCCCGACCGACGGCTTCCAGTTCACCCAGCCTTTAATGGGTACCAGATTTTTTTTCTGGTAAAGTAAAACGGCACGGTCGTAATACCGAGCACATTACCCCAAAAATCATGTGCCGAACGTCTGTAAAATTTATGGTCACTACCACCATATTATGTATACGCCACTTGGCGTGACGGGGGTACTTTACTTTTTTTCGTTTTTGTTTAATATGCTGGGATGAGTTGTGCGTGGTACCTTGGACAGCTGTGCGCTATCGGAAACAAGTTAAAGTCAACTCAAGAATTAATAAAACATTGAAAACATTTGCAGAGAAAGACGCCATGCAACATCTGAGCTAACAATAATCTGCGGTTCATAGTTCGCTAAGGGATAAGTAACACCACAAGAGACCACGATTCTCCTCAACATTCACATGGTAGGCCTGGACATAGACTAACCAGTCTGGAAAAATGAAAAGGAATTGAGGAAGTAAAGCAAACAGGCGCTTCAAATAATTACATCAAGTCGGATAGGTCTTACCGAAAGTCGCAGATATCAAAGCATGTGGGAACCGTGATAGCCTAGTTGGAAAAACCAATAAACTGGGCTACCGACGTTCGGACAACCCGTGTTCGAGTCCCGCTGGAAGTAGTGTGAATTATACTCGTGGTTAGGAAAAAAAAATACCCCCACGTTCGACTCAGCCGCTGGCAGAAATGGGTACCTGAGTATTACTCTGGGAAGGTGAGGAAAGCCACCTCGCATTGTGAGTTTCGATGCTTGAAGCGACACTATCCAGAAGTCTCCGAACACTTCTGGATAATTGGTGTAGCACATATGGGTGAAAACTCGCGAGCTAAGACGCCGGTTCAAGTCTCGTACTTTATCTTGACCTTTATCGCAGCATGCTGGGAACATGGACGATGAGAAATTGACAAAAACAGAAAAAAATAGATTTATTTATTTCATTTTAATAAAATAAATGTGTTCTTCCTACAGTTGATAAAAAAAAAGAAGGTAAATGCTCCTATGATAGGCGTTAGGGAATATAATGTTAAACGTCCAATTTTTGAGTGGTATGGTCGCTATTATGCTAAGCTGCAGTTTTGTCTTTATCAAGAAAAATCTCTAATAACCATTTTTGATATGGTGCAGAAACATGGACATCAGACAAGAAAACAGAACAGAGAATTGAAGCCTTTGAAATATTGTGGATATATAGAAGAATATGTAGAATTGGATGGAAAGAAAAGAAAACAAAACGATGAAGTCTTAAAACAACTAAAAATAAAAAGAGAACTACTAAATACAATTCAAACAAGACAAATGAAATTTTTGGGCCATGTTAAAAGACACAACAGCCTACTAAAAGTAATCCTGGAGGAGAAAATACAAGGTAAAAGATGCAGAGGCAGACCAAGACTAACATGGACGAGTAACATCAAAAGATGGACAAATCAGCCTATGACAACCTACACCATCAAAGCAAGAGACAGAGCAGCATGGCGCTCCATGGTAGCCAACCTTCGTTGCGGAGATGACACTCGATGATGATGAACCATTTTTGATAGCTGAGTGAAGTGAGAAAGAGAGTTCATCGGTTTTATATGGAACCAATTCTGACCTATGGAAGCGATTCGTGGACAATTGACAAACAAATGAAACGACGATTTAAGGCCACAGAGATGGGATTTCTCAGAAGAATTTTGAAAGTTTCCCGGACAGCTGAAAAGACCAACCAGGAAATTCTCAAAGGGGCCAACACAAAAGAGAGCTCTTAAAAAAAACACCAGAAAGAAACAATCAACATTTTTTCGGGCACATCATGGGAAGAAGAAAGTTGGAATACTTGGTTACAACAGGCAAAATACAAGGAAAGAGAGATCGCGGACGACAAAGAGAGAAAATATTAGATAGCTTGGTGTCATTGCATGGAAAACAGTCAATAACCGAACTGATACGATAGAAGATTGTGGAAGGACATGATCGCCAACGCCAACCGGTATGGCACATGATGATGATGATGATGATTATGATGATGATAATGATGATGATGATGATGATGATGATGATGATGTTGATGATGATGATGAGTGAATCCTGAAAACAAAGGGGTTTGAAAACAAAAATTGAATTTGAAATTCAGAATTTTTAGCGAGTGCGCTGGCAACTTAGATACCGAGGCTGGTGTTGCTGAAAAGTGAAAAAAAAAGAAAAAAAAAGAAAAAAGAAAAAAGAAATGTAGATGAAAAGAAAATTATACAAATTGTTTTAACCAAGCATGGGTTAACAATGAAGAGCTGCTTTAAAAGTATAAGTAGATCAGATTTAAAAAAAGATAGAGGGAGGAAGCTGGAGTTCGATCTAAAGTGCAAATCCAAAGTTCTCAATACCATTGATTGTGGTTTCCTTCCTTCATTCCTTCCTTCTTCAATTAGCATCCCGATTATCCGGACTAATTATAGTCTGTGGTACTCTATATAATTTTTTTTTTAATCCGGATAATTAATGTCTCAATATATGTCATAAAGTAATCGAAGCTTAGATATACATAAATAACTTTATATTAAAAGCACAATGTTGCAGCAAAAAAAAAAAAAATATATATATATAATAATTTGCACTCAAGTGTATATATATATATTATAATGTGAATAAAAATCAACAGTAGCTCTCATGTTCACAATTAGTGACACGTTTGGGGGAAAATCTGTTTTAACTGATATTCGACGTAAATAGTTGTTTCGTTGCATATCAGTTAAAATACGAGTCTGGATAACCAGGTTCTACTCAAAGTACATTTCTTTGGACGAATATGAGTCGGATATATAGAGCACCGGTTCTCAAATTTTCCTTTAATGCGGACTCCCAACACGTTTTGTAGTCGTGTACCCCTTAAGATTCAATTATATATAATACCCAAAGGGGTATCAACTATTTTATTTGTGCTTTCATTTATTCATTCATTCTATCTTTCTATTCGCCTCAAAATATCATACAATTCTTCTGGTTAAAACTGGCAAAATACAGGGAAAGAGATATCGCGGACGACAAAGAGAGAAAATACTAGATAGCTTGGGGTCATGGCATAGGAAAACAGTCAACAACAGAATCGATATGATGCACGGTAGATAAAAGATTGTGGATGGACATGATCGCCTAAGCCAACCGATATAGCACATGATGATGATGATGATTCTTCAAGTCTTCGCTGACCCCCTTAGACGGCGCCGCGCACCGCTGTGGGCTGCGGACCACAGTTTGAGAAACGCTGATATAAAGCATTTGAATATTGATTGTAGGTAGTTAGATTTTAGTACATCTATCGTGTCCTAAAGACCTACAATAATTACTTAATGAAATAAAAATGGCAAGCAAAAAAATATGGACTGGATATGAATATCAAAAAGACTAAAACTATGATCATAAACAAAGAAAATACTCAAAACACACAAGTGGATATCAAAATTGATGGAACAGACCTGGAGAATAATAATATGGAAATATATAAATACTCACTTGACATACAATGAATGATATGATTATACTATTAAAAATGAAGGCAAAACCATTCGACATAGCAATAATACAAACATACGCACCTACTCAAGACTATACAGATGAACAAATAGAGGCATACTATGATGATCTAAACACAGTTATGAAGCAAGTGAAATCATCAGACATCTTGATTATAATGGGTGATATGAACGCTCAAGTAGGAAAAGGTAAATATAAGATCATTATAGGAAATCAAGGTCTAGGAAAAAGGAATAACAGAGGAGAAAGATTAATACAATTTTGTGAAGAAAACAGACTGATAATATGCAACACCTTCTTTGAGCAAGAGAAAAGGAAATTATACACATGGAAAAGCCCTGGAGACAAGAAGAGAAATCGAATAGATTACATAATGATAAAAGACAGATTCAGGAACAGCGTCAAGAAAGCCAAAACCTACTCAGGAGCAGATATTAATTCAGACCACAATCCTGTAATGATAAAAATGAAAATTAAATTAAAGAGAAACAAACAAAAAACTAATTCAGCAACACCAATAGATATAACAGCGTTAAACCAGAAAGATGTAAAAGAAACTTATACTGTACAAGTAAAGAACACATATCAGAAGCTACTAGTAGAGGGGATTGAGCAGTACAGAAGAGAAAATCCTGAAGAAAAAGTTACAACAAAATGGCAATGCATAAAAAACAGCATGCAAGAATCCTGCAACACCTTGCCCAAAAAGGAAAGTAACAAAAAACAAAAATGGATAACTGACAAAATCTTAGAAAAAATGGAAGAAAGAAGACAAGCGAAAAACACTGCCGGATACAAGGATATAGACAATGAAATACGGAGAATGTGCAAAAAGGCAAAAGAAGACTGGCTCAACCAAAGATGTCTAGAAGTCGAAACTATGGAAAGTAAACAAAACTTAAGAGAGATGCACACAGAAATAAGGGAACCGCGATAGCTCAGTGGTTAGTGAACTGGACTACCACGGACAAGGGGTAGGGTTCGATCCCAACCGACGGCTTCCGGGTTCACCCAGCCTTAAATGGGTACCGAATTTTTTTCTGGGAAAGTAAGAAGCACGGGCGTAATACTGACCACATTACCCCAAAAATCATGTGCTGAAGGTCTGTAAAATATAGGGTCACTAACACCATATTTCCCTATACGCCACTTGGCGTGACGGGGGTACTTTACTTTTTTACACAGAAATAAAGAGAATGACGAATAAAGACAAAAAACTGCAGGAAACGGATGCATTGCAAACAAAGAGGGAAGAATGCTAACAGACAACAAAGATATAATAGATAGATGGCAAGAATATATAACAGAATTATTTCATGACGAAAGGGACAAAAAGCCAGACATAAAATGTACAAACAACTATAAAATCCTGAAATCTGAAATAGAAAAAGCTATAAAAACAATGAAAAAGGGAAAGGCAGCAGGGCCTGACTATATACAGATAGAGATGATACAGGCTCTAGAAGAGTTTGGCGTCGAAGTGATCACAGACATATGCAATGACATATACCATACAGGATATATACCAAACGATATAAAAACATCAACTTTCATTGCATTGCCTAAAAAGAACGGTGCAGTTGAATGCAGTGATTTCAGAACAATAAGCCTAATGAGCCAGGTAACAAAATTTTACTAAAAGTTATACAGGGAAGGATTCAGAATAAAATCAATACTGAATTAGATGAGCAACAATTTGGATTTAGGAAAAACAGTGGGACAAAAGAAGCCATATTCAGCATGAGAACATTGATTGAAAAGTACACAGAAGTAAACAAACCAATATATGCCTGCTTTATAGACTACACCAAAGCTTTCGATAGAATACACCATAATCAACTTATAGACTGCCTAAAGGATATAAATCTAGACGACGCAGACATACGACTAATATGTAATTTGTACTGAGAGCAAACAGCAATAATAAGATATAACAAGGAGAACTCTACACCCATGGACATAAAAGAGGAGTAAGACAAGAATGCATTATATCACCAAGCTTGTTCAATCTATACACTGAGCAGATCTTTAAAAACATCTCAGAGATACCAGGCCTAAACATTAATGGAAAGATAATCAACAACCTAAGATATGCTGATGATACTGTTCTACTAGCAGAAAATCATAAAGACCTACAACAATTGCTTAATGTGATAAACATAACAAGCAAAAAATATGGACTAGATATGAATATCAAAAAGACTAAAACTATGATCATAAACAAAGAAAATTCTCAAGACCTACAATATCACAGTTGAGGGAATACATCTGGAGATAGTCCATAGCTACAACTACCTGGGACATACTATAACCAATGATGGAAAATGCAAAACTGAAATAAACAAAAGAATAGGTATGGCAAAAAGTAATTTTAATGCCATGAAAATATACTAACAACATAACAAATTACACCAGGGCTGAAACTAAGAATGGCCAAATGTTACGTCTTCTCAATATTCCTGTATGGTGCAGAAACATGGACATTAGACAAGAAAACAGTCGTAGGGATTGACCATCTGGAGAGGTAAGCCAGGGGAGCTGACAAGAAATCAGCGCAAGACCTACAACTAGCATGACATTTTCAGCTTTGCAAGCAATGGCGGTTATGAGTAAAATGACGTAAGCCGTCTATAACACCTATAGCTGAAAACGTCATGCTTGAAAGGAATTTTGGCGTTTTCCCTTTCAGCCCTCAGCCTTACTTCTGTAGATGGCGATGGGTAGGGGTTTTATGCTAAAATTGAACTTAGCAGTCAGTCACCCTCTCACAGACAAGAAAGTGTAGTCACGCAGGACTAGAGGTGCTGACGTCATCGCTTACCACGGACTGATGTCACCTCACATTGATCGGTAAACCACGTGGTACAGTGGCAAACCTTGTGTGGTTATAATAAAATTATAACAAAAGTAGAAAGTTTCAGTGTTGTGATCAAGACAATGGCCTATTCTGTTAGCAAAAAATGACCATTGTTTGTAGTTATTATATTGTTTTGCCAGAATTGTTTGCATATTTCATTAGCAATTGATCATTTCTGTGAGTTTAGTTTTCTTTAATATCCAAAATTGAAACTTTGTTATATGTGTTGGTCTTTCACAGGAATTGACAAAGCTTTTTAAAATTAATCAACGATGTCTTTCTAACTGATCACAGTTAAAGACGTTGTGTTTCCAAACGAAATCTTTCATTATAAAGATCACAGTGTGTGTATTTGCAAATAAAATCAATGCTTATAACAACGTCTTTATTTAAAGAAATAAAATATAAGAATTTTAAGAAATGCAGAATGGCTCAGGCAAAAGCAGCTTTAAAAAAAGATGAGATATTGTGCAATCCCTTTTCTTTTAAAATAGAAACTAGAAAAAGAGTTCTTAAATGTTATGAAGGGCCAGTCTTAGCATATGGATGTAATCATGCACAATAGGACAACAGACAAGTAAATCACTGCAGGCTGTAGAATTGTGGTTTTACAGAAATGTTGAGAATACAATGGACAGCTAAGAAGAGTAATGAAAACGTTCTGAAAGAGGCCAAAGCAAAAGGACAGCTAATTTCCAATATTTGGAAGAAACAATCACAATTTTGTGACCATGTAATGAGAAACGAACATTTGGAATAACTGTAACAACTGGAAAAATTGAGGGACGAAGAGATAGAGGGAAGCAAAGAGAAAAGATACCAGAGAGCTTAGGAGAATGGCTTTGACAGAAGGTCAACAACGAAAATGATAAATGTCGAGATAGAAAGTTGTGGAGAGACATGATCACCTACGCGAGCAGGCACGATACTTGATGATGATGATGATGTAAAGAAAATCTGGTTCGATTTCGATCGAAGACTTTTACGTTTGCCAGCTTCACATTGGCACTGAATATTTGTTACTGGCGAAGAAAATACTGCACTGATATATATATAGTTATTTACATGTTACAACGCATTAATGTGGTGGGCTCCGTCAAGTCAGCCGAAGTTTTATCTCTTTAGGGAATTTGCACCGTGTTTCGTTCGTTGTAGACTGCATTCACTAGAGTAACCATGAATCCATTGGGTTTGTGCTACGTCATCATAATGGCTCATCGTATATACCAAGACCGGCCATACGCTAACCTTACGGTCTGTTGTTTGATGTGCGATGGGGTAATCTGACGACGAAATGTGTTTTATATGTTCGGAATTGGAGTCAAAAACGATGTCCTAACATCATCAAGAGCTATACATTTTACAAATATGACGATCATCATTTTGAGGAGGACGTGAACTTCCGGTCAATATGGTAGATAGGCAGCAGGAACCATTGAAGGCTATGTATGAAAAGTGTTCCTTGTTGCAGTTTCCTCATATTCCAAGTCCGGCTTGTTGCAGGAGCTACTAAGTTAGGTGACTCTGTGCACACCGTGAGCTGTGTGTTTCATCCGTTTTGATCATGTTCTGAAAATTCCAATTGTTTACGATGAATGATGATATCGTATGACAGGGAACAGTTGGCTGTTTTTCACTTTTTGTGCAATTTAGACTTATGTCTTTTGGCGTGTGCTGAGACTGCTATGATGAGGACTACAGCTACCTTTCTTTGTTTGGGAGATGAGTTAGTAATTCGGATGATTCCACCGGCACGGGCTGTTGAGCAATTATGGATTTTAATTCGTTTGCAGTGATACCGGGGCCATTCATAACCAAATATCCAAATATAAAAAGCCCCGTCACGTCAAATGACTCATAGAGAATTTGGTGTTAGTGACCGTAATTTTTATAGACCTTCGGCACATGATTTTTGAGGTAATGTCATCGATATTATGTCCGTGCCGCTTTACATACTAGAGGAAAAATTCTGTACCCATTTAAGGCTGGGTGAACTCGGAAACCGTCGATCAGGATCGAATCCGACCTCTTTTCCTTTGCAGTCCAGTTCACTAACCACTGAGCTATCGCGGCTCACTGCACTGGTGTAGTTCTGACTTATTACCCAAAAATATGTCTCGATGATTAAATAACAAAATATATCGTTTACCCACTGGACGTGACGAATTTCTTTCTTGTTCTTCTTTATACAATAAAGCTGCTTGTTTATAATAAATCAATTATTTTTAAATAATGTAGAGTTGATTTTTCCTGTGACATTGTTGATTGTAAGATGTGTCCTATAAATTAATGTTCTCGTCAGACAATTTGATTGAAAGATGTGTCTCATCATTTATTTACTCCTTAAGCCAGTTTGATTGCAAGATGTGTCCTATCATTTATTTTCTCCTTAATTAGGACATTTTGATTTCAATATGTGTCCTATCATTTATTTTCTCCTTAATTAAGACATTTTGATTTCAAGATGTGTCCTATCATTTATTTTCCCCTTAAGACAGTTTGATTGCAAGATGTGTCCTATCATTTATTTTCCCCTTAAGACAGTTTGATTGCAAGATGTGTCCTATCATTTATTTTTCCCTTAAGACAGTTTGATTGCAAGATATGTCTCATCATTTATTTTCCCCTTAAGACAGTTTGATTGCAAGATGTGTCCTATCATTTATTTTTTTCCTTAAGACAGTTTGATTGCAAGATATGTCTCATCATTTATTTTCCCCTTAAGACAGTTTGATTGCAAGATGTGTCCTACCGTTCTAGTGGCACAAACTTCAACTCAGCTTTAGTATTGAATGTACGAGGTTTATCTCTATCAGTGAAATGTTGGACAATGAGACGAATGCGAGTGAGTCATTAGATCTTGAGCAAGGAATTTACTTCATAACAATCGGCCAGGCAAATTAAAACTCTCATCGTACCATCTGTAAAGACAAAAAAAAACTCATATTTTTTCCAGTATTGCCCTGAGATTAAAAACATTGCCATGGTGAGGCCTTAAGCTGGTTAATCTAAATGAAACTTCTATGCCCTCTTCAAAAACAATTTTAACAAGAAGGTCTCTATCATGGATACAAATAATATATAACATTTTTTATTACAATATAAACGAAACTTGAGACCCCATTCGAATAGTGAGGCCCTAAACTATAGTTTATTTAGCTCTGGCCTAAATTACGGTCCTGCTCCTGAGCTCTCTTTAGCTCCCCCGGCTGTAAAGGAATGACCGCCTAACTCTCTGACTTAGAGAATGTATTTAACAGAAAGGAAGAGCACTGGCCTCCTCAACACCGATTGTTTTAACCTACTACGGTTAAGTCTATATTTTTAAACCACCCTGCAAAATACGCCATAGAACATCCTTTTATCTGTACATAAACATTAGAATAAATTCACCATCCTTTTAAGGAACCTAGGTGGCTCAGTGGTTAGTGCGGTGGCTTCCTGATCAGAAGATTCCAGGTTCGTTTCCTAGAATTAGTGAATTATTTTGGGACTAACGAAGCTTCAGGGTTTTACAGCCTCTAAAATGAGCAAGAAAGATTTGTCTGTAAAGAAGAGGCGATGTGGCGCGATACCTACCATATCACCTAAAAATGTGCCGTGGCCATGAAGAAATACGGTCACTAACGCCATATTTTTCATACACCTAACAAGGCGTGGAGAAAATCTTTATTTACATTTACTTTTTAACACCATATTCCCCATACTTGAAGTGAACCGTGGAGGGAACCTTTACTCTACTTCACTTTACACTTACTTTTACTTTTTAACACCATATTCCCCATAAGTGAAGTGAATCGTGGAGGGAACCTTTACTCTACTTCACTTTACACTTACTTTTACTTTTTTACTTTCACTTTTACTTTAACTTCACTTCACTTCATTTGGCTTTACTTTAATTTATCTATCTTCAATTCACTTCACTCCACTCCACTTTACTTTACTTTACTCTACTTTACTTTACATACATAAAACACATTAATAAGTGTTGAATCTAATTAAGTATAAAATATTTCAGTTTTCCAAAACTAAATTAAATATGAACGATATCATAGTTCCTCTATTAAACAAACAACAATAAAATGCAAGATGAGATTGATCTAAATAAAATACCAGTGAAATGCTAAAAAGACCAATGAGGAAGTTCTCAAAGAGGCCAACACAAAAAGGGAGCTCTTAAAAAACATTAGAAAGAAGCAATCAATATTTTTCGGGCACATCATGAGAAGAGGAAAGTTGGAATACTTGGTTACAACTGTCAAAATAAAAGGAAAGAGAGATCGCGGACGACAAAGAGAGAAAATACTGGCTAGCTTGGTGTCATGGCATGGAAAACATTCAACAACAGAACTGATACGATGCACTGTAGATAGCAGATTGTGGAGGGACATGATCACCTACGCCAACCGGTATGGCACATGATGATGATGAAATGCTAAATTAAATTCAGCATGGCTTTGATTAAATCGAATTAGGCTGTATTTAACATTTATTTTTTTTTAATTACCTGGCAAACGTGTATAACATACGTGCACGTCTACAGCACAAATATACGCCCAACAATTATGTGTCAGTTTCATTTAGACAAGAATTAGGAGCAGATTAGCGCAATCAGAAATTAACAGCTTCTTAGTCAGACAGGAAGGAAAGGAGTTATAACTCAATTACAAATTATCATGATCTAAATATAGTCAGGAATTAGCAGGAATGCAGTTGCCAAGAGGTAATAAAAATTTAGTTCAGTGAAGAGTTAGAAATTCAGTTCAGTGAAGAGTTAGAAATTCAGTTCAGTGAAGAGTTAGAAATTCAGTTCAGTGAAGAGTTAGAAATTCAGTTCAGTGAAGAGTTAGAAATTCAGTTCAGTGAAGAGTTAGACATTCAGTTCAGTGAAGAGTTTAGGAATTCAGCTCCGCAAAGAGTTAAAAATTCAGTTCAATGTGATATATATTTAAGGAAATTCATAGCACAGTGAGGAATTAGAAAAGCAGTACTGGTGATTAGTGGAAGCTTGAGTTCATTGAGTAATTAGTAGGAATTCAGCTCAGTGAGGAATTAGATATTCAGTCCAGGCAGGATTTAGAGTGAAAATTAGGTTCAGTGAGGAATTAGATATTCATTTGAGGCAAGAACTAGTAGAAATTCAGTTCAGTGAGAATTTATATATTCATTTCAGGCAGGAATTAGTAGAAATTGAATTCAGTCCGGAATTGGATATTCAGATATAACAGGAATTAATAGAAATTTAGTTCAGTGAGAAATTGTATGTACTGATAAGACAGGAATTAGTAGAAATTTTGTTCAGTGAGGAATTTGATATTTAGATAAGACAAGAATTAGTAGAAATTTAGTTCAGTGAGGAATTAATAAAAAATCCTTTCCAGCAGAAGTTAATAGAAATTCTTTTCAGTCCGTAAATGTAGAAATTCATTCATTATTTCTTTCGTTATTTATTTATTTATTTTTTTTTTCGTTATCTTTTTTCTCCTTTAATTCTGTCTTCTCTCTTCTTTATCTTTCCCACATCATCTAGTACATCTAATATTTGATCTCTTTGGAATAAATAAATGTTAACAGAAACTCTGAAAAAAAAAAAAAACAAATCAAGAGCAACACTCAGAGCTCTAACAAAAGTGATAGGTTAAAAAATAATAGCTGAAGATCCCCATACATGCAGCGCACCCCAACCTTCACCTTAGCTCTATAAATAGCAGTCATAGAAAAGCTTTATAAAGGGGGATAAGCGGAAGGTCCGTTTTTGCTCCTACTTCCATATTTGAATCTAAATTTAGAAACCATAAATTTGAAGAATAACTTAAGAAACTAATGTAGAGGGATTCTTTTGAGAAAAAAAATATATAAATCTACAACGATGTGATAATTTATCTGGATTTATTATGGAAAGAAATAGAAACTACTCAAAATAGAAAATAACGAACAAGCTTTCAGAAAACGTGACGCATCAAAGAATTCGGAAATTCTAGCACGTAACGCTTACCAATCTAGTTAACATAACTTCTGGACAAATTAGCAGAAAGAAGGATAAATGCATGTTTGTACTTCTGCATTAATAGTGTAAACATTCTAACTAGAAGTTAAGAAGAAGAAAAAGTGGGGGCTAAAGCACGTCAGTTTAAAACGATCGGTGGATTCTGTAGGGATCGGCGAATAACAGAGCTTATCCAAACCATACTACATCTCTCAGTGGTGCCCCTGGAATCACACTAATCAGCCTGGCTAAGAACCGATCGAAAAAGAAAGGCGACCATAACTAAAAATTTCCGTTCCGAAGAAGACGGACGTTTTGGACTTAAAAGCGCAAATATAACAGCTAGTTGTAAATTAGCGACAAAATGCATCTATGTTTACTTGGGTCCCTTTAAGTGCCGACGATGAAGAAGCATAGTCTTATGAACACAGCCGAAGAATAAAGCTTTATCTTCACGAAAGGCCAACTATTATAGTCTAGAGTAACATCAAGAATACACGAGATGATCAAAAATAGCAGCTATCCACAGTAGTTGTCCAAATCTTACAACTGGTATATGCTAGAGAATGAAGAAAGGGAGATCTGGACATCAGACACTGAGTGTTTGTGAAAACAATCTGCTATTCATTGTTGACTGTCGATGTCGAAAAATGTAAACCATAACTGATCATGACCCAAGTTCATATCTCTTGCTCAGGATGGAGTACTAACTACTCAGACCCAACGAGTAGAGATCGAAGATTAACAGCAAATTCTTTACCACCAAAATACTGTGTTACAGTCGAATGTTTTGTGCAGAGGGGCGCACATATCGCAGTCTGGCGTAAATTACAACACATCGTAAATTGCATACGCTTAACTTTTAACAACGAAGAACGAAGGAAAATAATCGTCGAGTAAACGGGAAAGAGAGAAATGAAGAAAAGGGGCACCTGATCATATTCATTGTCTCGGAAATTAAGCTAAAAAAAAACTACTCATATAAGTGGATGCTGTATTTTCTTTTTGGTCGAAATGTCCAGATGAGAATAAATAAAGTCATTGTTTTAACAGAGGTCTTAAGACACAGCTCACACTAATTCTACACACACAACTTCTCACTGTAATGTGTATCTCATGTACATCAATGAGCTGGCTATCAAAGTTGAACAAACAGTGTGTGTAGATGATCTGATTGAGTAACCAACACATCAAGATGTGGAAATGTAAACATGAAGGACTAAGTGAACATTCATGATAAAATGTTCTATAAAGTGTGAACGCTGAAAAAATTTTTAAAAAGAAGAAATAGGGAAAGAAAGAATGAATGAGAAAAAGAAAGAAATAAAGAAAGAAAGTAATTCTCTACTTCTTATTTACATCTTCTGCATTCCGTTTGCTATACCAGATGATTACGCCTAGAGAAGAATATAAGCGCTAATAGGAGTCATCATAGGAGATCTATAATTTGTCTGCCAACTGATCAAGACAACTATATTTTGCATAAAGGCATATTGTTATATCATCAGGCCAGAGCTAATTTGATCTGGTCTATGATAGGCCTTACAGACCAAATCAGATATATTGTTAGTGTCAGATTGTTGTACCTAGCCATTTATCATTTTCAGTTGTAAATTGGTAAATGACTTCACAAGAATGAGAAACATTCAACATCGCAATGGGAGCTACGAAAACTGACGGATGTCTCTGACGTTTCCATCAATGACAGTTGAAATATGGAACACATATGGAATCACCTACTCGTCTGCTTTATAATCAACTTTTCCCTTTTGTTCTATTCCCTAGCCATTTCAAAATCAAGGACGCATCCCGTAGCAAAATATAAAATATTGAGAGGAAAATATTAGATACGATATTCACTACATCGTTGCCCCTTACCAAAACATCGCATTTGGGCTGGCATTTACGATATTACCAAACACCGGTATTGTAATGTATAGACAGAACGTTCAAAGTTCTCTGTTGTGGTAACTCCTCAGAGAGATCTAGCTCATAGTACCTGCTTCTTCTCTCTGCTTGTGTTGTTTACCTTAGCAACCCGAGTCCCCCACGAGACAACATTAGAAATGCACGTGTGTCTGTCTCAATCAAGGCTCACAACAAACAGGAAGACAAGTGTTTTGTTAACATTGCCAGACACGTAGACTGCTCCACTGTCTAGAGTGCAACTGAAACAATAGCGTCTATACTGCAGTTCCGGTTAAATCCCTCAGCTTGAAGGTAACAATAGCAGGGTTCTGCTTATTTGGTTAAAGCAGATGTTTCGTTTATAGTTGTCGGGTTGATCCTCTTCTTTCACTTATTTTATTATTTTATTTTTATTTCTCCCGTTCCCTTCCTCTTTCTCTCTTTCCCTCTCCTTGTATATTTATATATATATATATATATATATATATATATATATATATATATATATATATATGTGTGTGTGTGTGTGTGTGTGTATGTGTGTGTGTATTTAAATAGTGCAACAGCGGCCGCATTGAAAAAAGTTGGCGTAACAATCTCTCCGAGAAAATTAAAATACTATGACCACTCAAATGACACAGTGGGTAGGAAAGAATTGTAATAAAGTATGGTTCCTGGACGACGAGACAGGGGCAGACCAAGAAGAAAGTGGTTTTAAAACATCAGAGACCTTCAACGTGACAACAGAAGAAGTGGGAGATATGGTTTGAAATAGAGATTTCACTAAGCGGGCTGTGGTGAGTGCAACGTTTGCAGCTTGATGGACACGCGACATGACGATGGTGAACTGCGGTAGCTCAATCTGCGGTCGGTGAACAGATCAGTTCGATCTCAATCAACGGCTCAAAGCCTTAAATCCAGCCTTAAATAGGTTATACATTTTTATGGGAAAAGTATGGCGGCCTGACGTGATTCCGACCACATCACAATATAAAATGGGCCGTTGGTCAGTGATAAAGAAATTATGGACACGTACAATCACCATATTCCTCTGACGCCCTAGATCGTTGAAGGAACCTCAATCTTCCATATTAATATGGTTCCACAGTCTGAGCATTTCAACGCTGATTATAGACAAGAAAAAAGACAAATTAGTAACAGAAACATTAACAGTAGTCATGTTTTATTGGTGGGTGGACATCCGAAGGCCAAAACACCTATCACCGACGAAGGGGAAAGTCGTTAATATGTCATTTATAGAGGGAGAAATCAGGCCTGGCTATTGGGGCTGTATCAATGAGCAACAGTTAGTGGAAGCTAACAACTACTTTAGAGAATTTGTAACAAACTTAAATGACGTATAAAGGAGTGATGGTTACATATTGCTTTGTCGGTTTGAATCAGAGTATTAATAGTTGTGTATGCATTTGAGATGGAAAACAGCTCAAGAAATAGAAATTAAATTATTGAAACCAAATGCCTCAGGAAAATGCTTCGTATATCATAGAGTAACAAACCAGTAGAAGAGATCGATCACTTTATCTATCTTGGAAGTCACATTGATCGAGAAGGGGATACGAGCAAAGAAATTAGAATCAGACTGGCTAAAGCAGCAATGTCTTTCAGAAGCCTTGAAAAGTTGTGGAAATCAAAACTCATTAGCACAAACACAAAACTTAGGCTATTCAAATCAAATGTACTATCAACCCTTACGTATGCGTGTGAACGCTGGAAAACAACAAGAGATATAGAAACAAAGTTGAACGCATTCGAAAATAAATGTCTAAGGAAAATACTTGGTATAGAATGGAACGAATTCAAAACAAACGAGGAAATTAGAGAAATCGCCAATCAACCACTAATATCTTCAGTAATAAAGAAAAGACGATGTTCATACGTTGGACATGTGATGAGAAGAGATAATAATCGAATAGCAAAGCAAGCCCTCATATGGGAAACAACAGGTAAAAGAAAAAGAGGAAGACCCAGGGAGACACTGAGAAGAACATTGATGAGAGAGGCAAGAGCAGCAGGATTCGGCTCCTTCAATGAGATAGAACTGCTTGCACAGAACAGAGACAGATGGCGAGATTTGATAAAATATCTTTAAAAGAAAACTGCTAGAACAAAAATTCATATAGGAGAAGGTGTATCTTGGTCTACGCCCTATGGGCCGGTTACGGCTCGAAAGGTCAATAGATAGATAGATAGATAGATATCATAGAGTGCATTTAAGGATAGGGCAGAAATTAAAGAAACGACAAAGCATAAACAATATCTATAATCCAGGTAAGAAGGTGGGTTCACCCAGCCTTAAATGGGTACCGAATTTATTCTGGGAAAGTAAAGCGGCACGGGCGTAATACCGACCACATTAACCACCCCCCCCCCAAAAAAAAAAAAATAAAATAAAATAAAAATTTTTTTTTTTTAAATCATTTGCTGAAGGTCAGTAAAATTTATGGTCACTGACACCATATTCCCTATACGCCACTTGGCGTGACGGGGGCTCTTTACTTTTACTTTTACAGGTAAGAAGGTGGGTTCACCCAGTCTTAAATGGGTACCGAATTTATTCTGGGAAAGTAAAGCGGCACGGGCGTAATACCGACCACATTAACCACCCCCCTCCCAAAAAAAAAAATAAAAATAAAAAAAATAAAAAAAAAATCATTTGCTGAAGGTCTGTAAAATTTATGGTCACTGACACCATATTCCCTATACGCCACTTGGCGTGACGGGGGCTCTTTACTTTTACTTTTACAGGTAAGAAGGTGGGTATAAGTTGGCTAAGTGTTGAGAAGAGACACAGAAGAATCTCAAAACAAGCCTTTAAATGAGAAACAGAAGGCAAACGAAAAAAGAGGCCAACCTAGAGAGATACTAAGAAAAACACTGAGACGGAAAGCAGCAATAATGGGCATCAGCTTCCTGGCCTAGGTTGAGAGGCTCGCCCAGAGCAGGGGCGTGCGGGGAGATTTAATGTGGGCCCTGCGCAAGGTCTGCCACTTAATAACAAAGATCGTCGAACATAGAGTCTAGAATTTCTGCGCAATGTGTCGTCATTGGTTCGAAGGGACAACAGACAATTAGGTAGACCCAGTTGGTTTAAATGTGTGGATGCCCTATCCAGTGAAAGAACTGTCTCATAAATGCAAAGTTAGCAAATGTGCTCTGCTCTAAGATACTCTAGCCTAACTGCGTCCATTTCCTGACACAATGTACCTACAAGAACTGGATTACAAAGGACAAGAGGTAGAATTCGATCCCAACCGACGGCTTCCGGGTTCACCCAGCCTTTAATGGGTGCCGGATTTTTTTTCTGGGAAAGTAAAGCGGCACGGGCGTAATACCGACCACATTACCCCAAAAATCATGTGCCGAAGGTCTGTAGAATGTATGGTCACTAACACCATATTCCCTATACGCTACTTGGCATGACGGGGCTCTTAACATTATTATGTACCTACTAGTTGCGTATAAATCCCTTAAAACACCAGGCATATAATCACAGGGACAAATGAATTATTACGTTCTAGTCCAATATCGTTCTGGCAATGAGTATTTGCCAGAAGAGAACAGAACAATTCCCGTTCCTATTTCAGGGGTCTGGATGATCCCTAGAGGTAGGACGTTGACCTCTGGGCAAGCAGGTCTCGAGATCGAATCCCACAAAGCGGTGGACATTGTTCACTTCCAATCCGTGGTTCCTCAGTGGTTTAATTCTCCCTCTATCTCTGGGTAGTGAGATCCCATGTTTAGCCCCTCTCGATTAACGGTAGAAAATAGGACGTCCATTATGCACTCTGCGCATGTTTAAGTACTCTTGAAAGCTTGGAAAAAAAAGAGTAGGCGATAATATCATCGCTGGCGGGTACCTACGAAGTCGGAGTTATCTTCCTGTGCGGTGAGAGACCCCTGTGCACACGACTGGCAGGGAAACACGGATTAACAAGCAAAATTCAGTTCCTAGTCTGTAAGGACTTCGTCAGAGGTAAAAGTTGGCGAACGCAAAAAAAAACGCTGCCTGGGAAAAATTAACAGGAACAAAAAGTTCAAACTCTCGACGACTAAAACAACATTAGAGCACATCTGAAGTTAGAGAATATCTGCCTGTATGGCGATGTATAACCTAAGTACACAGCTGCTGGTGTGAAACTTGGAAAAAGTTATATTTATGCATTGGTCTTTGCTAGGGAGCCGCGATAGCTCAGTGGTTAGTGAACTGGACTACAAAGGACAAGAGGTAGGGTTCGATCCCAACCGACGGCTTCCGGATTCACCCGGCCTTAAATGGGTACCGGATTGTTTCTGGGAAAATAAAGCGGCACGGGTGTAATACCGACCACATTACCCCGAAAATCATGTGCTGAAGGTCTGTAAAATTTATGGTCACTAACACCATATGCGCCACTTGGCGTGACATGGGCTCTTTACTTTACTTTACTACTTACTGGACTTTACTGGAAATACAAAGCTGGTGTGAGCAAACAAACAACAAATAAACAAACGTCCCTCTCTCCAATTCTTTGCGATATAGGTCGGGTTCCTTCCCAACTACAGAAAGGGCATGCATATTAAACAATATTGTTTTTATATATGTACTTGCGCGTTACGTAAATTTCATACTACTCGCTTACAGAGAATATAGTTTTAGCGCAAACATATTCATTTCCATTCCCATCGACATAATTATTGGTGATAATATAATTAGACTGAATGAGACTAAATGCTTGAGACTGAATGAATATCTAATCCGTGACGACGTGGCGGTCATGAGAAAAAAATTGGTGCAGTTTGGTTCTGATCTAGGACCATGAACAACAGTCTATTGTTATACCTGCCACACCACCGCGATTTCTGTTGTTGCATTTACTGACTTAACTAGTTCTGAAGTGTGAAATATGAAATGGTTCATGAAATGCGATAAATCCTTCCTTAAATGTTAAATCAGTAATCCTTTATTAATGTAAACTCAGCAAATCTCAACACAATGTGAAATATAAAACTTTAAATCCTTCATGAAATGTAACTTTAGCAATTTATCAAATATGAAATATAAAACGTTCAATCCTTCATGAAATGTAAATTCAGCAATTTATCAAATATGAAATATAAAACTTTCAATCCTTCATGAAATGTAAATTCAGCCATTTATCAAATATGAAATATAAAACTTTCAATCCTTCATGAAATGTAAATTCAGCAATTTATAAAATATGAAATATAAAACTTTCAATCCTTCATGAAATGTAAATTCAGCAAGTTATCAAATATGAAATATAAAACTTTCAATCCTTCATGAAATGTAAATTCAGCAATTTATAAAATATGAAATATAAAACTTTCAATCCTTCATGAAATGTAAATTCAGCAATTTATCAAATATGAAATATAAAATCAACAACCCTTCATGAAAGACAACAAAGCAATAACAGACAGGAAACTAAATTGATCTCTTGCTACTAGAACCGAAAGGTATAATCTGGACCTACACAGTACTCCAGAAATAGCTCTTCAGTTGGCCGAGTCTTCTATGTACCCTGTATACTTAACGCTATTATTAAATTCGCTTGAATTCATGTCTTTATGGAGACAGTTGCTACCACAATCCCTCTATTGTCAACTCAACAACTAGCACCATCGATTCCTCAAAACCAATAACCAACCTCTGACTACATATAACCATTAACCTGCCAAGCTACCAAATTTATAAATACAATAACACACATATATTATCTTAACATAGACAGCGAATAAATATAATATGCACATAAGTCTGTCAGAGCGGTTCTCAAAATTTCTGGCGTCGACACAGTTGTAAAGTAACTTTATCCTAAGCTAACATTTGGCTTTATAATCTCGTACTTCTATTATTTAAATGTATTCTAATTGACATGTTTATTTCTGCTTCTTCCCTTCAGCGTTCGTTCGACGACTATTTTTTTTTACCCTTTCCAGTCCTTAAAATGGGGCGAAATGAGAGTTGGTGTGTGAGTCATCTTGTACAAAAAAACTGCGATATGTTGCTCCTTCCGCCCCAATACCTCCGATTCAACACTGTATTTGTGGCCACCATGCTGCCTTCCAAGCTAAATCTCTGTTACCTTAACCGAACTGCTTGCTCTATTTCCACATGCATCGCGAAGAGATTAGATCAGCTGTTGCCTTTTAGCTTGACGCAAAAACAATCAGCTATGAGTTCCTATCAACTCAGGTGTTCGCGTATTGCCTCCTTTCATTTTGCAAGTTTCAAATTACAGTCTCCTTAACTTATACCAACGTTCATTGTTGCATTTTTAATGAAATCTTTATACTATTTACTTTTAAGAGACTTGCAAAGTATGAGAGTCAGTGGATACAAATCTATCACTCTCCAGATCAGGTGAACAGGATTCTAATCACGATAGGGTATAATGTTTTAAAAAAATTATTTTTCTATTTTATTAAAAATAAAAATAAATAAAAAGCTTTGTCCCGACGACCACGTTACTATCGCACTAAGAATGAGACCTTTAATTTCCAGCTGCATATATTAGATTTTTAAAAAAATAAGGATAAACATTTTTTTTTCTATCAGACTAACCTTTTATTATAATGAAAGTCAACATGTTTCTTATACATGAATTCTTCAGCTTCTTCTTCTTTCCTTCCTCATCTGCCTTTCAGCGTCGCGGGGAGATATAATATGCGGTCTTTTGCTCTTCTGTTCGCCTCTGCTGCTGTTATGTTTCCTAGTGCTTCTAATATTCCATCGACCCATCTTTTTCGTGGTCGACCCTTGGGTCTGGTGTTCTCACAACGTTTGTTGAAGGCTCGTTGTGTTGTGATTTGTTCTTTCTTCCTTGTCACGTGGCCAAACAATTGTATTTGTTGTTTCCTTATATATTCTATGGCGGGGGCTATTCCTAGCTTTTTTCTCAGTTCTTCATTTCTGATCTTATCTCTCAGACTGTTTCCTGTCATTCGTCTAACACATTTCATTTCTGTAGTGGTTATTTTTCTAATTGCTCTTGCATCTAGTGTCCAGGTCTGGCATTGGTAGCACAACGTTGGGATGAAGATATACATGAATTATGAAAACAATTACTGCTGATCTCAAAAGCAGAAAATCGATTCTGGAAATAGCTAGTACATAGTAAGTAAGTAAAGAGTCCTCGTCACGCGAAGTGGCGTATAGGGAATATGATGTTAGTGACCATAACTATGGATACATAGGAACTCTAATGACCAGTTTGAGAACTATAGGAGTAAAACCAAATAAAAGTCGTGATCAACTAGGAACTCTAATGACCAGTTTGAGAACTATTGGAGTAACACCAAATAAAAGTTTTGCTCAAACAGGAACTCTAGTGACCATTTTGAGAACTATTGAAGTAAAAGTTTTGCTCAACTAGGAACTCTAATGACCAGTTTGAGAACTATTGGAGTAAAACCAAATAAAGGATTTTCTCAACTAGGAACTCTGTTGACCAGTTTGAGAACTATTGGAGTAAAACCAAGTAAAGGTCTTGCTCAACTAGGAACTCTAATGACCAGTTTGAGAACTATTGGAGTAAAACCAAATAAAGGATTTTCTCAACTAGGAACTCTAATGACCAGTTTGAGAACTATTGGAGTAACACCAAATAAAAGTTTTGCTCAAACAGGAACTCTAGTGACCAGTTTGAGAACTATTGAAGTAAAAGTTTTGTTCAACTAGGAACTCTAATGACCAGTTTGAGAACTATTGGAGTAAAACCAAGTAAAGGTCTTGCTCAACTAGGATCTATATTAACGAGTTTGAGAACTATTGGAGTAAAACCAAATAAAAGTCTTGATCAACTAGGAACTCTATTGACCAGTTTGAGAACTATTAGAGTAACACGAAATAAAAGTTTTGCTCAAATAGGAACTCTAGTGACCAGTTTGAGAACTATTGGAGTAAAACCAAATAAAGGACTTTTTCAACTAGGAACTATATTGACCAGTTTGAGAACTATTGGAGTAACACCAAATAAAGTACTTTCTCAACTAGGAACTCTATTGACCAGTTTGAGAACTATTAAAGTAAATATTCCCACCTACTACCACACCACCAACTAGGTAAATATTGACAAGCTTGAGAACTATTCGAGTAAAAAAACTAATCAAACAAAAAAAATCTAGCCCAATGAAGTACTTTATTGATCAGTTTGAGAAATGTTAGTGTAAAGACACAAAAAATTTAAAAAGTCTAGCCCAACAAGGTACAGATAAGTAGTATTGATTCATGCTGATTTTTTGGGCATGTTAAAAGACATAGTAGCCTGCTAAAATTAATCGTGGAAGGGAAAATGCAAGATAAAGGAGTACGAGACAGACCAAGACTAACATGGACGAATAACATCAAAAGATGGACAAGTCAGCCTATGACAACCTGCCCTATCAAAGCAAGAGACAGAGCGGGATTGTGCTCCACGGTAGCCAATCTTCGATGCGGAGACGGCACTCAATGATGATGATGATAATGAACTAGGTGCTCCATTGAACAGTTTGAGAACTCTTGAGTGTTTGGGAAAAAAAAAATCTGCACTGTCTGAACAACGGTGGGTATTTTATCTGATTTATGTTACCTTCTACAAATAATAACCACGTGCTTGAAATAACGAAATAAAATAAAAAAATTCCTCTACCTCTAAAAATTGGAAATGAAAAGAAAAATATTGGTGGCAGCTAGAAATCGTCATTTCAAGATCGAATGCTGGCAATTTCAAATATGAAATAACGTGTAATTTATGTCATTCTTGCTGGAGAAGGTATCAGTCAGCGTGCAGCAGATGTAATCTTGGCCAAATGTGGGTTTAAATAAGTCGATTTTGATTTTGCGATGGAAGAAAGAAATGTCAGAAATAATAAAGTAATGAAGGAACACAAATATGTTGTGTGTTTTCATTATTTGATGTGATCGGTTTTATTTTTTTATACCTTTTTTTTTTTTGGTTGTTGTTTTATTTATTTATTTTTTTTAAATTATTTTTTTGGGTGGGGGGGGGGGGGGGAGGGGAGGGGTGGGCAGAGATAACCTTTAGCATTTTTTCTTTGATTTTTTTTATTTTTTACTTATCAATTTATTTCTGCTAAAATAGCATTTCAGAAAAATGAAAAACAACTTGTGCTACAAGTCTATGTCAATAGAAGTGAGAGAGTTCATCGGTACTATAAAGAGTCAGTTCTGACGTATGGAAGCGAATCATAAAGAAACAAAGATGAAATGATTACTAGAGGTACAGAGATGGGATTTCTCAGATAAATGTTAAGACTTCCCAGGACAGCTAACAAGAGCAACGAAGAAGTTCTCGAAGAGGCCAACACAAAAAGGGAGCTCATAAAAAAACATAAGAAAAAAAAAACAATCGAAATTGTGTGGGCACATAAAGAAAAGTTGAAAGTTGGAATATTTGGTTACAACTGGCAAAAAACAGGGACAGAGAGATCGTGTACAACAAAGAGAGATATTACAGATGGTTTGGTTGCGTGTCACGGTAAACAGTCAACAACAGAACTGAAAGGGTGCACTGTTGATAGATAATTGTGGAAGGACATGACATGATCGCCTACGCCAACAGGGAAAGTAAACACAGGTAGGCCTTAAAAAAAAAAAGTAAAGTGCCCTGTCACGCCACGTGGCGTATAGCAAATATGGTGTTAGTGCCCATAATTTTTACAGACCTTCAGTACATGATTTTTGGGTGTGATATGGTCGGCATTACGCCCGTGCTGCTTCGTGTTCCCAGAAAAAAAAATTCCGTACTCATTTATGGCTGGATGGGCGTCGAAGTCGCCGATCGAGATTAAACTCAACCACTTCTAGTGAGGCGATAGCTCAGTGGTTAGTGAACTGGACTACACAGGACAAGAGGTAAGGTTCGATCCCAACCGACGGTTTCCGGGTTCACCCAGCTTTAAATTAGTACCGGATTTTTTTTCTGGAAAAGTAAAAGCGGCACAGGCGTAATACCGACCACGTTACCCCAAAAATCATGTGCTGAAAGTCTGTAAAATTTATGGTCACTAACACCATATTCTCTATACGCTACTCGGCGTGACGGGGGCTCTTTAATTTTTTACTACTCTTGTAGTATGGCGCATGATGATGATCTATTTTTGTAGAAGTAGCAGGCGAGTGAAGTCGTTACAACGCTAACAACATTGACCAACAATGTCTACTTTTGTGGATGCAGCTCCATCTATTTACCATGCGGTTATGTTCCGAAAGAATGCAGCGTAAATCGGAAATATCTGAAGTCGAAAGTAACATACGACATCCTAGACCAGCGGTTCTCTAAGTTTCCTTTGCCGCGGAGCCCCCTTTAGATACGTTTTGCAGTCGCGGACCACCATGATTCAACTTGAACTCAACATTTCTTCTTTTTACGACTTATTTTCTTTTGTGCTTTAATTCTCTCTTTCCATTTAGCTACAAAATAGTATTCTTTTCTTCAAACCTTTCGCCGACCATTGGGAGGGGAAAAGGTCAAAAGCACGAATCACAGTTTGTGAAACGCTGTCCTTGACTCTATACAAGTGTATGAGTAGCTATCATAAAGTCGAAAACAGCCAAAGGTAGGCTATAGAGTATACAGTACTGCAAGGTTATTGAATATGTAACGTTGCGTTAAAATATTATTATTCTGTACTGTATACCATTAACAAAATCACTCTATGAAAGAAATGGTGCGTGAGAGAGAGAGAGAGAGAGAGAGAGAGAGAGAGAGAGAGAGAGAGAGAGGAAAAGTATGCATTAAAATGTAGTTATAAATCTTCTATAATAAATGTGAGAAGTAACTCACCATTCATTGTAAACCTTCAAAACTATGTAAATACTAGAATTAGTAAACTAGTTACATATAGCCTTGTTGGGTCTGTGCTCTAGCTTGGTTTCTTGTGGCAAGGCGCTGCACCGAGGAGTACGGGTTTGATCCTGCTTCAGACCATTTATTGTTCTTTGTTTTTGTTTTCTGTTGTTGATTATTTGTGATTTTTGTCCCGAGTGTTGTAAACATACATCTACCACTGAAAGGATTTGCTGCTTCTTTATTTACACACACACACACACACACGCGCACGCACGCACGCACGCACGCACACACACACACACACACACATAGTGTTAGATTCATCTTGCATATTCAAGTATATCTTTTGTGTATCGCGAACACGAACAAAAGTGTATGTACCACCATAGAAAACATGTTAAACTCTTGTATTGTTGCAGCTTACTCAAGTTAGTGTCGGGGTAAGACAGATGAAGACGAAATCGACGTTATACTCAAAATCTTCTTACAAAAAAAAAAACTCATTGCCAATTGTTTGTTTATTAATTTGCCATTATCTTTTCTTTAATTATTGTTGCTTTTTTATTTTATTATTATCGTTTCGTAAATGGCCTCCGATATCAAAAACGGTTTCATTATAAGTTGTTTCTTTTTACTACACTTTACATTTGTAACATTTAGTTACATTTGTTCCGTTATCTTCTCTGAAAATAAATGTTACTATAGTCCCGCGGTGTTATCATTATCTTATCTTTTCCCGATTACGTAGCTCTTTTTTGTGTGCAGTGTATCTTATGTTTGTATCGTTTATCAGTTCCATTGTTGTTTGTATTCTATTTGACTCTCATGTATAGTATATGCTTCATTTTCTTTTACTCGCTCTTGTATGCACATATTGTAAGTGACGCACACACATAAACATTTATGTGTGTGTGTGTGTGTGTGTGTGTGTGTGTGTGCGTGCGTGCGTGCGTGTGTGTGTGTAAATATACTCACACTCTTATATGTTGTTTCAACATCGTGTATCTTTGCTTAGCTGGCAATAGCTACCATGGATATCCACACCTCTTAATATTGATCAACTCTCAATTTTTTTTTAATCAGATTTGGTTTGTTTCAGTTTCATGCGATCAGTAATGCGATCAGCACTGCTATCAACAAATCCGACAAATACAACATAATCAATTGGGTGTCCTTGGACAGGCGAGATGGATATTAGAAATATGTCGCGAATGTGATAATAGTAAGACCAATCAAAGAACACAAGATCGCAAACGATCTCTTATCGCAGCAATGAAAGGCAAATGAGAGATAAAAGAAAAGAAGATTATTTATGTTATTTTCTATCTTTCTCTCTTTACTTTCCCATATTCTCTCTCTCTCTCTCTCTCTCTCTCTCTCTCTCTCTCTCTCTCTCTGTTGCATTTTTTGTATGAACAAGTTGTCTTTCGCTAAAAGGGACAGAAGGGGGAGAGTGGTAAACTATTTTGTGTACAAATCGTTTACTGACTATTTAAAAAAAAATAGACAGTTCTAATTTGATAATTATATAAACAATACCTGTATAACTCTACATTTTGAATAAGTTTAAAGTCTTTCAATGCATCAGAGACTCGTTAAGATCAGATGACCTGGACATGCAGGAACCGAGGGAAATAAGAGGGCTCACGAGCAAGCATATACGTCACTGGTATGTGTGGTTGGCATGATTACAGAGACACAGTAAATCAATATTTAGATAAGGACAATATCAATGTCTAAACTAGACCCCTTAGAAAATGACAATTATATATTTCGTGTATCACTAGTAGAAAGAGTTCTTTAAAGGAGAGGAATGTACAATATGTTTGAACAAGCGAACTACTTTAATATTCTTCCTCTTCTTTCCTTCCTCATCTGCCTTTCAGCGTCGATGGGAGATATAATTTGCGGGCTTTTGCTCTTCTGTTCGCCTCTGCTGCTGTTGTGTTTCCTAGTGCTTCTAATATTCCATCGATCCATCTTTTTCGTGGTCAACCCTAGGGTCTGGAGTTCTCACAACGTTTGCTGAAGGCTCGTTGTGTTGTGTTTTGATCTGTCTGCCTTGTCACGTGGCCAAACCATTTTATCTGTTGTTTCTTTATATATTCTATGGCGGGGGCTATTCCTAGCTTTTTTCTCAGTTCTTCATTTCTCATCTTATCTCTCAGAATGTTTCCTGTCATTCGTCTGACACATTTCATCTCAGTAGAGGTTACTTTTCTTATTGTTCTTGCATCTAAGGTCCAGGTCTGGCATTGGTAGCACAACGTTGGGATGAAGATTGTAACATGACTTTAACATTAAGCAAATGATATATTCATTTTCATCTGCTGTAAAGTACTTAACAGTTATGAAGTCTTTATTTTAAGCATTAAGTCATCAAATAAAGTCCACAATTATAAGAACTAAACACACCGTTTAAACAGATGTGCCATCGTTACATAAATCAAGCAAAGAAACGAAAAAAGGACAATTAACGTCTGGAACAGGACATTTATAAACTTTAAACATCAAAATGTTAGTTCTAAAATTGAATTATTGCAGTGGTAAAACTGTGGTGTTCAGAACTAAGTGAAAGAAAACAAATACAGAACATGAAAAACGCACTACAAGTCGGTTCATTTTAAACCAATTCCTGTTTTAAAAATAGTTTTGAGCAAAATAAACACGCCAAGTTATCACCCTCGAACCGAAGAAATAAGATGGCGGAAAGGTATATAGATAACGAGGTATCTATACAGATAGAGTGACTGTAGAGATTTAAGATAAACGAAATAAAATGTTAATGAAGCCGAAATTAAATGAAGGCTCATAAAACACACCAGAAAGAGTCAACAAAACACCGTTTTTAAATGTGATTTTAGGATTTGGTATTGAAAAACGTAGTAGTAACAAAAAGAATACGGCAGGGAAAAAAGACTGCCGACGTCAGTTGGCGAAAGAAGATACTGGACAGCTTGACAATGTCGCAGGATTGACGGGTCACCTGTGACATTGATACCAGGATACTGATAACAACAGGAGGTAATGGAAAGGTGTGACTGATACACAGACTGGTTAGGCTGTTAAAATGAAAAGCGTTCTAACTCTTTAGTTCTGAACCAGCGATCATAAAGGTTTGAAAATACTAGATTATGTCTCTTGATCATTATCATCCTATTGTGACGTCTCTGCAACACAAGTTGGCCACTATTGAGCGCAAGTTCATAAGGTCTCTTGACCAGAAGGTGTACGCTGTCATAGGTTATTCTGCCCAAGTCTTCATTTGTCAATCCGCTTTGCTCTGAGTCTGCCTTTGTCTTGATTACCTAGAATGTTTCATCAAAAATAACTTTCACCTGAAAATTGTGTCTCTATATTCTGGACTAGCAAACTCTGTCTTGTAAAGAGCTTTGAATAAGAGACAATCTAATCTAACCGTGACTTAAATATTTGAGTTCTATAGTTTGAATCAATGAAATAGAGCTGCTTGCACAGAACAGACACAAATTGCGAGATTTGATAAAATATCTTTAAAAGAAAACTGCTAGAACAAAAATTCAGATAGGAGAAGGTGTATCTTGGTCTACGCCCTATGGGCCGGCTACGGCTCGAAAGGTCAATAGATAGATAGATAGTTTGAATTGTGGTAAATTATTCTTCCTTCAGCTTTAGCTGATTTTAAACTTCTTTATTCGTATCTTCTATGTTCACCCAAATCTTCCCACTCTTCTTTAAATCCACAATTTAAGGGTTTCAATCTCTTCTCTTATATTTCTTTATTAAGAGACCATTTTCAGCACCAAGAATGTTGAGCTTTAACAACACTATATATAGGAATATAAAACATTATTATTTAATGGCGAAAGGGAACAGAAAATGTAAGTCAGGCTATAAAATCTTAAAATCGGAAGTGGAAACAGCTATGCAAACAAAGAAAGAGGGAAAAGCTGCAGGATATGACACCAAACAGATAGAGATGATAAAGGTACTATAAGATTTTGGCGTTGAAGTGATCACAGACATATGCAACGACATATACCATACAGGGTGCATAACGAATGAACTAAAAACATCAACTTTCATTGTGTTTGATTACAATGAATGGTTCAGTTCAATGCAGCGATTTTAGAACAATAAGCCTAATGAGTCAGGTAACAAAAATCTTGCTATAAGTTATACAAGGAAGAATTCAGAATAAAATCTATATGAAATTAGAAGAACAACAATTTGGATTTAGGAAAAACATTGGTACAAAAGAAGTCATATTCTGAATGAGGACATTAATCGAAAAGTACACAGAAGTAAACAAACCAATATATTTTGGGGGAGTGTAAAAAGACACAGCAGCCTACTAAAAGTAATCTTGGAAGTGAAAATACAAGGCAAAAGAGTCAGAGGCAGACCAAGATTAACATGGACGAGAAATATCAGAAGATGGACAAGTCAGCCTATCACTATCAAAGCAAGAGACAGAGCTGACTGGAGTTTCATCGCAGCCAACCTTCAATGCGGAGATAGTAAAATAAACAGCCCCCGTCACGTCAAGTGGCATATAGGAAATATGGTTTTAGTGACTATACATTTTACAGACCTTCAGCACATGATTTTGGGGTAATGTGGTCGGTATTACGCCGGTGCCGCATTACTTTCCCAGAAAAAAATCCGGTACGCGTCTAAGGCTGGGTGAACCCGGAAGCCGTCGGTTGGGATCGAACCCTACCTTTTGTCCTTTGTAGTCCAGTTCACTAACCACTGAGTTATCGCGGCTTCGATGCGGCGATGGCAAACAATGATGATGATGATGATGATTTTGATGAAGACATATATATATATATATATATATACATTGTTTCCATTTATCTTACTATTATTTTTAATGTTAGACTTATGAGGGGTTATCTCAGTTTATTATCTTAGTTTTAGTCTTTTTAAAAAAATATTAATATCCGTATTCATATTTTTCCCGTTTATATATTTGCTACCCGTGTAACACTTTCCAAAGATGAAATTCTCAAGGAGACCAACATCAAAAGCGAGCTCCTAAGAAACATTAGACAAAAACAATCAACATTTTTTGCACATCACGAGAAGAGAACATTTGGAATATTTTGTTACAACTGGCAAAATACAAGGAAAGAGAGATCGCGGATGACAAAGAGAGAAGATACTGTATAGCTTGGTGTCATGGCACAGAAAATAGTCAACAGTAGAATTGATATGATGTACTATGTATAGAATATTATATGAGGACATGATCCCCTATACTAACCGATGAGGCACACGATGATGATGATGATAATACTTTTGGATTTCTGCAGTAATACAGTGTTGACCTCACTTATTAGATCAATAGATGGTTCACTGACAATCAATTCATATCCTACAATATTTTCTCTTTAATTTTATCGATAATTTTAATTTCAAAGAGCAACATGTAAACACAAGATTGAAGTTGATTGAAATTTTGCCTTATTTTGAGATCCATCTCTTTTCTTTTTTTTCCTCTTCTTCGCATACACCTTGGGGTTGTATTGTACTGCTGTCAGTGCCAGACTTCGTCATGGCGCTACCGTCAGTGACAAATTTCGTTATGGCACTGCTGTCAGTAACAGACTTCGTCATGGCGCTACCGTCAGTGACAGACTTCGTCATGGCGCTACCGTCAGTGACAGACTTCGTCATGGCGCTACCGTCAGTGACAGACTTCGTCATGGCGCTACCGTCAGTGACAGACTTCGTCATGGCGCTACCGTCAGTGACAGACTTCGTCATGGCGCTACCGTCAGTGACAGACTTCGTCATGGCGCTACCGTCAGTGACAGACTTCGTCATGGCGCTACCGTCAGTGACAGACTTCGCCATGGCGCTACCGTCAGTGACAGACTTCGTCATGGCGCTACCGTCAGTGACAGACTTCGTCATGGCGCTACCGTCAGTGACAGACTTCGTCATGGCGCTACCGTCAGTGACAGACTTCGTCATGTCGCTACCGTCAGTGACAGACTTCGTCATGGCGCTACCGTCAGTGACAGACTTCGTCATGTCGCTACCGTCAGTGACAGACTTCGTCATGTCGCTACCGTCAGTGACAGACTTCGTCATGGCGCTACCGTCAGTGACAGACTTCGTCATGGCGCTACCGTCAGTGTCAGACTTCGTCATGTCGCTACCGTCAGTGACAGACTTCGTCATGGCGCTACCGTCAGTGACAGACTTCGTCATGGCGCTACCGTCAGTGACAGACTTCGTCATGTCGCTACTGTCAGTGACAGACTTCGTCATGGCACTGCTGTCAGTAACAGCTTCGTCATGGTACTCACGTCAGTAATTTACTTCATCATGGCACAACCGTCAGTGACAGACTTCGTCATGGTACTGCTGTCAGTAACAGACTTCGTCATGACACTACTGTAAGTGACAAACTTCTTTATGGCACTTCTGTCAGTAACAGACTTCGTCATGGCGCTACCGTCAGTGACAGATTTTGTCATGGCACTACCGTCAGTCACAGATTTTGTCATGGCACTACCGTCAGTCACAGACTTCGTCATGGCACTACATTCAGTGACAGACTTCGTCATGGCACTACCGTCAGTGACAGACTTCGTCATGGCGCTACCGTCAGTGACAGACTTCGTCATGGCACTACCGTCAGTGACAGACTTCGTCATGGCACTACCGTCAGTGACAGACTTCGTCATGGCATTACCGTCAGTGACAGACTTCGTCATGGCACTACCGTCAGTGACAGACTTCGTCATGGCGCTACCGTCAGTGACAGACTTCGTCATGACACTACCGTCAGTGACAGACTTAGTCATGGCACTACCGTCAGTGACAGACTTCTTCATGGCACTACCGTCAGTGACAGACTTCGTCATGGCACTACCGTCAGTGACAGACTTCGTCATGGCACTACCGTCAGTGACAGACTTCGTCATGGCGCTACCGTCAGTGACAGACTTCGTCATGGCACTACCGTCAGTGACAGACTTCGTCATGGCGCTACCGTCAGTGACAGACTTCGTCATGGCACTACCGTCAGTGACAGACTTCGTCATAGCACTACCGTCAGTCACAAACTTCGTCATGGCACTACCGTCAGTGACAGACTTCGTCATATCACTACCGTCAGTGACAGACTTCGTCATGGCACTACCGTCAGTGACAGACTTCGTCATGGCACTACCGTCAGTGACAGACTTCGTCATAGCACTACCGTCAGTCACAAACTTCGTCATGGCACTACCGTCAGTGACAGACTTCGTCATGGCACTACAGTCAGTGACAGACTTCGTCATGGCACTACAGTCAGTGACAGACTTCGTCATGGCACTACCGTCAGTGACAGATTTCGTCATGGCACTACAGTCAGTGACAGACTTCGTCATGGCACTACAGTCAGTCACAGACTTCGTCATGGCACTACAGTCAGTGACAGACTTCGTCATGGCACTACAGTCAGTGACAGACTTCGTCATGGCACTACCGTCAGTCACAGACTTCGTCACGGCACTACCGTCAGTGACAGACTTCGTCATGGCACTACCGTCAGTCACATACTTCATTAACCTTCTCCATTAATATCTCTCTTCAATCTATCTTTGGAACTCTGCAAATACAAATTCTGTCCATTCTTTGATGTTATCTTCTCGTCTCTCTCTATTTCCCTCTCTATCTGTCTCTTTCTTATTCAAAGTTCCTTACAAGACAGACTTTGCTAGTCCCGAAGATAGAGAGATGTGAGCAAACCATTTCTTTTTGCCTTTTTTTCACCTTAGTCAATGATCATCATACACTCACATTCCTTGTATTTTTCTCTCCATTTTTTTTAGCGAACTTTTTCATTTGTGATACGATCTAATTAAGGGGCGTTCAACACTCTACGATAACAATTCATCTCCATAGCGTGTGTTTTCTTCTGTAACTCTGTAGCATGGGTCATTATTTCTCAAGAGTATAGAAACATTGATATAACAAGGTTGCTCGTCAGCAGAATTTTAGAGTCAAGAGTCATGCTGTTATCTTTCCAAATAGCTTTAAGCTTTGCAAGAGATCGTTCTTTCATTAATAACAAAACAAACCCAGAGTTAGAAAGTTGAAACTACATTTATAATAAGTATAAAATATAATATATAATATATATATATATATATATATATATATATAATATATATATAGATATATAGATATAGATATATAGATATATAAAAGTAAAGTAAAGTACCCCCGTCACGCCAAGTGGCGTATAGGGAATATGGTGTTAGTGACCCTAATTTTTACAGACTTTCAGGATATAATTTTTGGGGTAATGTGGTCGGTATTACACCGGTGCCGCTTTACTTTCCTAGAAAAAAAATCCGATATCCATTTAAGGTTGGGTGAACCCGGAGCTTTCGGTTGGGATCAAACCCTACCTCTTGTCCTTTGTAGTCCAGTTCACTAACCACTGAGCTATCGCGGCTCCCAACATTTATAATATAACATAACATAATAGTAGCAAGGCAAACTGTCACATGAAGTATGCACGTTTAGAGGTTTAAGAACAACAAGGAATGACACGAAATTGTTTTAAATATAAAAAAAATTAAATTGTTATTTATTAAATATTTTATAGCTATTATTATTAAATTAAAATGTAAAAAAAAAAACATTAAAAGTCAAATATTGATTGTACATAAGAAAAGTCAAAACTATGCTGAAAGAAATAATTAAAGAAAAGGGTAACTAAACCTTACATTCTATAAATGACGTTTGGTTCCATTCATTATATACAGATATACAGGGAAGGCAGAAACATAGAATTTAAGGTACATGCAAAGTACAGAGCACGATGAAGTAATAGTAAAAATTAAAGTACCCCCGTCACGGCATGTGGCGAATAGGGAATATGGTGAACACTTCCTGATAGTTCTAATCTTCTTCATATAACAATGTTAATCGTTGGGGTACCACTGATAGACTTAATGTGCGTTTTATCCTTTTTGATCGTGTTTATATATTCTGATTGCTTACGATGAATGATGATATCGTATGACGGGGAACAGATGGATGTGTTCACTTTCTGTGCGGTTTTACCTTTTGTCTTCTGGCGTGTGCTGAGACTGATAATTTGGGGACTGCACATACCTTTCTTTGTTTTGGAGATGAGATATTAATTCTGATGATTCCACTGGCATGGGCGGTTGATCAATTATGGATTTTAATTCGTTTGCAGTGATACCAGGGGGTTTCCATAACCATAAGGGATAAAAAATGGAAGACAGACCTGGTAATTTAAAAATTGCTGCGAGAACTCGGATGTTCGGAGTCAAATAAATAAATATGGCAGAGTATTGTAACCGCGACATGGAATAAATGAAGCAATTTTTTTGGGAGCGAGTGAGGCAGATCAACAAATCATTTTAATGTGGGACCGACGATCCAACCAACCCCCCCCCCCCTTTCTCACCCTCTCTTCTCTCTCTCTCTCTCTCTCGATTCGTCCTCTCCCTGGGAGATAACCGACCCGCCCTGTTACGACTGTTAGACTGTTACGCCTCTGGTGTGAAGGTGGTTTGATCAAAATGCCGCAACAATAATATTAGCTGCAGAAAAGTTGAATTATATATGAGACTAACATCTGTTGGTAGGTTGGCTACATAGTTGTAAAAGATGATAAATGGGGACAACTGTGGGTAATGTAGCATATTTAATGCATGATAACAAGGGGGGTTGGCTCCAGTGTGGTGTTTTTGTTATTTGTGGCAGTTTTGTGAGAGTTGTTTTGTAAAACAGAAATGATGAATCATTCACGTGTGTATCAGGTAGATACAGAGAGAGAGAGAGAGAGAGAGAGAGAGAGAGAAAGGGGGGTGGGGTGGGGGGGAGAGCGATAAGGCGATAATGGAAAGATAGGTGAAGATAGAAAGAGAGTGAGTGGGGAGCGTGGCTATCGAGGTCCTGATGATGAGGGGAGAAAAGAAATATAGCTACTGTCACGTGCTAGGTTTGTCGTAAAGAGGCGACTAAAGAGTTTGCGGGGACAAGGTCATCGCCAGTATTACAGAGTTTGTGCATCTGAGCTGAAGTCATTTTCAGTGCTTTCGCTAGTGTGTGGCGTGCGTGTTTCATACTGGCTTGGGGAGGGGGCGTGTGAGGAGGGGATCTGAGCACTCTGGAGTTGTGCAATAAAGATGATATTTGGACAAAGTTAAATTAAGTCAGAGACAGGAAACGAGAGATTTACATGTAAATAAAAGGAAATTGACAAGAGAAGAAAATCACTGGAGTCTGTAGAAATGTGGTTTTACAGAAGAATGTTGAGAATACTATGGACAGCTAAGAAGAGTAATGAAAACGTTTTGAAAGGGGCCAAAGCAAAAAGAGAGCTAATTTCCAATATTAGGAAGAAACAATCATAATTTCTTGGCCATGTAATGAGAAGAGAACAGAAGGAATATAGTGTATCTATCTATCTATCTATCTATCTATCTATCTATCTATCTATCTATCTATCTATCTATCTATCTATCTATCTATCTATCTATCTATCTATCTATCTATCTATCTATCTATCTATCTATCTATCTATCTATCTATCTATCTATCTATCTATCTATCTATCTATCTATCTATCTATCTATCTATCTATCTATCTATCTATCTATCTATCTATCTATCTATCTATCTATCTATCTATCTATCTATCTATCTATCTATCTATCTATCTATCTATCTATCTATCTATCTATCTATCTATCTATCTATCTATCTATCTATCTATCTATCTATCTATCTATCTATCTATCTATCTATCTATCTATCTATCTATCTATCTATCTATCTATCTATCTATCTATCTATCTATCTATCTATCTATCTATCTATCTATCTATCTATCTATCTATCTATCTATCTATCTATCTATCTATCTATCTATCTATCTATCTATCTATCTATCTATCTATCTATCTATCTATCTATCTATCTATCTATCTATCTATCTATCTATCTATCTATCTATCTATCTATCTATCTATCTATCTATCTATCTATCTATCTATCTATCTATCTATCTATCTATCTATCTATCTATCTATCTATCTATCTATCTATCTATCTATCTATCTATCTATCTATCTATCTATCTATCTATCTATCTATCTATCTATCTATCTATCTATAAATTGGGCTTGAGATCAATCATGAAAAGACTAAAGTCATGAAAAGTTTAATTCCAACAGGTGACAAAATATACATGGAAACAAACCAGTTGAAGAGATCGATCACTTTATCTATCTTGGAAGTCACATTGATCGAGAAGGGGATACGAGTAAAGAAATTAGAATCAGAATGGCTAAAGCAGCAATGTCTTTCAGAAGGGAACAGGCAAATAATTGCAATGCTGCGGTAAAGCTGGTAGCAAGGAGCCAATGGTGGGGTGTACTAAAGACTCCAAGGTATGGTGACAGCTTTACAAATAAAGAACACAACACAATACTGACGTTTCGGCCTGTGGCCTTCTTCAGAATACAGGGACAACGACAACAAGCGGTGAAGAACAATTACTACATGTTAGATGATCAAGTGGAGGGAGAGGAAAGTAGGATGCAGAAATAAGAAAAGAGAGAAATGAATATTACATGATGAGAGGTATGATGGGCGTCAAAATATATAAAATAGAAAAAGAGAAAAATGTATAATAAATTGTACTTAGCTGAGCTCAGAGCAGGAAATCTGTAATCCGTACTGAAACAAGACAGAATGACTAGAAGCGCAAAGAATTTGTATAGAAAGCAACCCGTGACCAAGACAGGTCAGTATAGAGGGCAAACGGATCTAATATCGGGAAAATTAAAGGGGGGGGGGAGAAAAGGGGGATAGACGAAGACACTCCTGGGACACAACAAGCAATACATATAAATCACTCAACAATGGAAGTGAGAGATCACGCGAGAGGTTAAGAGAAAGAAATTGAATGACACGACAAAGTAGTGAACTAGGCAATGGGTGAGAGAGATGGACTCTACAGAATGGATGGCCTCGAACTGAAAGAGTTGAGAGGTAGGTCAACGAAAGGAAGGATTGGGTACTGGAGGAAGAGATAAGGAGAGGAAGAATAATAAAGCCGGTATAATGAGAAGGGCGATAGAGGGGTGGTCCGGAGGAAGTTAGTCTATCGGGAGGTAGGGAAGTATTAGAGGAGGAGGTATGGAGAGGAGGGATAAGAAGCAGGTATGTGAAAACTGGATAGGGGGAGAGGCGGTAGGTCAGAAGTGAATGGAAAGATAGAAAGTCTGGAAGAAGTGGAGCAATAGGGGATGGTGTGCAAGAGGTATGAACCATAGGAGGTAAAGAAGTAGGGAAATGATAGAACAAAGGGGGGAATGAAAGTGGGCATCAGGATAAGGGGGATACTGGAATAGTAGGTATAGATGAGTAGTGACTACAAGTGAATAGAGAGGAGAGGGGTGAGCTAGGAGTAGATCTGCAGAGGGGTGGTAGGAAGGACGAGGAACAATAGAAGTGGGCAGAGAGATCGTACGTACAGTCCAGGTGGAGAGGTGATATAGTGATAAAGAGGTAAAGGACATGAAGGTAGTCAGAAGAGAAAAAGGAGTGGGGAGGGGGGGTTTAGGATGAAGAAGGCAAGATGGGGGTTACTCAAAGAGGATATGAAAAGCAGGGATGGACGAGGAGTAGACAAGCTGTCTTTCAGAAGCCTTGAAAAGTTGTGGAAATCAAACTCATCAGCACAAACACAAAACTTAGGCTATTCAAATCAAATGTACTATCAACCCTTACGTATGCGTGTGAAAGCTGGAAAACAACAAGAGATATAGAAACAAAGTTGAACGCATTCGAAAATAAATGTCTAAGGAAAATACTTGGTATAGCATGGAACGAATTCAAAACAAACGAGGAAATTAGAGAAATCGCCACTCAATCACTAATATCTTCAATAATAAAGAAAAGACGATGGTCATACGTTGGACATGTGCTGAGAAGATATAATAACCGAATAGCAAAGCAAGCCCTCATATGGGAAACAACAGGTAAAAGAAAAAGAGGAAGACCCAAGGAGACACTGAGAAGAACATTGATGAGAGAGGCAAGAGCAGCAGGAATCGGCTCCCTCAATGACATAGAACTGCTTGCACAGAACAGAGACAGATGGCGAGATTTGATAAAATATCTTTAAAAGAAAACTGCTAGAACAAAAAGAACAAAAAAAAAAAAAAAAAAAAAAAATTCATATAGGAGAAGGTGTATCTTGGTCTACGCCCTATGGGCCGGTTACGGATCGAAAGGTCAATAGATAGATAGATAGATCTATCTATCTATCTATCTATCTATCTATCTATCTATCTATCTATCTATCTATCTATCTATCTATCTATCTATC